>CASBWL010000573.1:600000-1064473 GCA_949130495.1 Sambucus nigra | reverse complement strand
TATCAAATTGGTAGTCTTTCACAAACTCCAACCAACGGCGCTGGCGCATGTTCAAATCCTTTTGGGAGAATAAGTACTGCAGCGATTTATGGTCGGTGAATTCCAAGGCAAATACAACGGCGGCGAATTCCAAGTCATGTACCGGATAGTTCCTCTCGTGAGGCTTCAACTTACGGGAAGCGTATGCAATGGGTTGCCTCTCTTGTTGAAGAACACCTCCTAACCCCAAAAGAGATGCATCGGTGAAGACGAGATATTCCAATCCCGGCCTTGCAATGCCAGGACTGGAGCTGAAGTCAGTCTATCCTTGAGTTCATCGAAAGCCGCTTGACATGAACTGTCCCAAACAAATCTTACTCCTTTCCGGGTCAAATTCGTCAATGGGCTAGCAACCTTAGAAAAGCCCTTAATGAATCGACGGTAATAACCCGCCAAGCCCAGAAAACTACGAACTTCAGTGGGCGTTGTGGGCTGACCCACTCCTTTACCGCGATCACCTTACTCGGATCCACAGACACGCCTAGGGACGACACCACATGCCCCAAAAATTTAACTTCCTTCAACCAGAAGCCACACTTCTCAAACATTGCATACAATTGATGATCCCTCAATCTCTGCAGCACCAACCACAAGTGAGCAGCGTGATCCGACTCTGTCTGAGAATAGACTAGGATGTCATCAATAAATACAATGACAAACTGGTCAAGGAAATCCCGAAACACCCTATTCATAAGGTCCATAAACACTGCAGGGGCATTGGTTAGCCCGAAGGGCATAACCAAGAATTCATAAGATCCATAACGGGTCAAAAAGTCCGTCTTAGATACATCTTGCTCTCGTATCCTCAATTGGTGATACCCCGTCCTCAGGTCGATCTTTGAGAAGTAGGAAGCGCCCCTAAGTTGATCAAACAAGTCGTCGATGCAAGGTAAAGGGTATTTGTTCCGGATGGTGACTTTATTCAACTCTCTATAGTCCACGCATAACCGGAGAGAACCGTCTCTCTTCTTCACAAACAATACCGGAGCGCCCCATGGCGAGGTACTACGCCTAATAAAGCCCTGCTCCAGTAACTTCTGAATCTGATCCCTCAGCTCCTTCATCTCCACAGGAGCCATTCGGTAAGGAGCTTTGGCGATCGGTCGAGTTCCCGGCATTAAGTCAATCACAAACTCTATTTCCCGACTTGGAGGTAATCCGGGTATCTCCCGAAAAATATCTTCAAAATCTCTAACGATCGGAAGAGAATTCAGGGGAACCATGACATCTCTAGATGCATCTTCCACAATACAAAATAGATAAGCACTCGTGCTCCCTTCCATACAAGGCATAACTACTAGGAACATCTCTTGTCCCGGAACCGCAAAAACTATACTCTTCCTGAAATAATTCACTATAGCACGGTACTTCACTAGCCAGTCCATATCCAAAATTACATCGTACCCGACCATATCAAGGACGAGCAAATCGGCATCAAAACACAAGTCACCAAGATTAATTCCTACGTTTTTACATACGAAGAAAATCAATGAGCCATCGCCCATAGAGGATTCGACGCTAGTGAAAGTACTTTCAGCAGATTTTATCAAACCTGTAGTCTGAGCAAAACTTCTAGAAATAAAGGAGTGTGTAGCACCCGTATCAAATAGAATTCGACCCATGTTCCCCTGAATGAGAAACTTACCCTCGATCGTCGGTGGTGCCGGAGGAGCTGGAGGAAGCAAAGCCTCCTGAATATGGTAAACCCTTCCGTACTGCAACTGCCCCTGTTGAGGAGGAGCAACCGGATTAGGCGCTTGAGGCGGAAACTATACATACGGCTGCTGTGGGGCCCTAGGAAGATGCCCTCCAACTAACTGCGGACACGCCCTCTTATAGTGGCCCAGCTCCCCACAATGAAAACATTTAATTGCCGTAATATCCTGGTTTCTACCTTGGTTATTTAGGAAATTGACCTGCACCTCGGCCCTGTTGGCCCCTACCACCATTTCCACCTCTACCTCCCTGTGGTTGCTGACCACCTTGACCTTTCCTGTTATTATTGGGGTTGCCCCCAGCATTAAACTCGCCGAACCGTTGACGCTTGGACGAATCCCCCTACTGAGGATCCCTCTCAACCTACTTGTTCCCCGAGGATTGGTACGAAGAAGATGTTCCCCCTCCGCTCCCAACACCTCCCTGCCTCCCCGCTTGTCCCACAGTAACAACCTTCTTCTTGTTTAGCAAAAACAATCTGTGCTCCTGACAGTGAAGCAAAGCGGCATTCATCACATCACCAAAAGTCACCAGAGATGGATTTCCCAGCAAATGTTGTTTTATTCACCAATGTAAACCTCCCACAAACTTGGAGATCCTCTTCGATTCTGGAGTTACCTCATCCGGTATAAAACTGGCTAACCGGGTAAACTCTTCCTCATACTCAGCAACTGACCTCTCCCCTTGAACCAAATCCTGCAGCTTTCTCTGCATTTCCCTCTGAACTGCGGGAGGGAAATACTTCCCATCAAACAAAGCCCAAAAATTTGTGATGGACATGGTATCCCTCTGTTCGGGTGTCGTCATTGACTCCCACCAATGTAAGGCCGGTCCTACCAGCTTGAAAGTAACGAGAATCTGCTTCTTCACCTCACTACATTCAACCATCCTAAGATGGCGCTGCATATCTCTCTTCCACTGGTTCGCCTTGATAACATCCGAACCTCCCTCAAACTCTGGGGGATGTCCCTTAAGGAAAGATTCCCTCACCCGTTCCCACTGAGAAGGTCCCGTGGGAACTTGTGCTTCTTGTCCCCTAACTTGGGCTTGTGGCATTTGTTGGGCCACTGCAGTCATCGCGGCGTTGACAGCTTGGGCCACAATATTGGCCACTTCCGCGGCACTGATACTCCCCTGCTGCGGTGGAGGACCAAACTCATCCTCAACAACCCTATTACGTCTAGCGGGACGTCCTCTCTTCGGCGGCATCTGAGATAAAGACGAGAGAGAGTTAAAACATAATGTAAGACAATCTATTTAGCAGAAGATCGCATACATAGGCAGCAAAACAATCCTAACATTAAGTTCTATATCAAAGAACGCTACGGTAGAACGTGACAAGTCCGCATAGATCCTAAAGACTCTAGAACCTGATGCTCTGATACCATCTGTGACAACCCGCTATCCGAAATAAAGGGTGGACAGCCCTATACCCCGATCAAATAGGAAATCATGGATAATATCATCCTCAACATCACAACAATATACAAAGTATAAGGAATAACCACTCTATATTCCAGAAAACGGGTTATCAAAAACTTTAATTTGAAATGAAAAGAAAAACATTTTCAACAACCCATAATAGAAATAGAGGGTAGAAACCCCCACAAGCGCATATAAGAAATCCCGAAATATACAAAGGACCGAATAAAACGTCGGTCAAAACCATCCATACAACATACATATAGTACCAAGTGTTACATAATAAATTCATTATACAATTACAACTGTTTTGGCAACAAGCCTGAATGAACCGAACATAACTAGAAACATAAACAGAGGCGTCTACGCAAAATCCCGTAAAACCCGCACAGTGTCACGGCTCCTCAAAACATGCGGAAGGGAAAAGTCATTACTGGCGACCGTGCGGCGGAACACTTGAACGGATCATATACACATAGAGATACCACAAGAAAAGAAAACCGGTCAAGGCCGGGTATATGTGATCAATAGATAAATGACAAGTATGATAATGATGCACAATTAAGCATGGATGATAGTCTAGCATGTTAACAGCATATAGGGAACTAAAACTGGTGAAGGACTACATAGAGTGAGATTCATAATAAAACAGAATTAAAAGTGCTTATGAGCCTTTAACATCATTAATCATATTTCAATTTAAATATTCATTTTCCATTCCTTATCAGGAATATAATTATCATCATGTGCTCTATATATGGCACTAATCTCAATAACATGCTCTTTACGGCATAATTTTGCTCTTTATGGCATTAATGTTCCATCGAGTCCAACTCGATAATTAGAATAGTCATAAATATAAATATAACGCTTCTAAGACCGCCCGTCCGGGTTTCCCCACTGTGCGCGTCCCTAAATAACCATCATCTTCCAGGGCCTAACATAAGACAACCTGGGATCCTATCGAAAGCGTCGGGAAGCGGCCATGAGCCTGCGTGGTAGCCAAGACCACACCCGGAATCTTCCTACCAGCACAGAAAAATAGACAACCATAAGCTCTCCTATGGCCTAGGACTATATCCACCCTGCATTCATTAGCCAGGGGGCTTCACCTATCGTGCGAACTTCCCTTAAGATGGTATTTAGAGAGGTGTGTAACATCCATTTTATTTATTTCCATTACATGATTAGTAAATTATCATTTACCTTAATAATTTCTCATTTTAATTGAATGTATAAGCTAATTCGGGACTAAGTATAAGTGGTACCGACATAACATCCTCAAAAGGAATTCAGACTCCAAAGTTATCCCCAAAGCCTCCGTTGGCTTTAATATAAACCATCAAGTCAAAATGTAACTCAAGTTGAATTCTAAAGTCTCCAAATTGATCTTAATGTATTCTAGACCCTTATAAACTACAAGACCAAAGTAATGCCTAAACATCACTTTCAATTCTCCCTTGAAAGAACCCTAGATGAACCCTTTCGAGTCTAGGATGTCGACCTAACTCAACTAGAACTCTAAACCCTTTGTTTACTTCATTTAAGAAGGTCCCTAATCAAAAATCCTAAAGAAAAGGGTTAAAATGAAAAAGAAAAATTTGAAAAAAAATGCAGGGCTACCGAATCGATTCGCTCCCTTGGCCGAATCGATTCGGCCAGAAAGTTTGAGATTCTGCATAATAGCCGAATCGATTTGCTTAGAGGGACGAATCGATTCGGACTGAAAATCTGGGTTTCTGCATAACTGCCGAATCGATTCGGACCAATTCTGAATCGATTCGGTCAACTAGACCTGAGCACTAGCCCTAGCCGAATCGATTCGCCCAGGGGACCGAATCGATTCGGGCCTGCGATTTTGCCAAGAAATGGCTATGGAGTCTTGGACTCCATTTTCTACCCCAACTCAAATTTCTTCAAACCAAACTTGTATACCAACACTAGAAGAAAATCAATGATGCTATTGATCATCTAAAACCTCATGAATCATCTTAGAGTGAATCAAAACCCAAAATATACATAAGAAAACCCTAGGTTTACTAAACTAAAATCAATACACCATTATCACAACAAATCATCTATCTCAAGACACAAATAGCAAGTAAAAGCTTACCTTGATTCAGCAAATATGCAGATTCCTTGGTGTAGTAGCAATCTCTCTCAATCTCCAAAGCTTTCTCTCCACTCTTCTCTTTTCTCTCTTAGGCTTAGGAAGGGATTTTCGGGAAATTAGAAGACTTAATAGGCTTAAGTCATGACTTAAGGCAAATGCCCCACTTAATTAACCAAAAGTGCGATAAAATAATACGCAATAGCATAATTAAGGCACAACCAGTCAAAAATGCCCAAAACTACAAAATACAATATGGCACATTATTTGACTATTTCACACATTCCGGAATCAACTGCAACCTCCAAATTATCATTTGGACATTTTAAAATTCAATTTAGATTCCGGTCTCATTATTAAGCCAAATATCATTTTAAATTCAGATGATATTAATAAGCATGACATAGCAATATTTTCCCATAATTATGATATGTATGCAAACTCACAATAAATATCAACTTTCTACATTGAATTAACATTCAAATCATAACCCAACACCGGTCTCTAATTACTATACTAAGTAATTACTATAAAGTACGGTCCCATAAGCGAGGGTTATTACACTTACCCTACTAATCATATCTTCAACCTCATCCAATCCATCTTGAACATAAAAATTTAACATATGTGCCCAACACCACACTTGAATATGTGCGCCACAAGTAAAAAAATCCCTGAGAAGAGTAATCATTCATAAAGTTTCTATCAATAACAGCATTGGCGTTATGGTTATCCATAGTAATGGAGCTTATTTTCTCAAAATCCCACTTGAGAATGAAATTTATAATGACATCATCAGGATTTTATCGACTTTCTTGCATAGGCACCATGACAAAGTTCATAATCCTCTGGTGTAACTTCCACCCGTCATCAATGAAATGAGCAATGAGTGACATAAATGGCAAATGTTAATGAGACGTCCACGTGCCAATTTTTAGACACAATAGGGACATTTACTATATTCCAACACACCCCTTAAAATGTCTTTTTTCCTCATTATAACATATCCTACAATCGCTCATCATCATGGCTCGTGATTAAAATTTATAGAAAGGGTATATACGCTGGATATACTTTAGAAAGATAAGGTGTTCCACAAAATTAAAGGGAATCTCTATTGATAAAATTTCGACGAGATAAGATTACTATATTCTCCCGATTGCCCTTTTCTAAGATTTAGATTTTTTTGGATTGTTTGTTATTCAATTGGATGCACTCTATTCTCAAACGGACAAAACATATAAGTGATATGAAGAAGCAAGTGAGTGGTTCCACCCTTGCTAGAATGGGGAAATAATTGTGTATAACAATTACCCTTATATTCTTTACACTCACCCACTTTGGGTGGAACCATTTTGAACTAGAGATCTTATCTCCACTTCCTATTTTCGCTAGTCCTTAAGTCTTGAGCAGGAGGGTCATTTGGAGTGGTGTTTAAATTAGCAAAAAAACCTTCATTGTTTTCATCCTACATCTACAAAAAGAAAAGAAAAAAAAAAGAAAAAAAAAATATATATATATAAGTAGCATGGTCTTTTACTATTCCATAAGTTTATAAGACACTTCATGGTAAGGATTAAAGTCAACAACGTTATAAATGAAAGGTGGATATTAAAAGATCATCTTTTCCTCTTTTATCCCTTTATTATTTCATTTCCCCCTCTTTTTTAGCACTTGATCTCCCCCCCCCCCCCCCCCCCATTTAATCCAAAATTCAAAAACATGGGTAAAATAAGAAATTACACCTATGAGACCCTCTTTTCTACTGGTTGGACTATACTTCAATCGAACAAAATGGTGGGAATACCTCTCTCTCTCCCTCTCTCTCTCTCTCTCTCTCTCTCTCTCTCTCTCTCTCTCTCTCCTCCCCCTCTCCCTCTCTCGATCAATAGTGGGAACACCTCTCTCACTCTCTCTCTCCCGATCCGATGATCAGAGTTCTCTTCAGCAGGTAATGGGTTTACTCTATTTACATTTGTATTATTTTATGGGTTTACATTAGATTTGGATTTCGTTTTCACGTTTTATACTCTGCTTACATTAGATTTGGATTTCTACTGACCGAACTATACTCTATTAACTTACTAAATATACTTTTTATTTGATTACATGTGGTTATTGAACATTCATAGGTGTTCAACAAAATTACCAAGTGAACATTCTAACACCTTTATTGCTTTTTGAATTTTGGTAATTTATGTGTGTATTTGGTAATCTAATTGTATCTACTTAAAACTTGGTCGTATTGTTTTTTAACTTGCATACTATTATATAAGATTTGGAATGGGTAGGTTTTCATAGATCCTTGCTGTCTTTCGTCATTTCAAATGAGGCATTTCATAGTCCCACGATTTATTTGACCAAACACCCGTTGAGTTTTAAAAAATTTTGTATTTTGATTACTGTACTGTTCTCAAGTTGCTTAAAATGATGTTTTTGAATGAGTTTTTTACAACATTCAATTTTTTATCATTTAAATTGTTGGTACGAACCTATTATAATTATTATTGATGGATGAACCTATTATAATTTTTGGTATTAAGTAGTTAACATCTAAAGGTTAGATCTAAAGAAAGCCAAATAAACTGTGAGTAGATGCTTTTACACTAAAACTCAAAAACTGTCATGAATTTCGTGTTATTCCAACACAATCTATTTATGATGGTGCTAAATATTATTTTATTTGTTTGACTATCTTAACTCTCACCAAAAATCATTTTCTTTTCAGTTGATAATCTTCATAGATTGGTTGTGAAGAATAATTAAAATTTATTGTAATCTTAAAATGGAAAGCATCTCTAGTTAGTTTGGTTCTATAATTTCTCAAGGTAGTTAGGTTCAATAGTTTCTTAAGTTAGGTGTATTAAGGAATTTTGTTTTCCTCCGGGTAATTTACCACTCTCCGATGTATCAAATTTAGTTGGGTTCAATTGTTATGATTTCACCCAATAATGTTTCCATTTAACAGGTTGTGTTAGATGAATGCATAGTTCTTACATACACAAAATTAGACATCACACCAAGTAGAGTCATAAGGGGTTTTATTTTAAAATAATATCTTCACCCATTCAGTAACTTTACTGTTTGAATTCTTCTTTACATGTACTAATCAATGCAGCTAATTTTTCCATCTTTTTTATACTCAATGTAGCAAATTTTTTCATCTTTTTTCCCTTCCACTTCCCTAATTCATTCTTCGTTTGCAAGGATACATTTTCGGGTCAAGTACTAACTTTGTCTCAAAATTCTAAGGAAAGGGGCTGAAATTTCAAAACCTATAAGGTACAAAACACATAAATTTGTTGAATATAGTCATGTATTTAATTCTTTATATGCTTTCTTATTGATTTTACTACTGTAGAAATAGTAAAATGTTTCTTTTACTATTGTAATGAAAAATCTCATTGCTTTATGTTTACTTAAAAGGAGAAATTGTGTGGGTATTTTTTTTAATATGCTAATATTAATAGTTTTTTCTATATAACGGTAACTATGTAAGTGACTTTATTTTATTTTTTTTGCGTTCCTTAACTTATGTGATTTGGTAAAACAGAATGACAATGCCAGGAAATAGATTATATAGAATTTAAATTCATAACGACTGCAAGTATTACCAATACATGACTTATGTGATTTTAGAAAACTTAAGGGTTGTTTCTAACTATTTAATTATCATTTTAGGTTTTCTTTTCATGTTGGTTCTGGCCTGATAGAGGTTATCCAAATTGATTAAAAGTAGTTGATCATTTGTATGGCTCGTTGGTTGGATACATCAGTGTGTTATTATTCTTTACGCATAAAAATAAATGTTCTTATATTGATGAAAATAATGTGTTCGAAAAGCGAATAATTTGATTCAATTTTTCAGTCCTTCTCATTAGTACCTATGGTTGATTTTTGTTTGTTGTTACTAGCACTCGCATGTATCGGATTGCTTAATATAAATCATGTTCGGCTTGATAAGAACTATAGTTGGAGGGTTGGAGGTAAATATTATTTAGAATACCTTTTTGAGAGTTGGAATTTACATTGAGCCGATAGTTGTATTTTTAGAATCATTATTTGGATTCTATGTGTCCACTGTGCGTATAATGTCCATTCTGGGTTTCTAAATTCCTTGCATATGAAATCCAAGTCACCATTACAAGTTTTAAGGGGGTACATTAACTTCCAGTTGATTTTGTGTGTATGATCTCACTCCTTGAATATATTATTCTTTATCTGTTATGTTTAGTTGTGTGCATAATTCTTTCATATGTTTAGTTTTTCATTTGTTGCCATACATATATGAATATATTTTGGATAAGATTCTAAAGTAGGACATTTCTTTAATAGGGAAGGACAATACATAACCTTGTTTAGTTTCTGTTTTTCATTGTTTGATTAGTTTATGTTTTTCATTATTTATAGGAGCAATGACAAGACGTGATTGGAGGAAGAAAAATATATCTGTTTGGGAGATTTTAAGTTTGGTAGAGAAATTAATTCAAGTTTATTTCCTACTGTATCTAGAGGACAATAATACAAAAAAGTTAATTATAGGTTGCTCTGCATTTTATGTTCATCGGTTTCCTGCTTTTAAAGATGTTGATATTAAAAGTTTTATGCTATGTTTTGCATAATTACACCCAAAGTATAATCAAATTTGGAAATGAGGTATACTCTTTTGTTATTTCATATTTTCGATTCATAAATGTTCAAGATTTTGAGATTCAAGTACAATACGTTTTGCATACATGTTTTATTCTCTATTTTTCTTAATTGATTTTCCCCAAATTTATATTTTTCTTTTTTACTAAGGTGAAATCCAAACCTGAATTTGAGTTTATTTTCCCTAAGGAAACATTTACTTCCATTTTCATATTTAATCTATGTATTAAATTTGAGTTTGATTTTTATACTCGCGGGTTTATTTATTTTTTAACATGTCTTAGATGTTGGGTCATTAAAGCATAATGTTATATTCTTCATTTTAGATTATAAGAATAGTTAGGATAGTGTCCAAATTTATGTGTGTCCTGATAGATATATTGAGTATCGAGTGCACACCAGTGTCGAAGAATGGTGTCATTTTATAGAGGCGATGAAATTGTTCAATGGTTTCAATTTGTTTTTAATAAAAGTGTAAATGCTATAACTCATCATATTTATTCAATTTCAAGGACATCAAGACACTACAAGTCATCAGTATTTAATATTCACTTCCTTGTGTAAGTCATGTATCTTTTTTGAATTTATATGCCAACAACTGCTAAGATTTCTTTTATGGTTCATGGAGACACTAATCAGTTTATATAGACCATCACACCTTTGTTAATTCATTGTGATTTTAGCTTTGATCTTGGTCAGGAAGATCACAAGTTTTTATGAGAGTAAATATTAGTATGTACATACTTTTAGCATAAATTATCCCTTAGAGCATAAATAACATTCGGATTACTGTAAACATTGGTGTTTGTTTCTACACGGACGTTAAAAATGGTTGTCTTAGTGTTCCTTCCAATGTACACATTGGGGTTTGTGTTGAAGCTCTTACATTTGAATCTAGCAGTGAACATTGTCATAGCTCTTACATTGGGATTATATCATTCACTCTCTAAAGCAGCCAATGTGACTTTATTTTAATTTTTGTGCTTGATTTAGGATTTAGATAGTACCATCTGAAATCTCTCAAATTCTTATTTAGAGGAAGAACCATCCAATGGATAACCATCACTAGAAGTAGTAGGAACAAGGATGATAATAGTTTTGCAAACATAGGACACGTCTTGAAGTAATTTATCATGAATGATAGGTTCACCAGTAGGAGTGGAAGACAACACAAATTTATCCTCCTCATCAACCAATTTAGCCCATAAGTTATGGATGAAGGTCTGGGGAAATGAAATGTTGGGGCTAAGATTGACCTTAGTAGGAGTAATAGTCCTTTCAACACCAATGTCATCAATGTGATTAAGAACAACAATGACAACTTCTGCTTTAACACCCACGTGGCTATCGACTTCCAAAGCCAAGTCAGGTTGCATGTCCAAAGTTTTATATGATATGAAAGTTGGTTCCTCCACAACATTGTCACATGAGACACCCCGCCTAATAAAATACCGGGTGATCAGTCCTATATCAAATTCAAATAGGAATATCATTGCTTCATTCTTAGCAGCAATGTCGAAAACATTATAAAACTTACTAACCACCTAGTATTCAAAAAAATAGGTGCCAAATTTTATCTTTATTAATCGAAGACAAAATAAATGTGGAAATAAAATAAAACATCCAATGCTAATAGAATTAATCATCACATAGAATAATACAAGTCTTGCCGAATAAACCACCAGCTAAATCAAAAATCAAACCAAACAAACAGAGAGTAATAAATCTCATACAATCTTAAAAGAAACTAAATAGTAATGTGAGCGACATGCTCGAGATAGACTGATATGAATCCCTACACTAAGAATAGAAAAATAGATGCGTCTATCCAAATCCTTCAACATCCACATATGCTGCAGCTCCGAATCCTTTGAATGACGTCACACCTGGCGTCCCTGCAGCTGGACACCTAAAAGGTTTTGAGAATATTTGACAACAAAGGTTAGGACCCAAAACATTTTGAAAATATTTAGCAAGCGATTAATTGCAAAATTTTAAAATGCATGAATACTCTTCATATTTAAGCTAGTGTCTCACTCTCTTGAGGGCAAACTCACCCCTCGACTAATGTGCACTCCTAACGCTTTCATTATAACCCACCTAGCCATCTACCTCGTAACTAGTTCTTATTATAACTCCTTCCTGCCACACTACTCTAGCCCGAGTACATTTAATATGAATTATCAGTAATATATCACTATAACTTAAATATTCAGCTTAACTTAATTAATCATCTTTCCTTGAAATCCATATAACATTCACTAGTTATATTAATAATACAATTTTCCCAATGTATTAAATTACTGGTATATAATTATTCATCCCATTATACATATAAAGCTTTATTATAACAATCACGCACATGTTGAATATATATATAATCCATCCTCCCAAGAAATACCTCACTGGATGTATTCTCTAAAGTTTTATCAACCCAGGCTACTCACTCCCACCTGGAGTTCCGAGATAACTATGGCCCGCTGAATCGGAACATAAATAATAAACGTAATGGAGGCGGTCATATTCCCCCAAGCATGATGACATCATTTCAATGTCCCACCTCTGAAATTGGATGCTATGACCTGGGGATATACTCTCCCCACTCCTCAAGCTAGGGGATTCACTCACATTGCGCAACATCCCCTGATAGCACTAGAGTATATAATTTAAATAAATATCTAGTCAGTGATGTTTATAAGCGCACAAAATATATATATATATATATATATATATATATATATATATATATATATATATATATATATATATATATATATATATATATATATATATATATATATATATATATATATATATATAATTTAAATCTCAGCTTTACCGTGTACGAAAATTCGTAGAACTAGCCTATATTTTCCCCCGAGTCTATGGTCCGACTCTAATTTAATTAATTTATTAACTGCATGAGTCTATGGTCTGAATCTAATTTAATTAATTTATTCGTTAATTAATTCATTACCTTCGTGTCTCTCAACCGATATACCCGGACTCGCTCACTTGGACCGTATCTTAATATTACCCGACTCTATATTCTGACTCCAAATTTGATTAATTAGTCTCACCTTAATTAATCTAATTAAATAGTGTCACACAACTGCAACACTCGAACATATTTTTCTCCAAAATTCATCCAATTTCCCAATTATATTACCTATAATTTTTCATCCTTTAGAATTTATTTCCCCAAAATTCATCCAATTTCCCAATTATATTACCTATAATTGTTAGAAGGTATGTCTCATATTTAACTTTCACCAATTAAATAGGTCTAGTAACCAAATCCTAATTGAATTACCCAACTTTCAGCTACCAGAACCCCCCAAATTGATTCGCAGGTACCACCGAACCGGTTCACTTGGACCAGATTTTTAATCTTCTTCCCCAACATCCTGTTTCATCCACTGTTAAACCCTTAAGCTTTTAAACCCTCTTTCAAACATTCACCCAAATACCAATAACATTATAACCACTAAATCTAGATTTTAATGCTCTTAGATAACTTCAAATCATATACGAATTTACATCTTAAATCATGTTTCCCGATTTAGGTTTTTCCCTGGGTTTTATTCCACCGATATCCATTCAACAACCAGATTCAAAATTTGTCATCAATACTTACCAATTTTCACCCCACAATCTGATTCCAACCGTCCTATATCATAACCTAACATCAATTATGTAATAAATCTACAACCATTACTATAATTAAGAAAAACCCTTTTTAATTGTAAACACAAACCCAAAAATGGATTTTTAATACACCCATTATAATATGAATTAATTATCACGAAATTTAAAATCTCAACAAGTTCACCACTTGCCTTTTGGGATTCGTTGAGTTTGATCCGTTGAGGTAGAGAAAGGTTTGATGAAGAACACCCAAATCCCTCTCTTAATTTATCTTCATAAGCTCCCCAAATTTATCTCAATTTGTTTCTTCTCCTTCTCTCGATGACTTAGATTTATGATTCATGAAATCTGTCGTATATCCCTTTTTCCCTTAGGTTAAATAACAGTAATCCCGTTTTTAGTCATATGGGCCTAATTAAAATGGCCCAAACACTCTCGTGTGGGCCCGATTATGCCCAAGCATAACCCGTGGCGTATATACCACCCCCAGGTACACGTTTTCGACTATCTCGGCCCATTCGGACTCAACCGTGTACTCAGAATTGTCATCCAAAATACTTTATAACATTATACAATTTTTTACCTCAAAAATGCGACACAACAATGATCCAAATAATTAAATTTAAATTTACCGAATTTAAATAATTCCTCCAATTTAAATAAATTCTCCAAACCATAAATTTAAATCTCTCCAATTTAAATGAGTTTCATTTCTCCCAAAAATAATTAAATTCTACATTCTCATAATTATGGGGTGTTACACAGTTCCTCCCTTACAAAGGAATTTCGTCCTCAACATTAAGATAAGCGTTGTAGTCCAAATTTTAATTAGATCCCAAGTTACCTACCCTTAATATCACTACACCCATCTCTTCCACGTGTAATCTTGAATTATTTTAAAATTAAATTAGTAAACCCGGGCTCCCACACACCCTGTACCCATGCTCAACCGCACAAATAAGGACCGGCTTTTCCCATCCTAAAATTGTAATATACCTTCGATCTCGGAGTTATAACCACATAAATGTAAAACAACTGAGGTACCCAACCCATGTACTAATGATCAAAGTCTCCTTTCTTACAACCTTGCGCTAAGTTTCATGCGTGGAATGTCTGACAAAGTGAAATCCAAACAAGGACACCCCCCCCCCCCCCGATACATTACTACCTAACATTATCGGTTGTTGAAATTCGTTTGGTCCCCAGTCCATAGCACGTACCCCTAAATACCCGTCTCTTGACATAAAATCATACATGCCCACTCTTATGCTACAAAAGACAATCATACAATACTGCAACCTTACTATCACTAGTTTCCTTGCGCAAAATGAATCCCAAGCTATATCTCCCTTCTCAAAAATAAGCCTATTCACCTTGAATCACGTCAGTAAATGTCCCTACTTACCAAGATAAAATATAACGACACTATACATTCTTATGTGCCTAACATACCACACAATACAACATATGTGCTAACATATACATTTATATTGGCTAGACTCCCTCTTAGGTGACACCAAGCAAAAATCATCCACATCCTAATACAGCGAATAGCAAGATTTACTATCATTATCCACAATAGTTCACATCCTTCTATAACCAGCCAAAACTTGGGAAAAATAATCTACCCTACTCCCAAAATTCATGAAAGTAGTAGTTTCTTTAAAAATTCCAACATCCCTTTAATGTACTCTCCCCCCACTCTTTTGTGGTTAACACTAAAGAACCCCGCTACCCCAGGATAATTATGTGTGTGTGTATGTGTGTGTGTGTGTGTGTGTATATATATATATATATATATATATATGTGTGTGTGTGTGTGTGTGTGTGTGTGTGTGTGTGTGACTACTACAACCAGTGCACCCACTAAATTAGACTTACTCGCGAACTCTAGTGAAATAATTTTACATTGTGATGCCCCCACTGTCACCTAGAACATAATCCATGCTCATAGGATAAAAGAATATTACCTCCATACTCTAGCTGCATTGTTTAATCCCTAGGTTCCTTGTCAAAATTCTCTCATCTGAATTGACCCATAAATTGCAGTAGTGGTTGTACATCCAAAACCTTGTACTATATTTTCCCCTTGCCTTACTTGGGGAAATTCCTCTTCATGTGACCCTCTTCTCCACAAATGAAACATGTCCTAGAAAATTCTCCCTGCCAATGATCCTATCCTTGCTGGTCTGGTTGGGAATCATGGTCATCCGGTCGATAGCCCCAGATCTAACTCGCTTCGCCTGATTCCCCTGCCGGGAATTCTTCCCCCAATGTCCCATTGTCTGCTGTTGGGAGGTCCAACTAGCACTGCCCCCTCCTGCCTCTCCCGACCGACTAGATTCAACTCCTCTCTTGATCCCCTTCATGTGGAAGCGATGATCCTCGCAGTGTAAGAGCACTGCATTGACGACATCTGTATAAGATACCAATGCGGGATTACCAATCAAATGTTGTATGATCCTCCAGGATAACCCATTCATGACCTTCATCTTGTTTCTTTATTCATTGTTCACCTCACATAGTACAAAATTTTCCAAACAGGTGAACTCTTCCTCGTATTCTTCCACAGTACGCTCTCCTTGAGCCACCTCACTAAATTTCCAAATGCTAGAGGAAAGTACTCGCGGTCTAACCACACCCATAAATCCTCTATAGTCATCGAATCCCTATCTCCAATAGCGGTGATGGACTCCCACCACTGTAGCGATATCCCCACTAACCTAAAAGTTGTTAGTATTTACTTCTGCACTTAGCTGCAATCTCCCATGCGTAGGTGACATTGCATGTCTTTCTTCCAGTGACACGCAATCACAACCTCTAAACTCCCCTGAAAATCAGGTGTATGGACTTTATAAAAGGCCTCCCGTACTCGCTACCACTCACAGGGCCCCGGGTGGGCCTGAGTAACTGGAGCCACTAATTGTTGTGGATGAGGTAGAGGGAAATGGGCTGCCATGGATGCCATCACTACATTAACTGCCTGGGCCACCACCTCCGTCATCTGAGCTGTCGTCACTAATCTTGGTGGGGCCTGCGGCTTGTTCCTGGTGACAATCCCTCACCTCATCCGTGGCTGCTGCCCTAGTAGGTCTACCTCTCTTAGGCGGCATCTGAAATTTGAAACGAGTTGAATTAGTTCACTATTCATATAATACTAAATATCAGAAGAATGATACTCTCATAAGCGTTAAGATAAAACAATAGTCCTAATAATAAGGCTCTACATCAAAGAACTCTAAGCTGAAATGTAAAAAGTAGCACCGATCCCGAGGACACTAGAATCTGATGCTCTAACACCATCTGTGACACCCTGCCTAATAAAATACATGGTGATCATTCCTATATCAAATTAAAGTAGGAATCTTGTTTGCTTCATTCTTAGCACCACTGTCGAAATGTTTTTAAAACTTACTAACCACCTAGTATTCAAGAAATTGGTGCCAAATTTTATCTTTATTAATCCAAGACAAAATAAATGAATAAATAAAATAAAACATCCAATGCTAATAGAATTAATCATCACATATAATAATAAAAGTCTTTCTGAATAAACCACCCGCTAAATCCAAAACCAAACGAAACTAACAGAGAGTAATAAATCTAATACAATCTGAAAAGAAACTAAATAGAACTGTGAGCGATATGCTAGAGATAGACTATTATGAATCCCTACACTAAGAATAGAAAACTAGATGCGTCTATCCAAATCCTTCAACATCCACATATGTTGCAGCTGCGAATCCTTTGAATGACATCACACCTGGCGTCCCTACGACTGGACACCTAAAAGGTTTTTAAAATATTTGACAGCAAGGGTTAGAACCCAAAACATTTTGAAAATATTTAGCAAGTGATTAATTGCAGAAATTTAAAATGCATAAATACTCTTCATATTTAAGCTAGTGTCTCACTCTCTTGACGACAAACTCACCCCTCGACTAATGTGCACACCTAACGCTTTCATTATAACCCACCTAGTCATCTACCTCTTAACTAGTTCTTATTATAACTCCTTCCTGCCACACTACTCTAGCCCGAGTACATTTAATATGAATTATAAGTTATCTATCACTATAACTTAAATATTCATCTTAACTCAATTAATCATCTTTTCTTGAACTCCATATAACATTCACTAGTTATATTAGTAATACAATTTTCTCCATGTAGTAAATTACCCGTCGATAATTATTCAGCACATTATACACGTAAAGCTATATTATAACAATCACACATATGTTGAATATATATATAATCCATCCTCTCTAGAAATACCTCACCGGATGTATTCTCTAAACTGCTATGAAACCAGGCTACTCAGTCCCACCTAGAGTTTCGAAACAACCATGGTCCGCTAAATCATAACTTAAATAATAAACGTAATGGATGCGATCATATTCCCCAGAGTATGAGGACATCATCTTAATGTCCCGCCTCTAAAATTGGACGCTATAACCTGGGGATGTCCTCGCCCTACTCCTCAAGTTAGGGGATTCATGCACATCGCGCAACCTCCCCTGATAGCACTAGAGTATATAATTTAAAAAAACATATAGCCACTGATATTTATAAGCACACAAGATATATATATATATATATATATATATATATATATAATTTAAAAACTGACTTTACCGTGTAAAAAATCCGTAGCACTAGCCTATATTTTCCTCCAAGTCTATGGTCCGACTCTAATTTAAATAATTTTCTCATTATTTAGTTTATTAACTTCCTGAGTCTATGGTTCGACTCTAATTTAATTAATTTATCCTTTAATTAATTCATTACCTTGGTGTCGCTCAACGAATATACCCGGACTCGCTCACTTGGCACGTATCTTAGTATTACCCAAGTATATATTTCGACTACAAATTCGATTAATTAGTCACACCTTAATTAATCTAATTAAATAGTGGCACACAACTACAATACTCAAACATATTTTTCTCAGTCTGATAATTCATCCTTTAGAATTTATTTGCACAAAATTCATCCAATTTCCCAATTATATTACCTATAATTGTAGAATGTATGGCCCATATTTAACTTTCACCAATTAAATAGGTCTAAGAACCAAATCTTAAATGAATTACCCAACTTTTAGCTACCATAACCCCCCAAACCGGTTCGCAGGTACTACCGAATTGGTTCGCCGGGACCAAATTTTTAATCTTCTTCCCCAACTTCCTATTTCGGCCATTGTTAAACCCTCAAGCTTTTAAACCCTCTTTCAAACATGTACCCATATACCAATAACATTATCACCAGTTAATCTAGGTTCTAATGCTCCTAGATATCTTTAAATCATATACGAATTTACATCTCAAATCATGTTTCCCGATTTGGGTTTTTGCCCGGGTTTTATTCCACCGATATCCATTCAACAACCAGATTTGAAATTATTCATCAATACTTACCAATTTTCACCCTATATCTGATTCCAATAGTTTCATATCATAACCTAACATTAAATGAGTAATTAATCAACATTTATTACTCTAATTCAAAAAAAAACATTTTAATTGTCACACACACCCAAATATGGATTTTTTATACATCCACTATGATATGAATTAATTATCACGAAATATAAAATTGCAACAAGTTAACCACTTGTCTTTTGGGGTTCGTAGAGTCTGATCCGTTGAAGTAGAGGAAAGTTTGATGAAGAATACCCAAATCCCTATCTTAATTTATCTTCATAAGCTCCCCAAATTACTCTCAATTTGTTTCTTCTCCTTCTCTCAATGACTTAGATTTATGATTCATGAAATCTGTTGTATAACCCTTTTCCCTTAGGTTAAATAACACCAATCCCGTTTTTAGTCATATGGGCCTAATTAAAATGGCCCAAACACTCCCGTGTGGGCACGGTTATGCCCAAACATACCCCGTGGAGTATTTGCCACCCTCGGATACACTTTTTCGACTATCTCGACCCATTCGGACTCAATCGTGTACTCGGAATTGTCATCCGAAATACTTTATAACATTCTGCAATTTTTTACCTTAAAAATGCGGCACAATAATGATCCAAATAATTAAATCTAAATTTATCGAATTTAAATAATTCCTCCAATTTAAATAAATTCTCCAAATCATAAATTTAAATCTTTCCAATTTGAATGAGTTTCATTTCTCCCAAGAATAATTAAATTCTACATCCTCGAAATTACTGGGTCTTACATCACACACTATATATATGCCATTAGCAGTAACCAAATCAATTAATGGATCATCTAAGTCAGTTTTTTTATTAATAGGTCTAAAAGTTTGCTGAGTAGATATGTTTGGCCTTTGTCTAACTCCCATACCCACTATATTTTGATCATATTTTCGGCCCTAATTTTTGCCCTGTCCAAGATCAAATTTCCAACTCCTTGCCTACTCACTTAGTATGAATACTCTTTCCTACTCTGGATGCAATGCTTCCTGGTTGTGAAGAATTAGGAAAGTAATAACAGTTTCCACTTTCTGATCCGACTATAACCTTGCAAATGGCCTTTTTTACTTTACTTTCTCAGAAATTAAGATAAAACCAGGTACTAATGGCTTTCGAGATAGAAATAATACTGGCTCCCTTTTTGGAACTCAACTAACCTCAATGTCAAGACTCACAACAAATTAAAAAGGTCGATGGTCATACAGTGCATAACCTTTTTATTTCTAGAACTGCACAAGATGCAAGCCCCATCATCTCATGTGTTTTTAACCGTAGATGTTTTTGAAACTCTTTTACTAGAGGAATTTCATATGTCATCTTCTCACGAATTTCATGGCGCTTGATGGATGGAAGATCGAAAATGGCAACACGAAGAATGATAACTTCTTGTAGATCCCAAGGTTGGCCTTCATCATAACCAACATTATTTTGTTCAAAGTCGGAAGGTGAACAATATTTAACTACAACATCATGTGTATGAAATGTAAATTGAGGAAATTTTCTCAATAGGAAGAGCGCCCCATAAAAAAACACGCAACCAAAATTTTGCTAGACCATAAATACAAACAGTCATAGTTCCAACCCTTGATTGGTATTTCATGTGGACCAAATGACTTATAGCATATCTTCTAAGAGAATCCTTATCAAGGTGGAAGATGTGGACCAAACAGCTTAGTGTTGTACGTATGAACAAGTTATGTTTAATTATTTTCCCTAGTTGTTTCCTTTTTCGTTTACGATTCTTGGGGTATTATTAATTCTATTTATCTTCATTGTTGTTCTGTTACCTTATATTAGTTAGTTCGACGTTTAGAAAATAGTAACCCCTCCTTCATCAATTTATAGTTTCACTGCATTTATTTAAAACATTTCAGTACTCATATATGTTTGAGGATTACTATATCGTCCATTTTTAATGCAGTTATTTTGATCGTGTAGGCATGTGATTTATGGAAATTGGATATTGAATAATGCAACATCCCCTCTATTGGTTTCTTCTCCTTAGATGTGATAATCATAGATAACACTAAAAAAAATCAAAATTCTTATTATCAGCATTGAGGCCAAAATATGGCCTCGATACTTTAACCATCCACCTATTAAGGTTTCGATTAATGAATGTTGATTAATAATCATGTAAGTCCATGACGTAAACCACACATCAATGGCTTAAAAGAAATACCAAACCCTAACTTTAGATAGACAACCAAATGATATCTTATATTTCAAAAGGGAGGAATGTCTTCAAATGAAGACTACATGGGTATTTAAAGGAGGGGTAGCTTAGGCTCCAAGCTAAGGCACTAATTATAAAAATGTCATTATTACTCCTTACCTTAAAATACTAAAGAAAAACAAATGAAAATTAAAATAATAAAAGAAAAGAAAATACAAAAGAAAAGAAAATCACTAATAAACCCCTAAAACAGACCCATTTCCATCACTCTCCCCCCTTAAAACCAAGCTCCTCCTCCAACGTTAAAAAATTACGGACCTACAAATTTGTGGGGGCCCAAAATAATTTCTGAAAAATGATTTCACAACCTACAAATTTTTTTCTTTATTTATTCTTCTTCTCTTTTTCTTTACCCAAATCAGCCCTAGAAGTCTCCATTCGAGTCGAAAATCACAGTTTTGAAGCACAAACATGGGTTTGGGTTTGGATTTGTGAGCCCAAACAGATTTTGGGCATAACAAGGGAAAAAACCTAGGTTTTCTGGGCCGTTTTGGGATTCAGTATGAGTTCGGGGTAGCTGGAAAGGGTTTCAGGCTGGGGGGTGCGGGTTTGGGGCTGTGTGGGTTAGGATTTTTTGGGGGGGTGGGTAAGCTTGGCTTTAGGTTGGCAATGGTTTTTTGGCCAATGGGGTGGTCGATGAGTGGGGAGAGGGCTACCGAGGAGGTGCGGGTGTGGACGACCTGGATGGGGAGGGTTTAGGGTTACGAAGGGGGTATAGGGGGAGTGGGGTTGTTTGGAGCAACAGGGGAGAGGTTTGAGCAAGGGGAAACTAGGGTTTGGGGAGTGGGTAAGGGTTGAGAAGGGTGGTGGTGGCAATAATAGGGTTAGGGTTTAGGCCTAGGGTAGAAAAGAGTTGGTCCATTTGACGTTTCATCTCATCAATTTGTTGTTGTGTTCGTGCCAACTCTTTCATTTGTCGTTTCAACTCTTGATTCTCCTCATATTGTTACTTGGACATTCTTCGAGCCATTGAAGAGTAATATACGATTTGATAAAATAAACACCGATACACCAAATACCAATGTTGGAACGACACCCGCTCGGATACCAATTTGACCTAAACCACCAGTCAAAAGGCTCCTAAAATATCTAACACACACTTTAAACAGAGAAATGCTCTTCTTCTATATTCAAAATCAATGTCTACCTGAAATGTGGTTACAAGGGGACTATTTATAAAAGGGGAAAGGGAGCACAAAATGGTTCTCTAACCAATATGGGAATCCCACTTTATAAATAAGCCTAATACCGATGTGTGCTCACTTGTGTCCCAACTTACAAATAAACAACAAAACAAATATTAATAAAAAGAAAGAAAAAAAGAAAAAGAAAATAAAACTACTAATACGCCCAAAAGACAATCATGACCTCGATTCACATCAATCTCCCCCTCTTAAAATCATGCTCGTCCTCGAGCGTTGAGAAATTTCAGGGATTTATGAGGAAATTTCAAAAAAAGGGTGCCAAAACTCATAGGAGACCAAAAATAAAATATCTGAAACTTGAATATGCCCATCCCGCAATTTTCTTTTTTATTTCTCAATATTCACTTTTCTTTTCTTCTTTACCCAAATAAACCTAGAAAAATTCCACCCGGGTTAAAAAACCATAGTTTGGAAGTGCGTAGAAGGGTTTGGGGTTATGTAGGGAACTATGGGTTTTCAACCAGGCGTAGGGTAAAACCCTAGTATTCCGGGGTGTATTTGGGTTCCAAAGGGTTGCGCGACCACCACGGGTGGTCGGCGGCAAGGGGGAAGTGGCTGGGGTGATCGGGTGCTATTTTCAGGCTGTTTGTGTGGTCAGCAGGGGTCTCTTTTTGGGTTGGGATGGGTAGGGTGAGGTTTCTGGGGGGAGGTGGGGTTAGGGAGACAAGGGTGGGGTGATTTAAAGGGGTTTTTGGGGTCGGCCAGTAGGTGGATGGATCGGAGGAGGGTCTAGGCGGTAGGTTTAGGGCAGGGGAGTGATCGGCGAGTGGTGAGGAGGGCGGGACAGGGCTGGGGCTGCTGGGGGGCTAGGGTTAAGGTTTAAAAAGAGGGGGGGGGGGGTTAGAGTTTGTGGCTCTTTTTGGGTTAGGGCAGCCATGGGGGAGGGGTGGGGAGGTGATTGTGATTGCGGGAGGGATTGGTTGGTGCGCCACCTTAGGGTTTGGTAATTGGCGGAAATGGTGGAGGCTTTTAGGCTTAGAGCGAAGGGGGTAGTTAGTTTTTGGGTGATATGGGAGAGAAAATCTACCCTCTCATGAATGTGCTCCATCTGCGGAGCCATTGAGGGTAGTGTACGATTTGGAAAAAGAAAAAAATCACTGATACACTAGCACCAATGTAGAGCTTCACCTACTTTAATATTAATTTGACGTAAACCACACGTCAATGGAAAGAACCAAATGATATCTTATATTTCAAAAGGGAGGAATGTCTTCAGATGAATACTACATGGGTATTTAAAGGGAGGACTAGCTTAAACTCCAAGGTAAAGCACTAATTCCAAAAATGACATTACTACTCCTTACCTTTATATACTAAAGCAAAACAAATGAAAGTACAAATAATAAAAGAAAAGAAAATACAAAAGAAAATAAAATGACTAATAAAACCCAAAAATAGGCCCATTTCCATCAGTCCATATCCTTGATAATACTCAATAGTATTATGTCTAAGTATATACGATTATGATATTCTAATCAGAGTATGTAGTTTTAGCCAATGAAATTTTTTGAATGATCGAAAAGTACTTCCAATTTATTTCTATTTTTTGTAAGTACTTATGTAACTACTACATTAATTACTCATTTGGTTACCATATTGTTCTTTCGTAACTACTTCATTTGAATATACAACATTACCACATTGAACTTTTGCAACTACTTCATTTGAATGTAAAACATTCATTAGTGGTTGTGCCTATTTTGCAGGTATTCACATTCTGGGAGATGAAAGTGAACATGAGCTATGTTCCTTGTATACTTCCATTAAAATTCACACTTTCTACGGTAGAAGTGACAAGACTAATGTAGGTTTTAGGTGCACCGAGTGATTCACGAGTATACCTCGCAGGAGGAGAACCATTCGAGGCATTTCGTGCTTGAGGAGCTGATCTACTGACCATAAGTGCCTGTGTTATAGCTCCTATTGTATGGACGTTGGCACCACTATGTGACACCCACCTAATAAAATACTGGGTGATTAGTCCTATACCAAATTATAACAGGATTCCTAGTTGGTTCATCCTTAGCATCACTGTCGAAAACCTTTTTAAAATTGACTAACCACCTAGTATTCCAAAAATCTAGTGCCAAATTTTATCTTTTTAATTAAACAACCAATAACATGAGGAAAGATAATATGAGTTATACGCCATGACTGAATTAAATCAACTGAATAAATAATAAACTACATGCCGAATAAACCATCGGTCACCAAAGTAAATATTCCAACACAAACATCCAACACCTGAATAAGTAAATCTAAAAACTAAAAGTGAAAAGTCTGGGCGACATGCCCTAAATAAAACTGAAACTGATAGATGATTCCTATTGTAGGAAAGAATGAACGATGCATCTAATCCAAGATCCTTCTAGCATGCACATATGTTGCAGCTCCGTGTCCTTGGAATATAATATCAATCATGGCGTCCCTGTGGCTGGACACCTAAAAGATTTTGAAAATAGTTTTATAGCAAGGGTTAGAACCCAAAACATTTTGAAAATATTTAGCAAGTGAATTAACTGGAGTAATTTAAAATGCATGAATGCGCTTCATATTTAAGTTAGTGTCACACTCCCTTGAGGAGATACTCACCCCTCCACTATTGTACACACCTAACGGTTACCTTAACCCCACTTAGTTGTACTACCCCTTCCAACTAGTCCTGGTATAATCTCCCCTTGCTATACTACTCTAACTCGAGTATAATAATTCCTGGATTAATATTTATCTCACCAATTAACTTAATTAATTTTTTTAAATCATAACAAATAACTATGACACGAGTTATATAAAGTATATACATCACACACTGTATTATTTCCCGCATATAACATTTACTACCATTATATACGTACCTTTACTAAGAACAACCACTAATATATATATGTACATTCATCCCTCCGAGTATACCCTCACCGGATGATTCCTTCTAAAGTTCTATCTCACTAGGTGTGCTCACATAACCTGGTTACCCAAGTTGGAATCGCTCATCAACCTGGCCAAAAATATAAACGTAGTGGAGGCAGTCATATTCCTTCCCTGAAAGTGAGATAAATGCCTCACCCATATATCGGACGCTATGACCTAGAGATATACTCACCCTACTCCTTAAGTTAGGGGATTCACCCACATCGCTCAACCTCCCTTGATAGCACCGGAGTATATAACTTAAATAAATATCTAGTCACTGATATTTAATAGTGCACAGAATACACACACACACACACACACACATATATATATATATATATATATATATATATACTATCACTACATCATATATATATAATATAAATCCCGGTTTTACCGTTTACTCGAAAACCCGTAACACTAGCCTATAATTTCCCGAGTGTCTAGCCCGACTCAACTTAATTAATTTTTTCACTTATTAATTTATCATATTTCCGAGTCTATGGTCTGACTCTAATTTATTTAACCCATACATCAATTAATATAATATTTCCCCCGAGTCTATGGTTTGACTCTAATATAAATACTTTACACATTAATTTATATAATATTTATCCGAGTCTATGATTCAACTCTAGTTTAATTAATTTACACATTAATTAATTTATTACCTTGTGTCACACAAACAACATACCCGTACTCGCTCACTTTGCCCATAACTTAATATTTCCCGAGTTTATATTCTGACTCCAAATTAATTTGTTTATCTCCATAATTAATTTAATACCTTGGCGTCGCTCAACCAATATACCTGGACTTGCTCACTGAATCTGTATGTAATTAATTTGAAATCAAATTCCCCAAATTTATCCATAAATTGCCTCACGTAAATCCCCCCTAACTCCAATTACTTTTCCCTATAATTGTTAGGAATATGTGCTTCATAATTATTTAACATGAAACAATGCATGGAAATAAAATCTTAAATTAATTTTCATTTATGTATAAAACTGGCCGAACTACTAAAATTCTGGGACCATCGATCCATCGATCCCCTGGATCGATCGATCGATCGAACAGATATTCGTCTTTTCCGGATTGCCGTTTGAGCCATTGATGAACCCTCAAGCTTTTTATTTTCATTCCAAACTCTTACCCAATCACAACCAACATTATATCCACATAAGAAAAGGGTCTAAACATCCTAGAGACCTTAAATAATCAGCTAATTTCCATTAATTCCAACGTTTTCCCGATTTAGGTTTTATTCGGGTTTCAAATCTCAATACGATTTTCATTTCTATTAACATAAATTAACCATCGATTCTTACTGGTTTTTAACATACGATTCATACCTCTACATTGCAGAATCATAAACATAATAAATTTTACCCTTAATCCCATTAAAGTATATCCATTACCGAAAACCCAATTTCTACATGAATACCCACCCAAAATGAATTTTTGTTTACACCTCCCATAATATGAATTGATTATCATAAATTTAAGAATCACAACAGTTAACTACTTGCCTGGAATCGTTCATAGAGTCTGATCCGTTGGTATAGTTAAGTTGTTGATGAAGAACACTCACTTTTGTCCCTTACTTTGGCTCCAAAAATCCCCAATTGGCTCTTGATTTTCTTTCCCCAAATTCCCTCTCAAGCCTTAGGTTTAGAATTTGTGTTAACTACGGTTCAACACTTCTCCAATTACGTTTACACCCCCTAATCCCGTTTTTGGCTACATGGGCCTAATTAAAATGGCTTGAATCACCCCGTGGATATTTATACCAATGCTTTACTCCCTCCTCGGGGATATTTATACCAATGCTTATTGGTTTAACCCCAACACTAATCAACTTTTCTTCGCATTAACGTATCCCATCATGGCTTATGGCTCGAAAGCCAAATCTTTAAGGAAATGTCACGAGACCACTCCAAGTCTAAAGAACATGTTTCCGGTTGGTTCCATCCAACGAGTATGTGAATTAATCAACCGGCCACGCTAGGCCACTCACGATGCCATGTCTTAGGAAATGATCCATAAGGCCATTGAATAGCCTAATGGTTGTATGAAAATATCTATCCATATACTTACTGCTCCCATATACTATGCATTCTAAGGCGACCGCTCGAGATGTGCCTTTCGGCCCTAAGTTAATTTCCTCTCATACATCCATCCACTTTAGGGTGCAGGACATACGCCATTTTCATACGGTTCCCATTTCTTCATGGAAAATTTTAATAAAACTCCGACATGAATATCTAGTCTCGGTCCATCCTATATTAATAGGCACCTCCTACGGTTCTACCATTCCTCCATCACGAATGGGGCGTACTCTTATACATGTAGTTTATCCATAATGGACGAATTTGCACCAGTCTGGTCGAACGATCAATAATTTTCTCAAATAGGATCCTAACCATAACGGTCTCGGCACTTCAATGCAAGCGTCTATGAATATACCCCTCTTCATTCCACCGATACTCTTCTTCGCACGAGTAGGTGCATTGGTCAATCACAAATCGAAATGCTCTCGCTACAGAGTCTTTCGAGTCATGCTCGTTTCATTTGGCTGTCCATGCCAACACAAATATCTACGACGGGTTTCTTACTCAACACCTCTACTACCCCAATCGCATTTCCTTAGCGAATGAGAATATCCAAATAATAGTTCTTTAAGAGCTCCAAGAACCAATTCAATTTCTCCCCCGACATACTGCAACCACTTGTTGCTTGCGAGAAAGACTAAATTTTTGTCCAGTAAGCAGTTCCTCCATTTCTTTAAGGTAATTTCCACCGCAATAGATTTTAATTCAAGCGTGGGATAAAACTTCACCCAAGTTTAAGATTATGAGACGCATAGACAATGGGTCCATGCTCCAGTATTATTACTTCCCGCTCCTGGAAGAGACTTATTCATTAAACCCACTCTCGAGATCACTATCATGAGCTGAGGAGTGAAGGTCAGCCCGTCCATTAACTCCCCGTAAGTGAAGTCACCACGTAGCACCATATCTAAGAAAGGCCTTATCTCTTTTAGCCCAAACCACCAAACCTCTCGAGACCCCACAAATCTTGCTCCTAGGGATCTAATCCCTCATAGAGTTAACCCGCAACTTATTCGTGGTCAACTCCTTACCGCCTTGCTAAATCAATATCACCTGCCCTAAGGGCCTTACGTTCTAATAGACCTAAGGTCGATCTACAATTATACATCCTATCTAAGTCATATATATATAATACAAAATATATCCCTAGTGCCTAAGACCAATCTCGACTTCTGAAATTCGCTTGGTTTCATGCGTGGGATGTCTCGCCGAGGCAAAATCCAGACAAGGAACCCTCTCATTACACTACTACATCGCATCGTTGGTCATTAAGATATGACGGTCTAAGACACATGATCGGGATCAGTAAAATTCTAATTTACAATCTTACTTACCATAGCATCTTTAAAGATTTTAACTGATCAGACATTCACTTCCTGTGAAGTATTTCAGGTACATATCCCCTTATATAAACATGGCCTTATTATCTGTGACAACCCGCCTAAATACCGGGTGATCACTCCTTTATTAAATTAAATCAAGGTGAATAGTTGGTTCATTCTCAGCATCATTGTCGTAAAAATAACTTTTCCAAATTTAAACACCCTAATTAATTAAGCTAAGTGTCAAAACCATTTTTAACCATTACTTTCCAAGTTTTATTTTGAAAACAAAGATTTAATTATTAACTACAAGACAATAGTAAACGAATCACACCACAATAATCCTGGAACATATAATCCAAATAATTTAAACATTCAACAACTAAATCCCAATATTGAAACTTAAATTAAAACATCCAAATAGTAATACATCCCAAAATGACAATACTAGAAATATCTGAATCACAATGTCCAAATAACAACTGAATAATGAAAAGGGCGACACATGCCCCAATAACTGAGAATGCTAGAAGTGGAATCAAGTAAATGAAGTCGTCTAAGCAAGAGGCCTGCAACTCCCACCTAAGCTACATCTTGTTCCTTCCAAGAGATCCTATGCAAGATGCCCCTGTGGCTGGGCACCTATAATATATATATATATATATATATATATATATATATATATATATATATATATATATATATATATATGCAGACAAGAGAGAAAGAGAAATAGAAAAGGGTCAGAGCCCGATAGTGTATATGATTTAAAATTCGTTTAGCAAGTATTTAAATTATTTACAGGACAAAGCAACAACATATTAGTGCGGCACTCTCTTGAGAAATCCTCACCTCTCTTCTAATGTGCACGCTTATCGTACTAACCTTCCCAGCGGATTATCTCATATTATACTGCTCTAAACGTCCCAATGGTTTAACTTATCTTAGGTTACTCGTAAGATTTCAAAACCGAACAATATAATTGTTTAAAAGGAGAATTTCATTTAATAGGGAAGCTCTCATTTTAACTTTATTTATTAATAAATTTCCTCAGTGTCATATTATACTTTTCAAAACAAGTATTTCCAATTTTAGATATTATACCAGTCTTACTTACCATAACACCGTATGTAGTTTCAAAATTTCAGAATTTCTTATATATATTAAATACTCGAGTAATATATATATTCTAACAGGACCCCACATCAAAAATATGGTGCGGGCATACTCTGCTATCCAATCCCCATATCACTCACACTAACGGAAACACAAGTTCGGAATCACTCTCGAACTGTATTAACACATACACAAATAATATTGAGGCGAAGCATAGATTCCAAGTCTCTAAGAGGTCAGTACATACCCTCACGTCTCTTAGGACCGTCTGAACTATCGATTCCATAGCCTGTACCAAGGATATCTATCTTCCAGGGTACGAGTCAATATCCCCCATAAGGCACATCGAGATAAGATCGTCCCAGCGCGGTAACCTCAGGGATAGCAGGTAGCGCGGGCATGATTTTCACATGTATATAATATATGCATACACAATCATATAAATATACCACTTTTATCATATCAATTTAGGTTCATCCCATAACCCATAATCACAACATTTATCCTTATCTTTCCATTTTTTATTAACCCGTATAACGGTTCGTCCTTAACTTTAATTCGAAGGATTTTTCAATTTACTACGCGACCCTCATGGACTATATCCTTATAAATGTACAATTCAGTAGGTATTCATTTATGCTCCAACGTAACTCTCTTACGTGTCTCTCCCCTTTAATATATACTTTCATTGTCCCTTATGTAAAATGTCCCAAAAATATAGATTTCCCCTTACATTAAAGGTCTCTTATTCATTAATGAATCCTACTGGTCATCATTATCTCCCAAATTATTTTAACAAGGATCTCTAAGGAGTTTTCTTCATTTTGAATCAATTAAAAAAATTTAAAACGGGAACATAAGTCTTCCAGGAGGGGTCGATCGATCGAGGTTAGGGGCTCGATCGATCGATCAAGCATGTATGGCGAATTCTGCACTTTTGCAATTACGGGTTCTAACACATAACTTCATCCAAATTCAGATTTTGAATTCACAAACGCCCAAATTTTTTTACTACTAACATCCTAATTTCATATTATGCATTCCCTACGTGAAGCATGTAAATTTCCGTCACTAATCATGGATTTATAGGCAAAAACATCATAAAAATCTCAAGAACCCTAGAATATCTTAAACATGGTTCTAATCAATCTTTTCCAGAATTTCCTTCTTATAAAACATCATAATATCGTGGTTTAATCCTCTACATGACAAAGGGTTTCCAGAATATCATTTAAATCATCACTACATGCAATTTCCTATCTCAAATTGGGTTTTTCTTCCGTAAAACTCATCCTAATCATTCCTAGACTAATATGAGTGATGCATCAATGAAATAAGAAAGATAAAAACTTGCCTGGGATTTTTGACGTTCTGGTTTGCGAATGATTTTGGTGTGGTTGCATTCCCCGTCGTGCGATCTACGCGTTGGTGGTGGTGGCGGTGCAAACGGATGGATTTTGGGCCTTGGATTGCCTTAGGAGCTCTCTTCTTTCCTCTCCTATGGCCGTCACTTGTCTTTGGTTGTTCTAACCCTAGAAGGCAACCTTGGGCATCTAATATAACCCTTAAAATTTCGTGGGTTTAATTACCCAAAAACGTGAAATGTCCAAAATACCCTCCCGGGGTACTAATTAGGCCTAAAAATGCCCCGAGACCCAAACTAAACCCCCGGGTACCCTTTTCTGACTATCTCAACCCTTTCGGACACGTTGGCGTACTCAAAACGAACATACGAACAACTTATAAAATATTCACTTTTATTTATCAATATTTAGTCCCGACGCGACACGGGTGCATCCCGATTCAAATTTACAAAATTGTCATTTTATTCACTCGTGACATTTGATATAACCACTATTACATATTAATTTGATCATTAGTAATATTCAACAAGTTTACCATAATTACTAACTCTCATCACATTAATAATTATACCATAATTAAACTATTACATATTACTTTGCTCATTAGTAATATTCAACAAGCTTCCCATAATTACTAACTCTCATCACGTTAATAATTATAACATAATTAATTTTCAGATTTATATTAAATAATTCACTCACATTAAATTTAGTAAATCCTTAAATTAATATAGCATAAAAATACGGGGTATTACATACTTCCCCCCTAATAACGGAATTTCGTCCCGAAATTCGGAAAATAAGGCCTAACTGGTAGAACAATTCTGGATATCTCTTTGTACGCAGACTATCTGCATAGTAAGGCGCTTAATCACTATAGTCCCCGCCTCACACCAAGTTTGATTATCATTCTTATTGGCGACACTTTACATGGCGCTCCTAACTGATAACATTCGCATAGGTTGTTCCTCATTCCATGGCAGCTACTCGGATTTATCTATATACAAAACTCCCATTCTGAGAAAACCATAAAAACCTCTGACCACTCTTGTTCGCCTAAAATAGTCGTGGAATTTCACCAAAGTCATCAGAGTATTCCCGACCAATCCAAAATTTGAGTATCCACTCACCTCTAAATATACGAGAGGAGAATATTCGAGGTTCTTCCATACCAAAACCTTAATAAGCACCTCATATGCGATTAACAGATACGAATGCCTTTTCAGAGCACTCTTGAAAACACCGTACTAAGATTCTAAAATTTTCTTCACGTGGTTCCACTAATCTTCAATCACTGTGCGCCTACTCCCTGGATAAGGGTGATACATCCTACTCGAAATGAAACCTTATCTCTGTTGGTTCCTAAAATCCCATATCAAAGGTGGGATTCACAAATCTCATCCTGATTTAGAAATTTATACTGCGCCGGACCATTCACTGGCGTGATCCTTCCTTTCAAGGGAAGCCTGGGGCATACTAGTTAATTTTGTAAACAAGCCCCAAGGATTATCAATCACTTCCTTCTCGGATACTTAATTCACATGTTCGGGATGAACCCTTGATCTTGTTTTGAGGATGGCAACCCATTCAAGAATTTTACCGAGTTTATCGACCTTTTCCAATTTCAGGAATTGTCGATAAACATAAAATTCTTTTGGTTGATTCTCCTCTTTCAACCAAACCTTACCTATGGGTGGTGCATGTAGAGACTACTCACTATGTCCCGCTAAACATCGATTCTTCCCTTGAAATGTCTCACATTAAGTGACACGCAATACTTCCCTTCCTTCCTTGGCGTATGCCAAAAGTTCCGACCCGTGTTCTTTCCTCCGCGATGCACACTTTTGGATATTTTTTACCATGTTAACATCTCACTATTTGTACTCTCAAGTCGCTCTCACACTTGACTATTAACAACTCCGCTTTGAGTATTCTTCATAATAATTAAATTCTGCTCCATTCAAGGAATACCGCTTCTTAAATGGCTTCTCACAGGCTTCCAATCAAATTAGGCTGTGCTATTCTAATTACATACTTATGTATGGATTATCTCCCCTCATGTGACGTTTAATCCACTCTATCACTTCCACTTTGTTGTTAGCCCCACAAACACATTTTCCACCCATCCATTGCCATGCCCCTTCATTTCGGATGAGTTTTAACATCATTTAACTAGGATTACACACCCTATAAACCGCTCATACTAGCGTAAACATCACCGACATTTCATACTAATAAACAATTTTTTTTAGTACTTGCAGCGTGATTACAACACTTTAATCACCCTAAAAATCAAATTTTTAAATCTTCCTTATTATCATTCCGCCCCCTTAACTCATGGTGACAAAATAAAACTTTTAATGCTTTCTTATCACACAATCCGGCTCCAGTGGCTTTAAACCAAAATTCAACTTCCAACTTACATATGTATTTACTTGATCCCATTTCGACCGGGGTACCGAACTCATGGAATAGTGACCAAACGTCTCCCTATTTCCAACCTTACGCTAAGTTTCATGTGTGGGATGTGTCGCAAAGAAAAATCCAAACTACGAACCTTCCCGATACACTACTACCTAGCATTGTCGCTTATCAAAATCCGTTGGGTCCTCCGTGCATAGCATTTACCCCTTTACTCCGTCTTTTGACAGAAAAGTTAAATTTCCTCCCATATTTACACTTAACAAAGAACATCTAACCACTTGCACTATCGTTCAGAATTAGGTGTTGGAAATTGCGTTCCATGAATCTCAAATACATACAATCGGAATTCTTGAAATCCCTTTCACTAATAATAGGGTATAACTCTTAATTCTCGCATATCTGGAGGATAGATATAACAATACACTCTTCCTATTACCATGTCCTGAGTGTTCAACAAAATACTAAGTCGAATCTTTTCGCTCAATAGTAAACCTGATACATACCAAATCATAATGATAAAGTCTATACATACATTGGCATCGAATATCTCGGGCCCACTATTCCCTCCGAAGTCTCTAGGATAGATAATATAAATGTGAGTTCAACCTTCTTGCAGGTGAAGTATCGCCAGAACAAAGATATGTTGTACTAATTCAACCACTACGATAGCCTCGCAATAAATTCCCACTATCGTATTAACCCTTTCTATAACATTTTAACAATGATAATATCATACTCGAGTATCGCATCAATACAATGAGTAACCTTAGTAAGGTACATAACACTGTGTATATACGCATTCATCCTTTGCGGATAGCACTAAAGAGAAATAAAAATCCCGTTACACTAGGGAAAAGTATTCACATAATAATAACAATTTTATGCATTAAACTCGTCCCACATGCAAATCTAATAGTGAACAAAATATAGTGACTCGTTAGTGTCACATAAACACGCCTCATTCTCTGAGGATACAACTTATACTCCCACCTTGTCAATCGTCTTGACTGCATAGCTGGTCTTCAGACGTAACACGTCTAGTAAAACCAAACAAAACTACTTTAATCATTGTCTTTTACTAGGTACCATACTCTTATCCCCTCTACTTGCTTTCACAAAATACCTCGATACTTAATTTACTTAACACCTGAATTACATTCAGAAACTCACGAATGATTGGAATCAAATCCAGGTGGATCATAATCTCCTTAGAGGTATCCTACTTTATATAAAATTATTGGCGAAAGATCCCCCTTATGGGCGGGGTATGGCCACTCAAACATTTCTTGGCCCGAGATGGCAAAGAAACTACTCTCACCAAAGCAATCTATCATGGCTCTATAAGCTGCGAGCCAATCCATACCGATAATAACATCGTGCTCATGCATATCTAAGACTAACATGTCTGTGGGTAATACCAGGCTACCAATCTCTACTCCCACACCCAGGCATATAAGGAAAAATAAGTGAACCATTTCCCAGTGGTAAGTCTACACACATCACAGTGCTCTTTGCTGTGACTAATAGCCCTAAGGCCTTCGCAAAATGAGTAGCTATAAAATAGTGTGTCGCCTCAGTATCAATTAAAACTCGACCCATAGTACCATGGATAGAAAACCCACCTCTTTTCTCGGTTGGGGCCTGAGATGTTGCTATCTGGTGGACGTTACAGACACGTCCGTACTGTAACTGTCTCTGCTGAACTGAGGTTATTGGAAAGGGTGGTGGAGCTGTCTTCTGTGTTTTATTACTATCACCTTCCTTCCGTGGGGACATATTCTTCTCTGGGCAATCCTGACGCTTATGGCCATTTCTGCCACATTGGAAGCACCTTCCTCGAAACTGCTTCACTACGTTGTTGACTAGTCTCGCTTTTTCCCTGGTCTTGTCAGCCTTGGTCGGAAATTTACGGAGAAACTATGTCAGGGTGAGGACAATCCCTCCACTTGTGACCCGGCTTTACACATATATTGTAGAGTTTCGAAAGTTCTCGATGGTTGATTTGGAGTTCCTTTTTAGACTGATCTGGACAAGTTTGACGTTCATGACCTTCCATTCCACATTTGAAACACTTCTTCGTGACTTCACCCGGACCCTGGCTTTGTTGACCCTGACGCCTTTGTGCTTCCCCGCACAATTCGTTACCTTCGTGGCTTTTACGGGCCTGAGGAGCTTGTTGTTGCGATTTTTGTGTCTTCACATACTTATTATTCCCAGTCACGACAGACTGACTGTACTCTCTAGATCTTTTTCCCCTCATAAGTTGTGTGCTGCCTTCTTGATACTACAAGACCGCAGTGGTAACTACCTGTGCCACAATACCTGCTAACTCGACGGTTGATATTCTCTCTGGAGATACGTGAGGTGTGAGTTGATCTTGCTAATTGACTCCCCTAACCGTTTTAGCTAGTTCTTCGCGACGATCCATCTGAAAATTTAAATAAATTTGGATGAGTTTATCATTCGCATAAACAAATCACAAAAGCACGAATTCCCAATGTATAGCGATGAACACAATATTCCTAGTATTAGGGCACTATATCAAAGATGTTAAGCTGAAAGCGAAATAAGCCGTACATATCCTATGGACACTAGAACATGATGCTCTGATACCACCTGTGACACCCCGCCTAATTAAATACCGGGTGATCACTCCTTTATTAAATTAAATCAAGGTGAATAGTTGGTTCATTCTCAGCATCACTGTCGTAAAAATAACTTTTCCAAATTTAAACACCCTAATTAATTAAGGTAAGTGTCAAAACCATTTTTAAACATTACTTTCCAAGTTTTATTTTGAAAACAAAGATTTAAGTATTAACTACAAGACAATAGTAAACGAATCACACCACAATAATCTGAGAACATATAATCCAAATAATTTAAACATTCAATAACTAAATCCTAATATTAAAACTTAAATTAAAACATCCAAATATTAATACATCCCAAAATGACAATACTAGAAATATCTGAATCACAATGTCCAAATAACAACTGAATAATGAAAAGGGCGACACATGCCCCAATAACTGAGAATGCTAGAAGTGGAATCAAGTAAATGAAGTCGTCTAAGCAAGAGGCCTGCAACTCCCACCTAAGCTACATCTTGTTCCTTCCAAGAGATCCTATGCAAGATGCCCCTGTGGCTAGGCACCTATAATATATATATATATATATATATATATATATATATATATATATATATATATATGCATACAAGAGAGAAAGAGAAATAGAAAAGGGTCAGAGCCCGATAGTGTATATGATTTAAAATTCGTTTAGCTAGTATTTAAATTGTTTACAGGCCAAAGCAACAATATATTAGTGCGGCACTCTCTTGAGAAATTCTCACCTCTCTTCTAATGTGCACGCCTATCGTACTAACCTTCCTAACGGATTATCTCATCTTATACTGCTCTAAACGTCCCAATGGTTTAACTTATCTTAGGTTATCGTAAGATTTTAAAATCGAACAATATAATTGTTTAAAAGGAGAATTTCATTTAAAAGGGAAGCTCTCATTTTAACTTTATGTATTAATAAAGTTCCTCAGTGTCATATTATACTTTTCAAAACAAGTATTTCCAATTTGAGATATTATACCAGTCTTACTAACCATAACACCGTAGGTAGTTTCAAAATTTCAGAATTTCTTATATATATTAAATACTCGAGTAATATATATATTCTAACAGCACCACACATCAAAACTATGGTGCGGGCATACACTACTATCCAATCCACGTATCACTCACACTAACGGAAATACAAGTTTGGAATCACTCTTGAACTGTATTAACACATACACAAACAATATTGAGGCGAAGCATAGATTCCAAGTCTCTAAGAGGTCAGTACATACCCTCACGTCTCTTAGAACCGTATGAACTATCGATTCCATAGCCTGTACCAAGGATATCTATCTTCTAGGGTACGAGTCAATATCCCCCATAAGGCACATCGAGATAAGATCGTCCCAGCGTGGTAACCTCAGGGATAGCAGGTAGCGCGGGCATAATTTTCACATGTATATAATATATGCATACACAATCATATAAATATACCACTTTTATCATATCAATTTAGGTTGATCCCATAACCCATAATCACAACATTTATCCTTATCTTTCCATTTTTTATCAACCCGTATAACGGTTCGTTCTTAACTTTAATTCGAAGGATTTTTCAATTTACTACGCGACCCTCATGGACTCTATCCTTCTAAATGTACAATTCAGTAGGTTCATTTATGCTCCAACGTAACTCTCTTACGTGTCTTTCCCCTTTAATATATAATTTCATTGTCCCTTATGTAAAATATCCCAAAAATATAGATTTTGCCTTACATTAAAGGTCTCTTATTCATTAATGAATCCTACTGGTCATCATTATCTCCCAAATTATTTTAACAAGGATGTCTAAGGAGTTTTCTTCATTTCGAATCAATTAAAAAATTTTAAAAGGGGAACTTAAGTCTTCTAGGAGGGGTCGATCGATCGAGGTTAGGGGCTCGCTCGATCGAACCTTCGATCGATCGAAGCTCTTGGCTCGATCGATCGATCAAGCAGGTATGGCGAATTCTGCACTTTTGCAATTACGGGTTCTAACACATAATTTCATCCAAATTCAGATTTTGCATTCCCAAACGCCCAAAAATTTGTACTACTAACATCCTAATATCATATTATGCATTCCCTACGTGAAGCATGTAAATTTCCGTCACTAATCATGGATTTATAGGCAAAAACTTCATAAAAATCTCAAGAACCCTAGAATATCTTAAACATGGTTCTAATCAATATTTTCCAGAATTTGTTTCTTATAAAACATCATAATTTTGTGGTTTAATCCTCTACATGACAAAGGGTTTCCAGAATATCATTTAAATCATCACTACATGCAATTTCCTATCTCAAATTGGGTTTTTCTTCCATAAAACTCACCCTAATCATTCCTAGACTAATATGAGTGATGCATCAACGAAATAAGCAAGATAAAAGCTTTCCTGGGATTTTTGACGTTCTGGTTTGTAGATGATTTTGGTGTGGTTGCGTTCCCCGTCGTGCGATCTACTCATTGGTGGTGGTGGCGGTGCAAACGGATGGATTTTGGGCCTTGGATCGCCTTGGGATCTCTCTCATTTCCTCTCCTATGGACGTCACTTTTCTTTGGTTGTTCTAACCCTAGATTGAAACCTTGGGCATCTGATATAACCCTTAAAATTTCGTGGGTTTAATTACCCAAAAATGTGAAATGTCCAAAATGCCCTCCCGGGGTACTAATTAGGCCTAAAAATGTCCCGAGACCCAAACTAAACCCCCGGGTACACTTTTCTGACTATCTCGACCCTTCCGGACGCGTTGGCACAATCAAAACCACCATATGAACAACTTATAAAATATTCACTTTTATTTATCAATATTTAGTCCTGACGCGACACGGGCGCGTCCCGATTCAAATTTACAAAATTGTCATTTTATTTACTCGTGACATTTGATATAACCACTATTACATATTACTTTGCTCATTAGTAATATTCAAAAGTTTCCCATAATTACTAAGTCTCATCACGTTAATAATTATAACATAATTAAACTATTACATATTACTTTGCCCATTAGTAATATTCAACAAGTTTTCCATAATTACTAACTCTCATCACGTTAATAATTATAACATAATTAATTTCCGGATTTATATTCAATAATTCACTCACATTAAATTTAGTAAATCCCCAAATTAATATAGCATAAAAATATGGGGTATTACATTATCAAGGCACAATCTCAAAGTCTCAATCTGACTTCGTATCCCAGTCTCCCTCACATCGATCAGCTGAGAGAACTATATACAGTGCTTCTATCTCACACTTTAATAGCCCTTAATCACTCTTCTACGTGATTCTCGGCTAATCCTTCCAATCCTACTTCTATCAACAAAATAAATGAAATAAAAGAGAAAGAAAAGGATAGTGTCTCTCTAATCACAACATCGTTAAGTGTTCATGCGGCGGAGTGTCTCGCCGAAGCGAAATCCAAGCAAGGAACCCCTCCGATGCATGCCTACTTAACTTGTTGATCATGGAGATATGCGTAACATGCATAAACAAGACAAACGAACAATAAAACACTCACGCAAGATAACACAACAGAGAAGAAATATCTCCTACCTAACTCAATCTGCCTCTATAAAGTCTCAACCTGTATCCAGGAGGGGTATTATATAACCACTAGTCCCATTTTGAACTAGAAGTAAGATTTCCTCGCAATTTTATTTTCTTGCTATCACCTCAAACCAACCAATATATATATACTCGCATAATGTACATAAAATAGGAGAAAGGAAAAGTAACTTCTCTCCACTCCCAACGTCATTAAGGTTCACGCGTAGAGCGTCCCGCAAAAGAGGAATACAAACAAGGAACCCCTCCTATGCATTACTACTTAACTTTGTCGGTCGTGGAGATAAGTCATAACATCCACATACAATGCAAACAAATAATAAAACACTCAAACCAATTAACACATACTGCAAATAACACGTATATCACATGCATGTTTAGAATAACATCACTCGTTTCATAACGAGTGAGGAAAAATAGAACTTCCATACCAAGGAAGTCATATAATTACTCTTCCTATAATAGCGTCAATACAACTACAAGCTCAATATACATTCCCGAATCTACAGTAGATATAATACTACTAAATCTTATCCTAAGGAATACACCACCCACAACTAAGGTGGAATTCCCATCAACATTCTTACTAAGCACTCCGCCTCATAGCCATTACTCCGACCCTGACCGACAAAAGTTGCCCATGCAGTCCCTCTTACTTTCTCAGTAAAAGAGAACACGATCTCAGCCTCCTCTTCCTCAGTTCAATGAAATCTCCCCAGGCGGATGTCCACCAAAAGGGTTTCATGATCACTATCCCATCGGAAGTGCTAGCGACACTTATTCTGGAGTCTATCCTTTTATGGTTCACGGTCTCCCTAACCGTACAACACTTTATTCTCTATCGACCTCTGACCGAGCCTTGCATAAATATTTTGAGGATTTTACCTTCTCCTCCTTCAGGTTATCCCAGAGAAACTTGCGATAGGAAGTATCTATTGGGTTTCTCCATGGGCAAAACTTTATGCGCCCACAAGTAAGGTGACTACGTTCCCACCATTTCCACACTAATCCTACAGGTGAAGGATTCTTCTCCATCCTTCTTCTGGGAACTTCTCTACTTCAGTTTAACATCGCTTGAAATCTCAAGCTTAGTACCACCCTTCCTTCTTCTAGCGGTACTTGGGAAATGACATCAACTGTAATTAGTGGTCGCAATAGCAAGACAAGAAAGAGCTACAAAAACGCAGCGACCTCCAAAGCGGTCCTCATCCCCGACCACAACTTACAGTTCTTACAAATCCTTCTCATAACGCCTTTCTTCAATCGACCTACTACTCTCACACGAATGCGCAAAAAATTCTATAGATTCTACCTCATGGCAGAAGAATGAAATCTCACAAGAGAAACCAACGATCTTAATCCTAAGGCTCTATGTCAAATCAAAAGCAACGCGGAAAACTTAAGGAGTTCACACAGATTCCTAAGGACTCTAGAACCTGATGCTCTGATACCATCTGTGACAACCCGCTCACAAAAATAAGGGGTGGCCATCCCAATACACCAATATAACAGGAATCATAGATGGAATCATTCTCAGCATCAAAATAAAATATAGAGTATTTAGGATAACCACCCAAAATTTCAGAAAATGGGTTGCCAAAAATTTTGTTTTTAAGTTAAAGAAAGAATTTAAATAACCTAAATCCTGAAAAGATAGGGGAAACCTCAAGGATGTATATATGTTACTATAATAACGAGTGACAAATAAGAGGACCAAATATATTATCGGTCCGCTGATACATACAACATTGTTATACAAATTTCAATAGATTTATATAATACATTACATTAATCAATTACAAAAGCTTGGGCCTCTCGCCCGAGTAAAGATACCCGATCATAGCTAGAATACAAAAATGAAAACGTCTATACCAAATGTCCTGTAATACCCGCAAAGCATCACGGGTCGCCGAAAACATCGGAATAGGAATTCGAATCAGGCATCCTTGCGGCAGGGTACCTGAGCGGAGACAAGATGCATATGCAACAAGAAATGTAAACGGGTCAAGGCCCGGTTCTATATGAATACTAGATGAATAAAAAGTATGACAGTTATGTATAAAATTATGCTAGAAAAGATAAAAACTTATCTACACAGTTCAAAACATAAGCTAAGGAAAAGAAGAAAATCTTGAATTTAATTTAACTAAACAGGGAAAAATAAAGATAAACATAAATAAAGACTTCCATTAAATACACCGATTCATTTCATAGTTTATTCCTTATCTGGAAATTATAACTATAATTATAAGCTCTTTATGGCTTTTATCTCAATTTTAAGCTCTTTGTAGCTTTTTATTTTAATTACATGCCCATCCTAGCATTACCCTTCCTTATCAGGAATATAATCAACATTAAATGATCTTTGTGGCATTATATTGTGCTCTTTATGGCACCTCTTTATGCTCTTTATGGCATATCACAAACATCAAGTCCCACTTGATTATGAACTGTTATATTTATATACATATAACGAATTCTAAGACCGCCCCTCAGAGTTTCCCCATTGGGCGTTCCCCTAAATGACCATCATCTTCCAAGGCCTATCTATACAAGACAACCTGGGCACCTATCGCAATACGTCGAGAAGCGGCCATATGCCTGTGGGAGAGTGAAGACCACACCCAGAATCTCCTAACCAGCGCAGAAAACATAACACATCGCTCATATGGCCTGTGGACTATATCCACCCTGCATTCATTAGCTAGGGGGCATCACCAAGCCCGCGAACTTCCCTTATGATGTCATTTATAGAGGTCTGTATCAAGTAAATTAGCATTTACCATATTCATGATTAAGTAAATTATTATTTACCATCATCATTACCATTCCAATTACATTTCATTTCCATGTTTATGTTTCATTTCATCTGAAACCATTACCATTTACATTTTGTAAATAGTATAACTTAATATCCGGAGCCATACGATAAATTATATCGTTGCTACAACCTCAAAGGAGTAATTGAAACTCCTAATTACCTCCAAACATTTTAGGCTGTTATTTTAAAACCCTAATACTATCATACCGTAAAAGGAATGAATGAACTTTCAATTTATTCTCCCAACACACTTTTATGGTGTCATTATAAACCATAAGGAATAATAGTTCGGATGGGCCCCTAAAGTCTCCCAAACATAATACTACAGCTTTTAGTTTTATAGTAATTGACTAGAAAAAGAATGCTCTAACATTAATAGGCATAACCCCGGAAAAGTCCCCACATAAACCATTGCTAGTGTAGGGAAAGTAACTAACTCAATGACAACTCTAGGACACTTAGTTTACTTCATTAAATAAGGTTCATAGGCCCTAAAATTAAAGAAAATGAATTGGGGCTAAACTAAGAAAATTTCTCAAAAATTCAGGGCCTCCGAATCGATTCGGCCTAGCCAAATCGATTTGGGTTCAGGAAAGCGAATCGATTCGGAACTACCGAATCGGTTCAGTCAGGAAAAACTGACCTTCTGTATAATTGATGAATCGATTCGGACCATCCGAATCGATTCGGTCGACCCAGACCTGGAAACTTCCTCTAGGCAAATCGATTCGGCCAGGACGAATCGATTCGGTTCTGCAGAATTTCCTATTTTTATTTTAAGGGTTATGAACCCTAAATCTTCCAAACCTCAAATCTCTTCAATTCTACACACAACAAATAACATTTATCTACCCAAATCTATCCTACATGATTAATAACCATTATAATCCACAATTTTATCATCAAAACAAAGATTAGGGTTTAATTCCCATAAATTCCATTTTTGATCTCCAAATGAATATACATAAATATCATAAAAATTATTCAACTTAAATCACATATTACCAAGTAGAAAACTTGACTTAGGGTTTCAAATTCAGATTTCTTGGTGGTAGAGGCAATTTCCCAACTTCAATCTTCATTTTCTCTCTTCTTTCTCCACTTTTCTCTTCTTCTTTCTTTCTCTCCTTTTCTCTCTATGTTTAAGACACAAATTAGGGTATTCAGGGAATTTAGGAGGCTGAAATAGTACTTAACATAAGTCTCCCAACTTAAGTGGTTAATACCACAATAAAATGACTCGCAATTACGCATTTCAGCTAAACCAGGTAAAAGTGCCCGAAATACAAAAATACAATATGGCACTTATTTTGACTGTCTCGCACCTTCCGAGACCAACTACACCCTCTAAACTGGCATCCGGAAATTTTATAAATTATTTCCAGTTCAAATTTTATTTAAACCAAAATTTCGTTTTAAAATACATGACACTATAATCATGCAACCTGATGATATTTACTTTCACATACAGTAAAATATGCATCAATCTAGTAAATATTAACTTCTATTCATTCAATTAATATTTACTCCAGTCCCCACATTTTATATAATTACATTATGCGGTAAAATTAGTATAAAATGAGCCTCCCAAAATCGAGGGTTGTTACACTCCTATGATTTCCCCCTGCTAACTACAATGGGTGAGTCTGAATTTTCACTATTGTTATATAATATAGTTCTTCATAACGCTACTTCCATCGAGTGATTATCCCCTCGTCATCTGCCTGAGCAATGATCATGGTGACTTCTATTACTCTCGCCATTTTCGGTATACATTATGGATTTTTCTAAGCCTCTCCTCCTACAGTCCTTCTAACGGCCCTCAATGGTCGTCCTATATTGTTCGGTTTACAAAACCCAACCAAGCTCGCATATGATTCATAAAAATTATACTTAGTAGAAGGAGAAACAAAGAAACTACGTTGTATTGTAAAAATTCGCACAGATCCTAAAGACACTAGAACATGATGCTCTGATACCATACGTGACACCTAACTTAATTAAATACCGGGTGATCAGGACTTTATTAAATTAAAAATAGAATACCCATATTGGTTCATTCTTAGCATCACTGTTGAAAAACTTTTTCGTATTTACTAACCACCAAGTATTTGAAAATTTGGCGTCAAATTTTATCTTTATCATTAACATGCAATGATTTGAAACAATTCAACAATTAAATATCACATTAACCATGCTACATTAATTAACAACACAAATAATGAAATACTGAATCAAAAAAGATAGGACGGGAGTAAACACCCTAGTTTGAAACTCTAATAAAATAATCCATAAAACTAAATCGACCACTGAAAATAAAAGAGTCCAATGTCTCTAGAACAACTACTTAATGGAAAATGGGCAACATGGCTTACTGAGATAAAGTAATGAGTGCATCAGATCTGCAAGGAAATGGAGGCGTCTATCAAACTAGGACCTACAATCGTCCACATTAACTGCAGCACGACAAATGGAAATGAACTCCTAAGCTACGCCTCCATGTGGTTGGGCACCTAAAATGTTTTTTACAAAAATAGATTTGGAAAACGAGTCAGAGCTCGAGTAAAAACATTTAAAAATTCCTCAAGTATTTAAAATGTATAATCAGTAGATATTATATACATGCTACCTTGCCTAACTAGTTCAAATAAAATATTTTACTTTGTTTACTAACGTTTTGCGCTCACTTATGTCACCCATACAACAACAATTTATGTTCTATGTCTATAAGTCAGTTATAAGTCTCTCATATACTATTAAATTCTCGCACACTTATATACATTTGGATATTACTATTTGTCTCATCTATTAGGCAAAAACAGTAGAATTAAATCACAAATATATATATATATATATATATATATATATATATATATATACTTGCCACTCTAATTATATATATACTACTATAGAACCCTTAGGTTGAGACCGGCAGTGAATGCACACTCTGCTATCATATCTCGGTACATCACGCATTGTATAAAGGACTATTGGTTCAGTATCTCTCTCGAACTGTAAATACAAATGACATGTATTGGAGTTGAACATAGTGCCCAGCCAAATGGGTTATGCACATATCTACGCTCTCATTCAACTGTCGAAAATATCATACTTTTAGATAGCGCGTATTCAAGGTCCTATGTTTTGGGTACAAGTCTAAAATCCCCCAATGGGATCGTCAGGATAAGACCCACGTCGTAAAACCTCCCCCCGATAGCAAGCAACATAGGTATGTCATACACATAATATCATAATCAATATAATATATGCATACACTCACCCTTTACATACGTAGAGTATATTTCAAGTTTATTCCATAAACTAATAATTTACATTTTATTCTCATTTACCATTATTCCTAACATCTCTTGTTAATCGAAAGGATATAAAAAATTTAATTAATTATTTCAGTACCTACCTTCAAGCCATACTTATTGGTCCAGAACCCAGAATCAATATAGCAAGCCCGGATTATATTTTAATTCCCAATCATCCTTTTTCTCGATAAAGTTACATTCTGCCTAGAAATATAAAATTACAATTTGAGGCTTTTCGGATCCGATTTTGAAAAAACTTAAACCTACAAAGTTGTTCAAAACAAAATTTTAAACAAGAACATGCATTCACACTGCCAATTTGTTCTTAAAACAGTCCTAAAATTATCGTATAAGGTTCGTTCTTTTTCTAGAACGATTTTTCATGCGTTTGACTTTCGGATTCGGATGAGTTCACTTCATTTCTGGTAAGATAGTTGAATCTCCAATTTAATCACATGCTTTTTTCATACTTCAAAATCATCAATAAACTATAAAATCCTAATCATGAGTTCTAAAATCCCAAATGATGTTATCTTAAATCAAGACCTTCATTACATAATCCCATACTCCCAACTAAACCTACCAAACATCATCCCTACCTATATACATGATTTCTAACATTTCATAATCATCAAGAAACATAATATAGTTGGAATTCAATCTAGAATCATTTCCAAAAAATCCTAGTTTATCATTTATCCTCAAGAACCAATATAAAACTCAAATTTTCTTACGGTTTAATCTTTTGAAATTCATCCAAATTCATTATATTACATAATGGATTAAATTCCAATATTAATTCAACCAAAAACATGATTTAGTCTCTCAATGTTTTCATAAATATTCATGAAATCAAGATCATTAACGTCCTACTCTAACATGGATGATATATCCTTCTTAAACTAAGCAAGATAAATACTTGCCTTTGTGTGTAGGTCTGAATTTCATGAAATTATTGATATGGTTGTGTTCCTCTCCCTTTGACCTATGAAACGGTGGTCTTTGGTGGTGGTGTAAGGTGTCTCTAGTTGGTGTTCCTCCTCTAAGACCCTTCACCTTCTTGAGAAATTTTTCACTTTTTGGTAAAAGCTCTCACACTTTCTCTCCTTTAGTTTCCTCTCACTTTGATTTTTCAATTCCCAATTTGATTAGCCAAAGAGTTGGTTTTAAAGCAACAAATCCAGTATCTCTTCATAGATTGGAAATCCAAAGGTCAAAAATTGACTTTTCACTTGCCACGTCGACCCAGAAATGACCCAAGACCCTATACATATGCCCGAATATAATTTTCTGACTATTTCGACCCTTCTGGACTTTGGTGCACTCAAAATGATCATTTGAATTTTCTAAAATGCACTTATATTTTATTTTTAAAAATTAAATCTCGACCAACTGACACGTGAATCCTGGCTAAATTTACCATAACTGTCGTATTTCTCACTCACGAGAATCATAATACTTTCTTATCAATTTATTACTCATTCATTAAATAATATTCAACATAAATAAATATTAACCCTTATCTTGCTAATTAATATTTATTTTATCGAACTAATTTTTCAAATATAATTTCATTAATCCCAATTAATTCCTAATATAAAAATCAATAAAATTATGGGGTGTTAGAAAGAACTCATTTGCATATTTTGTAAAATATTTATTTAATTGGATGTATTCTATACATGGTTGTTTGACCCTTGCAAAATGTGAAAACGACTAACAACAAAGAGTATTTTTCTCTCACGTTGGGGAAAGTGAGACAAATCTATGTTTGTCTTGACATATGATATATACATATCTAGTTAGACAATGACATTGTATTTTAATTACAAACCATTAGTTTTATTGGCGGTGTATTTATTTATTTTGAAACAAGGTTGATAGTCGAATAAGGAAAGGAAACTCTCTCCAATTTTTTTAAAATTGTTTACAATATTTATTTTGCAAAATAAACATTTTCACCTAAATATTGTATATTTATTTTGACTATGGTTTTGTTGTAATTTTAACATAAACGTTTATTTTTTCATGGATTTTGGTTATTAGTTATAATGCCAACCAAATGTGCTTTGCTGGTTGTTTTAGATTATTACTATATTTATTAGTTTAAATGTGTGACCTAATGTAGTCGATATATTATGCATTTAGTTAAATCCATGTTGTTTATACAATGCTCCAGACGGACAATTAGTGTTGTTGGAGTATTTTTTTAACAGGATGGATAGTCAAACAAACACATGAAACTCTCCTAAATTTTCTAAATTGTTTACACTTATAATATATAAAACATTTATAATAGTCACACACGATGAATGATAAAGACGTGATGTGGGTGATACAAGAGACATGGTATAATTGTGGTCACCCTTGGAAACATGCTTTGGTTGTGATGTGACTGTTTATCTTCTTACGTACATTGTCGGCCAAATGACCAGGCATAAATAGATTTTTATTCGAAATTTTGAATTGTCTATTATGCTACATGATATTTTATGTGTTAAATAGTTGATGATATATGCGAGGACCAAGATAAACTATTATTATTGTTGTGGTATTTTGTATTGTCTAACGGGGTGGATAGTCATATAAACGAAGGAAACTCTATCCAATTATTATAAAAAAATTGTATTATGTAGGGAACTTGGGCAAAGTTTGATGGATAGTCATATGGTATAGTTGGTATTTTTGTTCTTAAACAGGGTGGATTGTCTCATAAATAAATGAAATTTTACCCCTTTTTTTTAAACTAATAGGTTCGTACAATAGGTTATTTCAAAACTTATTTATTTGTTGCGAATTAAAGAAAATGTATGGTCCTATCAACTGTGTACACTTTCTAAAATTACACTTAGTTGTGTTGTAATTTTTTTACTTAAATTACGATGTTTATACAATGTCCAAATTGGACTATTACTTTCTATTGTTGGACTATTTCAAAGAAAATTCTATTTATGCTCGGTCATTAGTCCGACAATGCACGTTAAGAAGATAAAAAATCTCATCACAACCAAAGCATGTTTCCAAGGGCGACCAGAATTACACCATGTCGCTTGTATCAACCACATCACGTCTATATCATTCATCGTGTGACTATTATAAATGTTTTATATATTATGAAGTGTAAACAATTAGAAAATTTAGGAGAGTTTCATCTATTTGTATGACTAACCACCATGTTAAAAAATAATCCAGCAACACTAATAGTCCGTTTAGAGCATTGTATAAACAACATGGATTTACATAAATGCACAATATATCGATTACATTATGCCACACATTTAAACTAATAAAGATAGTAATAATCTAAAACAACCACAAAAGCACATTTGGTTGGCACCATAAATAATAAACAAAATCCATGAAAAAATCTCGTTTTTGTTAAAATTGCAACAAAATTGAAGTCAAAATAAATATACAATATTTATGTCAAAAAGTTTATTTTGCAACACAAATATTGTAAACTGTTTCAAAAATTGGATAGATTTATAGGACTATCCACTCTATTTAGAAATAAATAAATGCACCACCAACAAACTAATGGTTTGTAATTCAAATGCAATACCATTGTATATCTATATATGTATATATCATGTGTCAAGACAAACATAGATTAGTCTCACTTTCCCCAACATGAGGGAAACAATGCTCTTTGTTTTTAGTCGTTTTCACATTTTTCAATGGTCAAACAACCATGTATAGAATACATCCGATTAAATAAATATTTTACAAAAGATTCAAGTGATTCTCCTCAAGCAATGCCCATTCAACAAGAGCTACAACATAGGAACTTATGGTTAGTCTATCAACTCCTCAAGCACGAACTATCCCAAATGGTTATCCTCCTGCGAGACATACTCATGCATCATTCGATGCACCTAAATCCTTCATTAGTCTTGCTACTTCTACTGTCGAAAGTGGGAATTTTCAGGGAAGCATTCGCTGAACATATATCCTGTTCACTTTCATCTCCCAAAAGTTGATTACCTGCAAAATCGACACAACCACTAATAAATGTTGTATATTCAAATGAATTAGTTACCAAATTTCAATGTGTTAATGTTGTATATTCAAATGAATTAGTTATGAATGTTCAATATGGTAACTGAATCAACAATGAATGTAGTGGTTACATAAGTAGTTACAAAAGATAGAAGTATATTGGAAGTACTTTTCGATTATTCAAAACTTTTCAATAGCTAAAGCATCCCACTCTAATTTGAATATCGTAATCATTTCTACTTATACATAATATGACTATTGAGTATTATGAAGGAGATGGACTCACCTGATTATTAATTAACATTCATTAATCGAAACCTTAATAGGTGGATGGTTGAAGTACCTAGGCCATTTTTTGGCCTCAATGCTGATATTAAGCATTTTGACTATTGTTTTTTAGTGATATATATGATTATCACATCTAAGGAGAAGAAACCAATAGAGTGGATGATGCATTATTCAATCTCCAATTTCCTTAAATCACATGCCTACACGATCAAAATAATTGCGTTAAAATGGATGATATAGTAATCCTACAAAATATATGAGTATTGAAATGTTTTAAACAAACGCAAAGAAACTGTTAATGGACGAAGGAGCGGAAACTATTTTCTAAACGTCTAACCGAACTAAAATAATGAAACAGAACAATAATGAAGATAGAGAGCATTAATAATACCCCAAGAATCATAAATGAGAAATGAAACCAATAGGGAAAATCATTAAGCATGCCTCGTTCAAAATTACAACACTAAGAAGTTTTGTCCACATCTTTAACCTTGATATGGCTTCTCTTAGAATCCTCTAAGCTATTTCGTCCACATGAAATACCAATCAAGGGTTGGAACTATGACTGCGGGTTATTGTCTAGCACAATTTTGGTTGCATTTTATTTATGGGGCACACTTCCTAGTTAGAAATTTCCTTAATTTCCACCTCAAACACATGAGTTTGTTGTTAGATATTAGACACCATTCAAATTTGAGCAAAATACAGTTGGTTGTGATGAAGGTCAACCTCAAGGTCTAGAAAAAGCTATCATTTTTTGTGATGCCATTTTGTATCTTCCATCCGTCACACGTCATGAAATTTTTGGGGAGATGACATATGAAATTCCTCCAGTAAGAGAGTTTTAAAAACATAAAATTTTGAAAACACATGAGATGATGGGGCTTGCATCTTGTGAAGTTCCAGAAACAAAATGTTATGCACTATACAACCATCGATATTTTCAATTGGTTATGAGTCTTGACAATGAGGCTAGTCGAGATCCTAAAAGGTAGAGAGTAATTCTTATATATGGAAAGCCATTGGTACCGATTATGTCTTAAATTTTGCGAAAGGAAAGTCAAAAAGACCAATTACACGGTTATAGTGGAATGAGAGAGTGGAAACTGTTACTGCTTTCCCAAGTCTTCATAACCAAGTAGCATTGTATATAGAGTCGGATCGAGTATTTAGACTGCGTGAGTAGGCAAGGACTTGTAAATGTGTTCTTGGATACGAGAGAAGACAGGGCCGAAAATAGGATCCAAGTATGGTGGGGTCCGAAGTTTGATTATAAAAGAAATTTTATCAATTGTTGGGGTATAAATTCAACAAAGATACATGACTTTCATAGTGAAGTGAATACTGAAGACTGATGACTTATAGTGTCTTGATGTACTAAAAATTGAAGATACATGATGAGTTATAACATTTAAACATTTATTAAAAACAAACAGAAACCATTGAAAAATTTCATCGCCTCTATGAAACGACACCATTCTTTAACAGTGGTGTTGACTCGAGACTCAATATATTTATCATGACACACATCAATTTGTACACTATCCCAACTATTCTTAGAAGTTAACATAAGAAATATACCATTACGCTTTAAATACCCAACATCCATGACATGTTAAAAATAAATAAACCAGATAGTATAAAAATCAAACTTAAACTTAATGCATATATTAAAAGTTTGAAAACGGAAGAAAAATTTCCTTGGGTCAAATCAAACTCCAATTCAGGTTTGGATTTCACTCCATTAACAAAGAAAAATATAAATTTGGGGTAATCAATTAAGCAAAACAAAGAATAAAACATTTACGCAAAACATATTGTACTTGACTATCAAAATATTTAACATTGATGAATCAAGCATATGAAATAACAAAAGAGTATACCTGGTTTCAAATTTTGATTGTACTTTGGGTGTCAATATGCAAAACAGAGCATAAAACATAAACAACAACCTTGAAAGCAAGAAACTAATGAACATAGAATGCAGACCAACCTATAGTTAACTTTTATGAACTATTCTCCTCTAGATACTATAGGAAAGCAACTTGAATATTTTTCTCTACCAAACATAAAATCTCCCAAACGGATATAATGTTCTTCCTTCACTCATGTCTTGCCATTGCTAGTATAAAAAATGAAAAATAGACACTAATGATATAATGAAAACTAATGAAACAGTGAAAAACAAAAACTAAGCAGGGGTATGTATTGTCCTTCCTCGTTAAAGAAATGTCCTGCTTTTGGATCTTATCCAAAATTTCATCACATCTATAAGACAACAAACAAAAACTAAACATATGAAAGAATTATGCACACAACTGAACATAGCAAAGAAATAATAATAGATTCAAGGAGTGAGATCATACACACCAAATCAACTAGCAGTTCATGTCCCCCTTTGAAATTTGTAATGGTGAAGTGGATTTCATATGCAAGGAATTTAGAAATCCTAAATGGACAATATACGCACACAGGACACAAAGGATCCAAATAAAGATTCTAAAAATACAACTCTTGGCTCAACATAAATTCTAACTCTAAAAATGTATTAGAAATAATATTTACCTTCAACCTTTCCCCTTTAGTGCTTCTCGAGCCGAGGGTGATTTATATTAAGCAATCTGATATATGAGAGTGCTAGTAACAACAACAAAAATCAACCATAGAACCTAATGAGAAGGACTTAAAAAACAGAATCCAAATATTCGCTCTTTGAACACATTATTGTCGTCAATCCAAGAACATTTATTTTTAAGCACAAAGAATAATAACACACATATGCACCCAACTAACGAGTTATACACATGATCAACTGGTTTTAATCAAATTGGATAGCCTTTGCCACACAAGAACCAACATGCAAAGAAAACCTAAAATGATAATTAAATAGTTAGAAACAAAACTTAAGTTTTCTAAAATCACATAAGTTATGTATTGGTAATACTTTCAGTCATTATGAATTTAAATTCTATATATTATGTTTCCTGACATTGCTATTCCATTTTCTAAAATCACATGAGTTAAGGAATGCAAAAAAAAAAACGTTCAGTCACTCACACTATTACATTTAGAATTGTTAATATAGGAAAAAAACTATTAATATTAGGAGATTCAAACAAAAATACCCACATAATTTTTTCTTTTAAGTAAACATAACGCGATGAAAATTTTCTTACAGCACACTAAAAGCAATATTTTACCATTTTCACAGTAGTGAAAGCAATAAGAAAGCATATAAAGAAATAAATATAACACTATATTCAACTAAATTGAGTGTTTTGTACCTCATAGGTTTTGAAATTTCAATCTTTGTCCTTAGCAATTTGATGCAGAGTTAGTATTGCACTAAAAAACGTATCCCTGCAAATGATGAATGAAATAGGAAGTGGAAGGGAAAAAGGATGGAAAAGTTAGCTACATTGAGTAGTACACCTAAAGAATCATTAAAACATTAATGTTACTCAATGAGTGAAGATATTATCTTAAAATAAAACCTTTTAGACTCTACTCGGTGTGATGTCTAATTTTGTGTATGTAAAAGCTATGCATTCATTTAACACAACCTGCCAAATAGAAACATCATTGGGTGAACGCATAACATTTGAACCCAACTAACTTTAATACATCAGAGAGTGGTATGAGAAACTATTGATGCCAACTAACTTGAGAAACTATTTAATCAAACTAACTAGAGATGCTTGCCATTTTCAGATTAAAATAAAATTCAATGATTCTTCACAACCAATCTACGAAGATGGTCCGATGAAAGGAAAATAGGTTTTAGTGAGAAATAAGATAGACAAATAAATAAAATCATCTTTAGTACTTTGATAAATAGATAAAGCATTAGAATAATAAGAAATTCAGGATGTTTCTTTACAGTGCTAGTGTAAAAGCATCTACTCACAGTTTTCAACTCTAGCTTTTTTTATATTTAACCTTTAGACGTTGCAACTTAATACCAACAATTATAATAGGTTCCTACATCAAGAATAATTATAGTAGGTTCGTACCAACAATTTAAATGATAAAAAAGTGGATATGTAAAAAAACTCAATCAGAAACATCATTTTAAGAAACTTGAGACCAATAAACTATTCTGAATACAAAATTTTAAAAAACTCATCGGGTGTTTGGTAAAATAAACTACGAGACTATTAAATGCCTCATTTGAAATGACGAAAGACACCAAAGATCTATAAAAACCTACCCATTATAAATCTAATATAAGATTATGTTGGTTAAAAAATAATACTACCAAGTTTTAAGTAGGTACAATTAGATTACTAAATACTCACAAAAATTACCAAAAGTCTAAAAACAATAAAGGTACTAGAATGCTCATTTGATAATTTTGTTAAACACCTATGATTCAAGTTACCTAAAAGAACCAATTAGAGTGTTTAACACCTATGAATGTTCACATGCAATCAAATAAAAAAGTATGTTTAATAAGTAAACAGAGTACAGTCCGATCAGTGGAAATCCAAATATAATGTAAACAGAGTATAAAACATGAAAACGAAATCCAAATATAATGTAAACCCATAAAATAATACAAATGTAAACATAGTAAACCCATTACCTACTGAAGAGTACTCCGATCATTTGATTAGGGGAGAGAAAGTGAGAGAGGTGTTCCCACGATTGATCGAGATAGATAGATAGAGAGAGAGAGAGAGAGAGAGAGAGAGAGAGAGAGAGAGAGAGAGGTGTTCCAACGATTTTGTTTGATCCAAAGTATAGTCCGATCAGTGGAAAAGAGGATCTCAAAGGTGTAATTTCCTATTTTACCCATGTTTTCGAATTCTAGATGGAGGGGGGGGGGGGGGAGGATATCAAGTGCTAAAAAGGAGGGGGAAGTGAAATAATAAAGGAACAAAGGAGGAAAAGAGGGTCTTATAATCTCCACCCTTCATTTCTAACCTTGTTGCCTTTAATCCTTACCATAAAATGTCTTATAAACTTATGGAATAGTAAAATACCATGCTACTATATATATATATATACACATATAGGAAGAGGTTCAAAAGTGAACCAAAAGAATGTACTTTTTAGTGAACCTACTAAGATATAAAAAATTGATCCTGAATTTCTTGTTGTAATTGGTCCGCGCCAGCGGGAGGATTGAAAAATTATCCATTGCCGCTGGCGCGGACGAATTATAACAAAAAATTACGGATAAATTTTTTAATGTCTTAGTAGGTTCATTAAAAAGTTCATTCTTTTGGTTCACTTTTGAACCTCTCCCTATATATATATATACACACTAGGGTATGCATGTGCATAAAGGCACGCTGATAATCACAAAACGGAGAAAATTTTCAAAATACATAATTGCAAAAAGGTGAAAATTCCATCCCCCAACAAAACAAAACGTAATTAAAAAAAAAATAGTCATAATCTTCTTTGTTTTTAAGACTATCCACCCTTCTTAGCAAATAACAAATAATCCAACAACATTCAAATAGTCTAAATTCATCAAATAAACTCACATATAACATGAAATACACAATATTCATAAATCGAATTCACATTGTGAATCAAATTAACTAAGTGTCAATTTAGAAAAAAGGACATAATGCCCTTTGTTTATTGGACTATCCACCCTGCTCAAGGGGTAACAACTAGTCGTACAATATTCAAACAGTCGGAATTCATCATACAAATACATCAACGAAACCAAATTCTTTAAAAAAATCACATATATATCAATTGAGGTTGTCACATGTGTTCCACTGTAATGATTGTCTGTAGTTTTTAAAATGCGACTTGAAACAAAACAAAAAATATAATTAGTTAATTGAAATATCCTTTGATACTGTCACGACTACGATACAAATTTCAAGACATGATTATATGGACCAATATGACTATGATACTATCATGACTATGATACAAATCGATATGCCTTTGATATAGTGTTGTTTGTGATTTAGCCATGCGATACTAATCATTTTACGACATTACCTTCATATTACAAGGAACCAAGCCAAATCCAATGGTCACTTACAATACAAATAATGAATGTAAGAAGTTCTTCATACAAATAATGAATGTAACGCACTAATGACTTAATGATAATTACTTCCCTATTACAATCCACTTGGTAGTTCTTTAGAGAAGTTAAGTATGGATTGTACTTACCACCTTACTTAGTATGCCTCCCTATTTAACATACAACATATAATCTTGAAAAGTGTAAAAAGAATAGTAGGACAAAACTAAAACTACCATAAAAGGAAGAAAAAATATTTAATCAGTAAATCAAAGGCTTTGAAATGAAATTCTACCTTCAAACCAAACTAAAATGATCATATCATTTATTGAAGAGAAACAATCATTTTATCGTAACTTGAAGTCGATAGATAATATACCTTAGTAGGGATTTTCATTGTATCTTAAAAAGTAACTCACGTTATTGGTAAACACTGAAAAGTATCTTCACTCGTGAACCATAACTTTGGATTTAATAATGAAAGAAACAAAAATACAAACCGAGAGAAAATTATATATGCAATATTCCCAGAGAAGCACAAAATGATAATTAGATACAAAGAATGAGGTTATTCAGGTAGATGTTATTACTATAATTTGTGTACTACCAGAGGTAGAATATAGACAATTAATGGAAGATATTATACAATCACTAGTCCCATTGGTGAAACATCACACAAATATAGAATTGGAAAATATACTAATTAATCTGATTCGCAATAATTTGATACACATGATATAAGTTAGACTCAAAAGAGATGCGCATGATAGATTTCACCAACATCACGACGAATGAAAGAAATCAAGGTCGGGCATTCAAAGAAACAAATATAGTATGAAAAGATTTTTTTTTCAAGAGAAAACCATCTAAAATTCTTCAAAAAAACATTCTAAAACACGGGTAAACAAAAGGAATATAAATTAAATCACAACATACAATTATGGAAAAAAACAATACAATATTTCTAGTTTTTAATTTAAATTTATTTATCAAAATTGATCAAGCTTGATAATAGTGATATTTTAACTTAAAACTTAAATAAACAAATTGGAGACCTCATCGAATGTCCCACTGTGACTTCATTGTCTTTTGCATGAAAAATGTGTCTTCGTTGTATTTCGCATAAGAATCATAAAACGCCTATCTTGAGGACTGTGTAAAAGGCCTCAAAATACCCACTGTGATCAAAACACAAACAATCTAAAGACTGCATGGCCTAATCTCCTCCATTATCTTTTGGGTTTTGCATTAAATATCTATGGAGACCATTACCGTGCACATTATACTCACCTAAAGCACGTGACCAAATGGAGCTCACACCATGACTTGTAATCACAAAGTAGGCGAGTCCTTAAACTGATCACATTCGGTTTAAAAATATTAGTCAAATGGTGCGATGAGTTAAAACGTATATACCAAAATCATATTATTAGGAGAAAGAGAAAATGTAAAAAAAAACTATCTCCATAAATGTTATTGATTTAAAATCGTCATCGACACCTTATTGTGTTATTGTTATAATAGAGGCTTCACCTACAGGGGTCTGCTGCTTCTAGAATTGCTCTGTCAATACTATGGTCTGCATTTAATAGAGGAGCATAGGTGAGGGTTTTAAAGCACAATGAATAGCATATCAGAAACCTGGAGACAATACCATGAAAATACATGGTATCTATCACTAAACCGTTGGAAATTCCAAAGAGTCAGTAAAATGTTTCGTTATATTTTTAAATCTTACTCATAAACATGATAAATTTGTGATATATTGTAAATCCAATAATTTAAATTTCCATCAGTTGACAACATGAAGGGAATTAGCTCCATATTGACCTTTTGTATCAGCTCTTTGATCGGAGTACCAAGCTTGATTTTTTATAGGAGCTTGGATAAGCAGATTGTGGAACTCCTGATTACCCAAAAGCAACCTATAGTCCTGGTATCAAGACAATTACCCATCAGTATTTTATCCGTTTGAGTGAAGCTCAAAGGAAGTATTAGGCAAGGAGCTATGCCTGTTGGAGATAATTCACTGCAGCACAACCTGGTGCTGCTCATATGGCTTTATCATCTCTTGAAAAATCCAGTCAAAGAAGTTTTGTGATTAAAATAAATGTCGAAAGGTTTCATAACCATGCTAGTAGTAGCCCGTTAGAGTTATATGGGACTATTTGATCATGTTGACAGGTTGCATCACCACGCGTTAACATCAACTGCCAAACGAATAAAGATTTCTTTATGATCATGGTCTTAAAGTCTCTGCAACAATATAATTGTGTGCATATCAGAAAACCGCCAAGTGTAGAAACACTACAAAAAAACAGTTTTTTGAGACGATGCTCTAGCCGTCTCAAATCTTCCTCTCGTCGTCTCAAAATCCTTTTGTGATGCCATTTGAGACGACGAAGGGGCGTCATATTATACCTCCATTTTAAAAGATTTTTGAGACGACAGTAGCCGTCTCAAAAAGTTCTTTTGAGATGGGAAATATGCCGTCTCAAAAGATATTATTTATAGGATCCTTTTAAGACAGCGAAAAAGCCGTCTTTTAAAGGTTTTTTTAGAGACGGTGTGTGCCATCCCAAAAGAGTTTTTTTTAGACGGTAACTTAACTATCTCAAAACGTCCTCGTTTATGGAATCCTTTTAAGACGGCAAAAAATCATCTTTAATCATTTTTACGCCAAAATTAAAATTTCATTAGTTCCATAATACGCTTAATATACTATTAAACAAAAACTCTAAAAAATAATAAATGACATTTTGGCATTCCATTTCAAAAAAATATGACACAATTTTCCATTCAATTAAAATTAGATCCATACAAAGATAAAATAAACAATTTCAAAATTGTTTCCACCAAACTAAATATCTCCACAAAATTTAACTTGTCTCGTTACAATAAGTATTCTCAATCTTCAAGAAAACGATCTCCATAAAAAACGAGTCTTGCCTTGTCCACAAAAGTTTTTGATCTGCAATAAAATTTATTCAGTGTCAGTTACCGTAAACAAAGAAGTAATCTTTTTTAATAATTCCTATTGATGACAATCTTTAAAACCCTTATCAAATTTGTATATCTTCGTTTTATTTACTTTTAAACACTTAATATTTTTTTAAAAATTCGACAGAGTCTTATTTGTTGATTCATGAAAATCAACCTGTTTAAAAATAAAAATTAACTCAAAAACAACTATAGAAACGGCCACAACATTGTAAACAACTAAGAGCGAAATAGCGACAATATATATACTACTTAATACTCCACCAAACTAAATATCTCTAAAAAAAATTAATTTGTCCCATTAGAATAAATACTCGCAATCTTGAAGCAAACAATCTCCATAAAAATGTGTCTTGCCTTGTCCACAAAAGATTTTGACCTGCAATAAAATTTATCCAGTGTCAGTTACCATAAACAAAGAAGTAAATTTTTTTTAATAGTTCCTATTGATGACAATCTTTAAAAACCTTATCAAATTTTTATCTCTTTACTTTATTTACTTTTAAACACTTCATATTTTAAAAAAAAATCGGCAGTCTCCTTTGTTTATTCATGAAAATCGACATATTTAAACATAAACATTAACACAAAAATAACAATAGAAATAACCACAACATTGTAAACAACTAAGTGCGAAATAGGTAGGATATATGTTGTGGCTATTTCGCACTTAGTTGTTTACAATGTTGTGGTTATTTAAATAAAATAAAGATGTGTCATTACTTAGTTGGTATAGGCCGTTGAGGTAATGGAAGCATGATTAGGGATAATACTCTGAAACAAACTCTGCATTTCACTTCTCATGTCAGTTTTCATCTATAGGAGTGCTTATTGGTGGAGAAATGACATTTTTCAAGAGAGTAACTTGTTCGTGTCGATGTTGGCCTAATGACTACTCCCTTTAGTAAAGTATAACCATGGCCTCCTCTGACACCCCGCTTATTAAAATAAGAGGTGGCCTGCCCGATACTCCAATAAATACAGGAATCATAGATGGTCCATTCTTAGCATCACTATCGTGAAAATAATAATACGAGATAACCACCAATTATTTTAGAAAACGGATGTCAAATTAATTTGTAAGTTAAAGAAAACCATTTAGACAATCCAATTTGAAAATAAGGTGGATAAAAATAAAGACAAATAACAGTTAACAACCATACAACTGAATAATAACCGACTAAGCAGTCGGTTAACAGACTGATAAAAACAGGTTACACCGAGTACCATAGTTCTATACAAACAATATGTACAATATATAAGAAATTTCAAAGCTTGGGAAACACGCCCGAATATTTAAACAGATCATAACTAGAGTGTACAAAAGAATGAAGCATCTATAACAAAAGTCCTACAATATCCGCAAAAATTTTATAGCTCCTGGACACTTGGAAAGAAGGATCAACACGGGCATCCTTGTGGCGGAGCACCAGGGAATAAAAGATATCCATACAAAACAAAAAGATATAAACGGGCCAGGGCCCGATTTAATATGATGAACGCATGAATAAAATGCATGACGGTTATGAATGATTAACATCATGATTAAGCTTAATTCGCTCTCAACAATAAGAATAATCATCACCTCTCATCTAAATACACAGCCTAACTCAATGTCATATATAAGATTTACTATTCATTAATGCAAGAAAAGTAACTCAATTCCAATGTAATAAGCTTACATTTCAGTTTTGCATAGCATGACTTCACAAGTACAATTCCTCATTTGGAAACTTATTTGAAGCAGTAGATTTATAAAATGCTGTAGCCATTTATTTATAAAATACCACTTTCATGTGCATAGTTATAATCACAATGTATAACGATTCTAAGACCATCCTTCCGGGAGTCAACCCACTGGATGCGCCACTAAATAGCAATCATCTTTCGGGGTCTTTAACCAAGACAACCCAGGCATCCTAAATCACATAGCATGGGAAGCAACCATATACCTTCGACAGAGAGTCATAACCATACTCAGAATTACCTCACTTCGAATAAAATAACATCACAATATAACCACCGATCCTATGGACGAGGACTATATTTACCCTGCATACACTAGCCATGGGACTTCACCTCATTCGCGTAACTTCCCTTATGATAGAATTTAGAGAGGTATGTATATGCAAGTCAATATTCACAATATATGCCAATATAACTAGTACACTTTAGTGTAACAAAAAACATACGAGTTTACCACCATAAACCCCAATGTTTAATTTTCACCAATACTAGTCTTTGAGGGTTAACAACGTCCCTATGAACCAACAAATGTAATTTACCACATACAATTCTGTAGGAGTCCCAAAACGTTGTTACCTAGTTCTCCCTAAATTCTAAGCTAGCTTAATATAAGAAGAAACTACCTGAACTTCTGTTAAATAGTTCTCGAACTAAACCCAAATACCCCATTTCTAATCTAGAGTATTTAACTCCCAAATCTAAGACTTTAATACTCTATTTTAATTCATAAGAAAAGGTTCCTAGGCTTTAAACCTAAAATAGAAGGACTAAAAACTTAAGTTAGAAAAATTTCCCAAAACAGCTGGATTCAGAATCGATTCGCCCAGGAGGCGAATCGATTCCCCTTAAAAGAGAATCGATTCGACTGAGAACACAAACTTCCTGTCTCATGCCAAATCGATTCATACATAACCCGAATTGATTCACCTCCCCAGACCTGTAGCCACCCATTGTAGTGAATTAATTCGCCCTGGCAGATTTGCCAAGTTAGAGGCTACGGGTGATATGAACCCTAATTTCCCGAATCCCATTCTTCTTCCATCTGATACCAACCAACAATCAATAATCCCACTAAATCAATCCTACACAACCATTAACTAATATAACCAACACAATTCATATCTAAATCAATTTTTAAGGGTTTAAACATAAAAAATCATAAAGTCCCATAAAGGGTGTACACCTCCAATAACAAAACCATCAACACAAATTATTCACCCTAAATCATAAAATTGCAAGTTAAAAACTTGCCTTAAGTTCGTAGTCTCAGATTATCTTCCGGTAGAAACAATTTCAAACTCCAATCTTCAATTCTCCCTCTTTTCTTTTCTTTTATCCCAATCTCTCTTTCTCTCTCTCTCTCTCTCTCTCTCTCTCTCTAGGTTTAGAAGACATAAATGAGAATAAATGTTATTGGAAGACTTAAATACCCAATAACACTAAATACCAACTTTAAATGTTACTACACAATTAAAATGACTCGTAACAACATAATTAAGTCATAACCGGTCAAAAGTACCCGGAACCCAAAAATACAACATGGTACTCATTTTGACTATTTCCGAACTAACCGCGCCCTCTAAATTGGCATCCGGGATAACATAAATTATTTCATGTTCCAAAATCATTTTAATTTGTCAATAATGATTCAATTGGAATAAAACTATACCCGTCGCTTAAAGCACAATGACACAACAGAACACCATATGATGATATTTACATTCACCTGACACTAATTATGCAATACTCGGTAAACATTATCTCTTAAATAACTTAAAATAATATTTACTCCGACTTCTTTCATTTTATATAATCAACCCGCATGGAAAATTAATATAAATACAATTACTAAAAAATAAGAGGTATTACACCTCCTTGTCCTACCACATAAACACCAAAAATCATAAAAATCGATAAAGGGTTTACACCTCCAAGAACACATGCATCAACACAAATTATTCACCTTAAATCATAAAATTGCAAGTTGGAAACTTGCCTTAAGTTCATAGTCTCGGATTATCTTCCGGTAGCAACAATTTCAAACTCCAATCTTTAATTCTCCCTTTTTTCTCTTCTTTTCTCCCAATCTCTCTCTTTCTCTCTCTCTCTCTCCCTCTAGGTTTAGAAGACGTAAATGAGAATAAATGTTGTTGGAAGACTTAAATTCCCAATAACACTAAATTCCTACTTTAAATGTTACTACACAATTAAAATGACTCGTAACAACATAATTAAGTCATAATCGGTCAAAAGTACCCGGAACCCAAAAATACAACATGGTACTCATTTTGACTATTTCGACTATTTATGGACTAATCGCGCCCATTAAATTGGCATCCGGGATAACATAAATTACTTCATGTTCCAACATCATTTTAATTTATCAATAATGGTTCAATTGGAATACAAACTATACCTGACGCTTAAAGCACAACGACGTAATAGAACACAATATGAAGTTATTTACATTCACTTAATAGTAAATATGAAATACTCGGTAAACATTATCTCTTAAATCACTTAAATTAATATTTACTCCAACTTCTTTCATTTTATATAATTAACCCGCATGGCAAATTAATATAAAAAAAATAAGGGGTATTACATACTCCCCCCTTATAAGGGAATTTTGCCTTCAAAATTCAGGCATACCTTGTAAAAAGAGATGTGGATACTTTTCTTGAATATCATCCTCAAGCTCCCATGTCGATTCCTCGGTATTGTGGTGTCCCATTGGACTCAGACCAAGGGCACCACCCTCGACCTTAGCCTACGCTCTCCATGATCTAAGATTGCAACTGGTTGTTCCTCGTATAAAATATCGGGTTGTAATTCGATATCGTCTAAAGGAATGTCACAATGAGCTCCATCACACCTTTTGTACTTTTGGAAGGATGAAACATGAAACACATCGTGAATATATTATAGTTGTTCTGGCAAAGCAAGTTGAAAAGCTACAGGGCCTACCCTTGCAATAACGGTAAAATGGCCTACATAGCGCGGTGCAAGCTTGTCGTTCTTCCCAAATCGCGTTATACCCTTCATTGGTGACACCCGCACAAAAACTTGGTCTTCTGCCTCCAATTCCACATGACTTCTATTCGCGTCGGCATAACTTTTCTGACGGTCTTGGGCGATTCGAATGCGGTTTCAAATAAGCTCAATCTTCGAAGAGGTATCTTGGATCATTTCAGGTCCGAGGAGCTTACTATCTCCTACTTCCATCCAATAAGTAGGTGATCTACACAACCAACCATATAATGCTTCATAAGGTACCATACCTATTGTGAATTGGTACGAATTATTATAAGTAAATTAGACCAAGGGAAGGTATTTCTCCTATCCTCCTTCGAAGTTAAGTACGCACATTCTAAGCATATCCTCCAACATATGGTTGACTCTTTCCATATGTCCATCTATTTATGGGTGGTAGGAGGTACTCAACTTCAATCTGGTCCCCATTGCTTCTTGGAAACTTTGCCAAAAGTGGGACACAAAGATATTTTCTCGATCGAATACTATATTGATGGGCACCCCATGGAGTCTCATAATCTCCGCAATAAAAGCCGAGCGTAACGAGCCGTATTATAATCCGTTCGTACCGATAAGAAATGTGCTGACTTAGTCAGACGATCAACGATAACCCAAATGGAATCATGACAACATTGCGACGTTGATAATCTCGTGATGAAATCCATCGAGATACTTTCCCACTTACATACTGGTATCTCTAACGGTTGCAGCCATCCCATTGGTCATTGGTGGTCTACTTTCACCAATTGAAAAGTAGTACATTAGGAAACAAATTCAGAGATGTCCCTTTTCATACCCACCCACCAATATTGACGGCGCATGTCTAGGTACATTTTGTCTCCACCAGGATGTACTATAAATCTTGACCCATGAGATTCAATCATGATGGCGCATCTCAAATCTTCCTCATTCGAGAGAATATATCTCCCGTGGAAACGTAACCCACCCTCAGAACTTATAGAGTATGACTCCGCTCCCTCGGTTAAGAACTAACATATTCGTTCTTGGCAATCTTTGTCCCTTCCTTATGCGTCCACGACTCTAGTCACAATCGCAGGCGTAACGGTTAACACCGACATAAATGCCCTTGTCACATCATCCTCCTGGCTAAATTCTTTCCATTTAGCCTTCCATACACTTGCCAACTCCCTCTCCAGTTTTCAACTCAGTGCATTTCCTACCACGTTAGCCTTTCCCGGGTGATAATGGATATCAAATTGGTAGTCCTTCACAAACTCCACCCATCGACGTTATCGTATATTCAGATCCTTCTGCGAGAATAAATATTACAACGATTTTTGATATGTGAAGAGACTGAACTTCTCCCCCATGAGGTAATGTTTCCATATTGTAATAACCCTCTCTTCCGGTAGCCCATTTTATCCTTAATTACCATGTGTAGTAATTAGTTATTATCTGGTAAGATGCTGAGTAAATATTAATTTGATATGTCAAGTCAATATTTACTAATATATTGTGTAGTTACCTCGTGAGTAGATAAAACTTGCATGTGGTAATTTTAATGTCATAAAGATTTAAAATGACATTTTGGTTTATTATGGAATCGGAAGTAAAATGAGTTATAAAATCTCCAAATGACAATTTGGATAGTGTAGTTAGTCCCGGTAGGTGTTTGAGAGTCAAAATAAGTGCCATATTGTATTTTGGCATTTTGGGGACTTTTGACTGGATTTGGCTTAAATAGTGTAGTCGCGTATTAGTATATCGCGTATTAGCATTTTAAGTTGGGATTTTAGACTTGAGCCCCGTTTTATTTTCCCCACCCCTATTCCCATTCTTCCATTTTACACAATTGAGCCCTAGAGAGAGTAGAGAGAGGAAGAGAACTTGGGAGAAAAAGAGAGATTGGAGCTTGGATTATTGCCTCCTTCTTCATCAAATCAGATTCTTACCTTGAGGCAAGTAATCTACTTGCAAATTTATGGTTTAAGTAGAATAAATTGCATTGATATTTATGATTTAGAAATGTTAGGGTTTTTGTTGGATTTTTGGGTATTAACCCTTAGAAATGGATTTGGGTGATAAATATTACAAATGATGGTAGTTGGGTGTATTTTTGGTGTACTAGTTCCATTAAATTAATTGGGTTTGGCTGATTTGGGTTTGGTTAAAATTTTGGAGTCCAAGACTCCATAGCCATTCTTGGCATTTTCGCAGGGGCGAATCGATTCGGCCCATTGGGCGAATCGATTCGCATAGATGCAGAATCCCAGGTCTTAGTACCCGAATCGATTCGGATTAAGACCGAATCGATTCGGATTAAGACCGAATCGATTCGGCTTATGCAGAATCTCAGGTTTGTTGTCCGAACCGATTCTCTTTCAGAGCGAATCGATTCGCTTGGGCGAACCGATTCGGCCCTTAGGGCGAATCGATTCGGTACCTGCTGTTTGGGTCATTTTCCTTTTATAATTTTTATCCTTTTTCTTTAAGTTTAGGACTTAGGAACCTTCTTAATTGAAGTAAACTTAGAGTCCTAGAGTAGTTATGGAGTTTGGTCGTTACCCTGGACTAGAAATGGGTTCATATGGGGTTTGTTTCGGGGAGGTTTAAAGTAATGCTAAGGCATTTCTTCTTTTATTCAAACTCTTAGAAGTTTGGAAGATAGGTACCCTAACTTGGAGACTAGAAGGGCTTGTCAAGTTACATAGGCCTTGGAGATTTGTAGGATCATTATGATCATTTGGAGAATTAAATCGGGGATTGTAATTTGAGGGATAAATGATAAAATTCGATGGGAATTAGGTTCGCATAAAATGAACCCATAGGTGTTTAAAGAGAATAGGTTCAATTTAGAATGAACCCCGTTGTTTAATGATATTAGGTTTAATAATAAAAGAACCAATCATATGATTAATGGAAATGGATTTTTGGAAATAAAATAATGATAATAAATGTAAATGTTAATTTACTGTTACACACCTCTCTAAATGACATCATAAGGGAAGTTCGCTCGTGAGGTGAAGCCCCCTGGCTAATGAATGCAGGGTGGATATAGTCCTAGGCCATGGGAGAGTTTATGGTTGTGTATTGTTTCTGCTTGGGTAGGGAGATTACGGGTGTGGTCTTGGCTACCACGCAGGCTCATGGCCGCTTCCCGACGTGTTCCGTTAGGTGCCCAGGTTGTCTTATGTTAGGCCCTGGAAGATGATGGTCATTTAGGGGCGCGCACAGCGGGGAAACCCGGACTGGCGGTCTTAGATATCGTTATATGTATATGTACATAACTATATTTTCATCAAGTTGGACTTGATGGTTGTTTAATGCCATAAAGAGCATAAATATGTGCCAGGAAGAGCACGGGAATAATATATGTGCCATAAAGAGCACTTGATGTAAATGATATTCCTAATAAGGAATGGAAAGATAAAATGGGAAGTTTTAATTAATGATCAGAAATTATAACTTCTTGATTTAACCAAATATATGGTTTTATTCCTAATAAGGAATGTTTGAAGGAAATGGAAATTGCATTAATAAGTAAGGGTTTTAAATTAAAATGCTTTACTTTCGATCCTTGCTTGAATTTGTAGATAGCATGTCATGTGATCATCCTCATTATTCATGTATAACTGTTCATATCTATCATGCTTTTTATTCTTCTAGAAATCATATAGAACCCGGCCCTGACCGGTTTACTCTCTTGTTGTATATATATAATTGTATCCGCTCAGGTGCTCCACCGCAAGGACGCCCGACTTGACTTTCCAAGTTCCTTGCACCTTCGACGAGCTGTAAGACTTTGCGGGTTATTACAGGATGTTGTATTAGACGCTTTCATTCTTGTTATTCTAGATATGATCGGGTCTTGTCCCTCGGGCGTGTGGCCCAAACAATTGTAAGAGATTTTATATTGTGTACGTTGTCTTATGTAGCTGTGGACCGACAGCTTATTCGGTCCATTTGTGTACCTTCGTTTTAGTTATATTATATGTTAATCTTTTGGAATTCCACTTGCTCGTCAGACTGGGTTGTTAGTTTAAATTCTCATAACCGCATTTTTTAAAATTTTACACTTTTTGGCAACCCGTTTTCTGATTTATTGGGTGGTTTTCCCGTATACTCAGTTTATATTTATGATGCTGAGAATGATATCCATCCATGATCCCTGTTACGTTTGAGTATCGGGCTGGCCACCCCTTATCTCGGATTGCGGGTTGTCACAGATGGTATCAGAGCATCAGGTTCTAGAGTACTAGGATCTGTGTGGACTTGTCTCGTTCTACCGTAGCGTTCTTTGATGTAGAGCCTAATGTTAGGATTTCTTTGACGCTTATGTTTACGATCTTCTGCAAGATAGATTGTTTTAATTAGCATTCTAATACTATTGTTCTTCCATCTCAGATGTCGTCTAAGAGAGGCCGCTCGGCGAGACGTGTTAAGGTCGTAGAGAGGGAAGTAGGTCCTCCACCGCCACTACAAGGGACGGTTAATGTTGCGGATGTAGCAAGCATAGTGGCTGGAGCGGTTCATGCCGCCATGTCCATAGTGATCCAACAATTGCCATGGGCCCCAGGTGTTCAAGCTCCTACGGGACTTACTCCGTGGGAAAGGGTTAGGGAGTCCTTTCTAAGGGGCAATCCCCCGGAATTCGAGGGAGGTGCGGATGTTATTAAAGCCAATCAATGGAAGAAAGACATGCAACGCCACCTTCGAATGATAGAATGCAGTGAGGATAAGAAACAAGTCCTTACCACCTTTAAGCTTGTCGGATCTGCGTTACACTGGTGGGAGACGATGACCACCCCAGAGCAAAGAGACACCATGTCAATCACTGAGTTCTGGACTTTGTTTGATCTTAAGTATTTTCCTCCCGCTGTTCAGAGGGAGATGAAGAGGAAGTTGCAAGATGTAGTGCAAGGGGAGAGGTCTGTAGCGGAGTATGAAGAGGAGTTCACCCGCTTAGCAAATTTTGTACCAGATGAGGTGACTCCGGAATAGAGGAAGATCTCGAAGTTTATGGGAGGTCTGAACTGGAGAATCCGAAAACACTTATTGGGTAACCCAGCTTTCCATACTTTTGGCGAGGTTATGAATGCGGCCTTACTCCATTTCCAGGAGCATCGAGTATATACGCAGGGTAGCGAGAAAGCTACTGAGATGAGGCAAGTAAGGAAGCTTGGAGAGTTTATTGCGAGGGGCAATAATTGGCACGAGCAAGGTGCTTTGCATCAGGCAGATCGGAGTGACCCTGGAGATAGAGGTCATCCGGGCTGAGGCTCTTCTCGATTTCGAAATAACAGGGGTAGAGGTCAGGAGGAGATGAAGGGACGGTGCTTCCAATGTGGGGAGGCAGGTCATTACAAGAAGGAGTGTCCTCAGATGATTGAGGGTTAGTTTCCTCGGGCTCCGCAGCAGCCATGTGTTCTGTTTCCACCTCCGGTACCTATTATGGTTGTTCCTCCGCAGCAGGGGCAACTACAGTATGGACGTGTTTGTTATGATCGGGAGGCTATGTTTCCTCCAGCCCTGCCGGCACCGCCTGTTATTGAGGGTAAGTTTTTCTCTGAGATGCGTGAGTTATATGTTATTCGATGCGGGGGTTATGCGCTCATTTGTTTTACGAGTTTTTCTTAGATTATAGATTTCATAATATCTGCTGAGAGTATTTTCATTTGTATCGAGTCCTATGCGAAATGGTTCGCTCTTTTCTTTTGTTGGTATGTATATAGGAAGTTCTCTTATTAGATTGTGCTTGAGGCCGATTTTCTCGTCCTTAACATGGTCAAGTATGATGTGATATTGGTATGTGATTGCTATGCCTTATCTCCACGACCAACAAGTTGAGTGGTAGCGTATAGGAGGGGTTCCTTGTTTGGATTCCGCTTCGGCGGGACGCTCCACGCGCGAACCTTAACGACGTTGGGAGTGGGGACATACTACCTTTCCTTTCTTTTACCTTGTGTGTATTACGCTCTATCTCCATGATCAACTAGTTAAGTAGGCATGTGACGGAGGGGTTCCTTGTTTGGATTTCGCTTTGCGAGACACTCCGCCGCATGAACACTTAACGATGTTGTGAGTGAAGATATGATATTCCTCCCTTTTATTTTATTTTATTTTGTTTTATTAAATTATGGTCAAGAGTGGGATTTGATAGTTTAGCCGAGGGTCACGTACTAGAGTGATTGATGGCTATTAAAGTGCGACATAGGAGCACTGCACATAGTTCTCTCCTCTGATGGATATGAGGGAGACCGAGGTACGAAGTCGAATTGAGACTTCGGGTTATGCCTTTAAATAGAAGGCTATTTATTGAGATGCATATGTTATAGGGTATATAACCCTAGGGTTGCACGAAGGGTCAGCTTTGGATTGTTAATATTCTCTTGTTAGTTAATTAGATAGTGCGTAGCTATAGAATCTTTTGGTCCCGAACATGTGTCTTAGACCTGTACCCCTCGATGACTGACAACGCGAGGTAGTAGTGTAACGGGAGGGTTCCTTGTTTGGATTTCGCTTCGGCGAGACGTCCCACGCACGAAACTGAGCAATGTCGGAAGTTGAGAAAGGCCTTGGACACTAGGGATATACTTAGCATTAGGTGTGTACGACTTAGATAGGGTATAGGTAGATAGACTTTAGGATTGCTTAGGCGTAGGGCTTTTAGTATGGGACGTAAGTTTAGGAATGCGGTTGGGAGTTGACCATGAATAAGTCATGCGTAAACTCTAAGAGGGATTGGTTTAATGTTATATGAAGTGGGAGGATTTCGAGAAGTTGGTGGTTAAGGCCGAAGGTGATGAGGGCTCTCGTAATGGAGTGTTACGGAGGTAATGAAAGGGTAAATTAACTCTTACCCCTGAGCCACGTGGTTAAGCTCGAAGGTAGATTCTATTAGCAAAGCTCTGTCATGACGGGGAGTGATGACACTGGAGTGTCGATTTATTGTGGATGCGCCGCACAAGTTTAAACTTGTAAAGAGTATTATCCCCTATTTAAATTAAAGTCCATCTTGAGGGTGGGGTGCGTCCCCTTAAGAAAATTTTGTTCCGAACGGGAGGGACTTAAGTTAAGCAGATATGGAGAATCACGCAGTTCTAACGTTTCGGTGCATCAAGGTAATGACGATTCGTGCCAAGTTATACGTCGCTAGTACTATTGGCTGGGCCTGGGAAGGTTGTTGTACTGAATCAAGACTCCCGTTTCTCATTCGTGGCAAGTTTCCAAGAAGCCATGGGATTTGAATTGTGGTTAATTACTTCTTATCATTTTCCACAGTTGACCAAACCAATATAATAAACCATATGCCGAGGCATATACTCCTTACCTGCGTGCCTAACTTTAAGAGTAGTTGGGAACAATGCTTTCCACTCGTTCGAATTCGCCTATATAGAATTTATGGTTGGGACGGCGCTTTAGAAGAAGCCTTGTATAGTAGGCTTTTTAGATCTCCCGCTTGATTGGTTAGAAGTGCGAGATGATGAGTCTCTCGTATAACCGAGACCGACAAAAAAGCTCATGCGATGCGAGAAGAAGGCATCTGGAGTTGAGGTCATTAAACCAAAGGTTGTGGTGAGTCTCGCCTGAGAAGGGCGTTATGCGTTTCGAGGAGAAAAGGAAGACTTACACCGCATAACGTTGTACCTTTTCTACAAGTGTCGCGGTGGGTCCGGTAAACTATTTGCTCGCTTTATCGAAACATTTAGCGGCAAGTTCATAATTTGTTCCTTGTCTCTCATGCAAGGGAGTACGAGAGATAGGACGGTGCCATTAGGCACATTCCTTTCGAGGTAGATGCAACTTGACGGTTCTTATTAGATGTAGTCGGTTGCTATCTTAGAGCGTAGAGTTACGTGGGTGTCGATGGTAGTACTTTGGGGATAAGTTCTATATAGTCAGCTTAGGTCGAGAAATCGACATCGGGGCGCGAGGATGACTTGCGGGAATAGTATCCGCACCTCTCCTTGCGACGTATATCCGAATTTTGGGGGCAAAATTCCCTCTTAAGGGGGGGAGTATGTAATAACCCTCTCTTCCGATAGCCCATTTTATCCTTAATTACCATGTGTAGTAATTAGTTATTATCTGGTAAGATGCTGAGTAAATATTAATTTGATATGTCAAGTCAATATTTACTAATATGTTGTGTAGTTACCTCGTGAGTAGATAAAACTTCCATGTGGTAATTTTAATGTCATAAAGATTTAAAATGACATCTTGGTTTATTATGGAACCGGAAGTAAAATGAGTTATAAAATCTCCAAATGACAATTTGGATAGTGTAGTTAGTCCCGGTAGGTGTTTGACAGTCAAAATAAGTGCCATATTGTATTTTGGCATTTTAGGGACTTTTGACTGGATTTGGCTTAAATAGTGTAGTCGCGTATTAGTATATCGCGTATTAGCATTTTAAGTTGGGCTTTTAGACTTGAGCCCCGTTTTATTTTCCCCACCCCTATTCCCATTCTTCCATTTTACACAATTGAGCCCTAGAGAGAGTAGAGAGAGGAAGAGAACTTGGGAGAAAAAGAGAGATTGGAGCTTGGATTGTTGCCTCCTTCTTCATCAAATCAGATTCTTACCTTGAGGCAAGTAATCTACTTGCAAATTTATGGTTTAAGTAGAATAAATTGCATTGATATTTATGATTTAGAAATGTTAGGGTTTTTGTTGGATTTTTGGGTATTAACCCTTGGAAATGGATTTGGGTGATAAATATTACAAATGATGGTAGTTGGGTGTATTTTTGGTGTACTAGTTCCATTAAATTAATTGGGTTTGGCTGATTTGGGTTTGGTTAAAATTTTGGAGTCCAAGACTCCATAGCCATTCTTCGCATTTTCGCAGGGGCGAATCGATTCGGCCCATTGGGCGAATCGATTCGCATAGATGCAGAATCCCAGGTCTTAGTACCCGAATCGATTCGGATTAAGACCGAGTCGATTCGGCTTATGCAGAATCTCAGGTTTGTTGTCCGAACCGATTCGCTTTCAGAGCGAATCGATTCGCTTGGGCGAACCGATTCGGCCCTTAGGGCGAATCGATTCGGTACCTGCTGTTTGGGTCATTTTCCTTTTATAATTTTTATCCTTTTTCTTTAAGTTTAGGACTTAGGAACCTTCTTAATTGAAGTAAACTTAGAGTCCTAGAGTAGTTATGGAGTTTGGTCGTTACCCTGGACTAGAAATGGGTTCATATGGGGTTTGTTTCGGGGAGGTTTAAAGTAATGCTAAGGCATTTCTTCTTTTATTCAAACTCTTAGAAGTTTGGAAGATAGGTACCCTAACTTGGAGACTAGAAGGGCTTGTCAAGTTACATAGGCCTTGGAGATTTGTAGGATCATTATGATCATTTGGAGAATTAAATCGGGGATTGTAATTTGAGGGATAAATGATAAAATTCGATGGGAATTAGGTTCGCATAAAATGAACCCATAGGTGTTTAAAGAGAATAGGTTCAATTTAGAATGAACCCCGTTGTTTAATGATATTAGGTTTAATAATAAAAGAACCAATCATATGATTAATGGAAATGGATTTTTGGAAATAAAATAATGATAATAAATGTAAATGTTAATTTACTGTTACACACCTCTCTAAATGACATCATAAGGGAAGTTCGCTCGTGAGGTGAAGCCCCCTGGCTAATGAATGCAGGGTGGATATAGTCCTAGGCCATGGGAGCGTTTATGGTTGTGTATTGTTTCTGCGGGGGTAGGGAGATTACGGGTGTGGTCTTGGCTACCACGCAGGCTCATGGCCGCTTCTCGACGTGTTCCGTTAGGTGCCCAGGTTGTCTTATGTTAGGCCCTGGAAGATGATGGTCATTTAGGGGCGCGCACAGCGGGGAAACCCGGACTGGCGGTCTTAGATATCGTTATATGTATATGTACATAACTATATTTTCATCAAGTTGGACTTGATGGTTGTTTAATGCCATAAAGAGCATAAATATGTGTCAGGAAGAGCACGGGAATAATATATGTGCCATAAAGAGCACTTGATGTAAATGATATTCCTAATAAGGAATGGAAAGATAAAATGGGAAGTTTTAATTAATGATCAGAAATTATAACTTCTTGATTTAACCAAATATATGGTTTTATTCCTAATAAGGAATGTTTGAAGGAAATGGAAATTGAATTAATAAGTAAGGGTTTTAAATTAAAATGCTTTACTTTCGATCCTTGCTTGAATTTGTAGATAGCATGTAATGTGATCATCCTCATTATTCATGTATAACTGTTCATATCTATCATGCTTTTTATTCTTCTAGAAATCATATAGAACCCGGCCCTGACCGGTTTACTCTCTTGTTGTATATATATAATTGTATCCGCTCAGGTGCTCCACCGCAAGGATGCCCGACTTGACTTTCCAAGTTCCTTGCACCTTCGACGAGCTGTAAGACTTTGCGGGTTATTACAGGATGTTGTATTAGACGCTTTCATTCTTGTTATTCTAGATATGATCGGGTCTTGTCCCTCGGGCGTGTGGCCCAAACAATTGTAAGAGATTTTATATTGTGTACGTTGTCTTATGTAGCTGTGGACCGACAGCTTATTCGGTCCATTTGTGTACCTTCGTTTTAGTTATATTATATGTTAATCTTTTGGAATTCCACTTGCTCGTCAGACTGGGTTGTTAGTTTAAATTCTCATAACCGCATTTTTTAAAATTTTACACTTTTTGGCAACCCGTTTTCTGATTTATTGGGTTGTTTTCCCGTATACTCAGTTTATATTTGTGATGCTGAGAATGATATCCATCCATGATCCCTGTTACGTTTGAGTATCGGGCTGGCCACCCCTTATCTCGGATTGCGGGTTGTCACACATATCTTCCAAAAGAACACTACCGCAGTAAGCTCCAGATCATATACGGGATAATTCTTCTCCTGGGGCTTTATCTTGCGAGAAGCATAAGCAATAGCCCGATGCTCTTGATGTAACACACCTCCTAATCCCTGAAATGATGCGTCAATAAAGACTAAATAGTCCACCCCCGATCTTGTCAATGCGATTACTAGAGCAGAAGTCAATTTATCCTTCAGCTCATCGAAAGCTCGTTGACAGGAATCATCCGAAATAAATTTCACTCCTTTCCGAGTCAAGTTTATCAAAGGGATAGCGATTTTGGAAAAAAACTTAATGAAACGGAGGTAATAACCAGCCAAACCCAGAAACTATGAATCTTTGTGGGCGTCGTGGGCTGACCCCATTCCCTCACCGCGGTAACATTACTCAGATCTATCGAAATGCCGTTACCTGTCACAATGTGACCTAAAAACTGCACTTCCTATAACCAGAAACCACACTTCTTGAACTTAGCATATAATTGATGATCCCATAGTGTTTATAGGACCATTCGTAGATGTTCGACATGCTCAGCTTCAGTCCTAGAATAGATTAGAATGTCATTAATAAACACTATGAAAAACTGGTCTAGGAAGTCTCGAAATACTCTATTCATAAGGTCCATAAAGACGGCAAAGAGCATTTGTTAGCCCAAAAGGCATGACCAAAAACTCATAGGACTCATATCTAGTTAAGAAGGCAGTCTTCAACACGTCCTGCTCTCGAATTCACAGCTGATGAAACCCAGTCCTGAAATCTATCTTAGAGAACTACGACGCTCCCCTTAGTTGATCAAACAAATCATCGATTCAAGGTAATGGGTATTTGTTCGTCATGGTAAACTTATTCCATTCCCGGTAATCAACACATAATAAGATGGAACCATCTCTCTTCTTCACAAACAATATAGGATCACCCCATGGCAACGTTGCTTAACTCCCTAAATTCTAAGCTAGCTTACTATAAGAAGAAACTACCTTAACTTCTATTAAATAGTTCTCGAACTAAACCCAAATACCCCCTTTCTAACCTATAGTATTTAACTCCCTAATCTAGACTTTAATACTCTATTTTACTTCATAAGAGAAGGTTCTTGGGCTTTAAACCTAAAATAAAAGGGCTAAAAACTTAATTTAGAAAAAATTCCCAAAATAGCTGGATTCCAAATCGATTCGCCCAGGGGGACGAATCGATTCCCCCCAGTAAATCGATTCTCCCTTAAAAGAGAATTGATTCGGCTGAGAACACCAACTTCCTGTCTCATGCCGAATTGATTCGGCCATAACCCAAATTGATTCGGCTCCCCATACCTATAGCCACCCATTGTAGCAAATCGATTTGATAGGGAAGGCGAATCGATTCGCCCTAGCATATTTTCCGAGTTGGGGGCTACGGGTGATATGAACCCTAATTTCCCGAATGCCATTCTTCTTCCATCTGATCAACACCAACAATCAATAATCCCACCAAATCAATCCTACACAACCACTAACTAATATAACCAACACAATTCATATCTAAATCAATGTTTAAGGGTTTAAACAGCAAAATTCATAAAGGCCCATAAAGGGTTTACACCTCTAATAACAAAACCATCAACACAAATTATTCACCCTAAATCATAAAATTGAAAGTTAAAAGCTTTCTTAAGTTCGTAGTCTCAGATTATCTTCCGGTAGCAACAATTTCAAACTCCAATCTTCAATTCTACCCCTTTTCTCTTCTTTTCTCCCAATCTCTATTTCTCTCTCTCTCTCTCTAGGTTTAGAAGACATAAATGAGAATAAATGTTATTGGAAGACTTAAATGCCCAATAACACTAAATTCCAACTTTAAATGTTACCATACAATTAAAATGACTCGTAACAACATAATTAAGTCATAACCGGTCAAAAGTACCCGGAACCCAAAAATACAACACGGTACTCATTTTGACTATTTCGACTATTTCTGGACTAACCGCGTCATCTAAATTGGCATCCGGGATAACATAAATTATTTCATGTTCCAACATCATTTTAATTTATCAATAATGATTCAATTGGAATACAAACTATACTCGTCGCTTAAAGCACAATGACGCAACAAAACACAATATGATGCTATTTACATTCACTTGACAGTAATTATGCAATACTCAGTAAACATTATCTCTTAAATCACTTATAATAATATTTCCTCCAACTTCTTTCATTTTATATAATTAACCCGCATGGTAAATTAATATAAAAACAATTACTAAAAAATAAGGGGTATTACACCTCCTTGTCCTACCACATCCTTAAAAATCTCATTCCTCACTTCTAGATGATTTCTCTTCTCTTCTGGTAGGTCATTTAGTTGTCTCTCAAGCATTGTCTACCAATTAATCATATATTAAAAACTAATGAATTTAATTTAAACGTATTAGACCTTGTCCTATTTTCTTGCACATGTATGCATATATGTAGCAGCAACATATATGCATATATGCTGCTGCTATATATGTTGCATATATGCATATATGATGCTGCATATATTCATATACGCAACATATATAGTTACAGAATGTATGCATATATGTAGCAGCCACATATATAAAGATATGTTGTTGCTATATAAGTTGCGTATATGCATATATGTTGCTGCATATATGCAACATATATAGCAGCAGCATATAGGCATATATGCAGCAGCCACATATGTGCATATATGTTGCTGCATATATGCATATATGTTGCATATGTTGCATATATATATGCATATGTTGTCATGTCTTTAAAGTTGGATGATATAAGTTCTTCAGTAAGTCAAATAATTCATCATTTATTGTTATCCTTGAGCTTATGATTATTAGTAACAAAATAGAGAACCATAGTCACATTCTTTAATTTATGGGGTGTTTAACTAATTCCTCTAATAAGGTATGATGTTTTGGAGGCATGGTGTCAATTGTCAGCTAATTTCTAATGGGGATCAAAATTTGGTTCTAAAATTGGATCATCCTATGTTATCGAAAGAGGTTAGAATAATTATTTGTAAGCTAAATATACCAAGGAAGAAAGAAAAGGTTTATGGAGTATTTTACTGCAACAAGCCATAAATTATATGGAAATATCCCTTCTTTTTGTGGGGGATTTCAATATTATTTGTAGTAGAACTAAAAATTCAGTGGTCATGATATTGATTTGGGTGCAAAAACTGATTTTAATGGTTATATAACTTCTAGATCTCTTTAAGACCTTAGTTATGCATCATCAAAGTTTACTTAGGAGAGATCAAATAAAGGCCAAATTACATGGGAAAGACTAGACAGGGGGCTCTTATCAATCAGAAATGTTTTAAGGAATTTCTTGTATCAAAGTTAAACCACCTTACCAGAAGTTATTCAGACTATTCCCCTCTTTTAAACACAATCCAACTCAAAGCCAATATACAAGTTTAACCTTTTGGATTTTACAAAAAAAAGACCACTAGTCAATTGACCTTAACATTTCTGCAGCAGCAGGCCCCTCCTATGTTCTGTGTCATACTGCGCATGTGCCAATGAGATCCTCAAATCCCAATCTCGTGATTATTCTTTTGATAGAGAAGATATAAATTGAAGTTTTTTTTCATCAGTTAGTCCGTGTAATATTATTCTACAAAAGACATCTGAGTTACCCGATTCAATAGTTAAATACATAATATGATCAAGCACAAACACAATCATAATTATGAGTGGAAAATTGCACTTGATACAAACGATATTTACATACTAATCAAGTTACACTAACACGTTGAGTAACAATTAACATTTTTCTATATTTACCTTTCTTTCCTAATTCTAAACCTCCAAATTTCTATACACACGCACGCACTATGGTATAGAGTGTACAATGTTCATTATTTTTTTATTTCTGAAAAAACTACTATATTACAATAAAAACAAAATGTCGACCAGCTCCTAAGACAGGAAGGTCAGCTTTGCGCTTTATATCCAACCAAATAAAATGCATTTATCATATAGTTCTAAAGAGGCATCCTGTTGTGATTAGGAGTACACAACAGAATTAAATGGACAAAAGAACAAAACCCAAAATGACATATGTTTCTCAAATATTTAATGAGCACATAAGCTTGCAACAAGAATGTTGATATCCTAGGGATTGGAGTCCTAGGGCAACACTAAGAAGTGAAAAAAGATAAAAGGGGCATGTACTAATGATCCCCATTCATACTACTCTAATAATTATGTAATAATAAATTAATAATGCTAACTAATAAGCTTTTGGAAAATAAGGTATGGGATGCGACTAAAGTAATCGTAGAAAATTACTAATACATCCGTACTTTATTTATTAATTATGTCTCCCCCACCACTTAGAGGAGATGGACCGTGAGTTCACAGAGGTTTGCAAGGAACCCATGTCCATATGAGGAGAACGTCTCAATGAGATTCCTCAACTGCTCTTTCATCATGGCCTCACATGTCAATTATCTTTTAACTTTTTTAATAAAATATAGTGGGTTCTTAAAGGTGGACAATGGTACAAAATTGATAGAAGATTTATCATAATCCAGAATCCTTATTAAATGGACAGAACCCCCCCCCCCCCCCCCAAATAATTGAAGATTATTGTTGGAGAGTGGGTATTTCAGATAGTAGTGTGGGTGTAACACCATAACGGTTGTTTTTGCGGACAAGTTATCAGTCACCATGAGGAGATAAGTCACAATCATGATTGTATTGAGAAGGGGAAACATCATATTATGGGTGTGTTCTCCGAAAGGAGAGATAAGGAATAGTGGAAAGAGAGTAATCGAAAGGATCACAGAGCACAGGAATGGTGGTTAACCCACAGAAGCAACAACAACACCTTAAAGAGTGCTGCCAGCAGCTTGAGAAAGTGGACCACAGTGCAGATGCAAGGCCATAAAGGAAACAGTTGTTGGATAAATTCCAATAGTTTATTGATATTTTATTTTTTTAATTGTTAATATTTTATTATATTATTGGTGTTTTATTTTAAACATAGTTTGGGTTTTAATTTAGAAATGGCTATAAAAAGAGTTCCAGACCTCTGTTTTGGACACCGAAAATTGCTAGTTTCTCCTCTCTCCGTCCTCTATACTTTGGCATTATCAAGTTACAAATTCAAAGTGTTCTCAGGTTTGAGCAAACAGTACATAGTTTGAATCAAACAACTGTTCATACACTGCATTGTATCCTGAAGGTAGATTCTATAAAACCCATTGGGTACTTGCGGTTCTGGTTCTGTCTCAACCGGATTGGGAGAAATTTTGCCTAAAAGAAAGCGTTCCAAGAACGTGCCTTGCAGAAATTAATTATTATATTTTGTTCTTTCCATAACAAAATTCCAATAGTTTTAGGCAAAATAAAAATTTATTCTTATTACTCCACTCAAATGGAAGGAACTGTGGCACAACCTATCCAAGTCATGACTCAAGACTTAATCCGACTCGACCGTTTTAATGGCGGAAATTTCACCCGTTGGCAAGAGAAAGTTATGTTCTTCCTCACATCAATAAAACTTGCATACATTCTAGATGATGACCTTGAACAAATTCCCGAGCCCACACCCGAAGACACCGAATAAATAAAGCAAAAACGTGTGAAGAGGAAAGAAGACGAATTTATGTGTCGAGGACACATCCTCAATGCTTTGTCTCAAACTGTTTATAGCGCTCATCGAATGATTCCGACGGTAAAGGAATTATGGAAGGGTTTGGAGATAAAGTATCAAAACGAGTAAGCGAGCAATCGTAAGTTTCTAATTTCAAACTATATGAATTTTAGAATGAATAATGATAAATTTGTCGTTACACAAGCCCATGAACTCCAACAAATTTTTGGTGACCTTAAAGCCGCTGGTATTAATCTTCAAGATGAATTTCAAGTAGGGGTGATTGTTTCAAAACTTCCATCCTCTTGGAATGGCTTTAAGAAGAAAATTAATCATGATGAAAAGACTTATACTGTGGAATCCCTTCTTTGTCACCTTCGTATTGAAGATGATACTCGTATTCAAGAAAAGAAGGATGAACAAAGTGAGGGTCATTCAAAATCTAATATGGCTGAGGATCAAAAATCCTAGATTACCAAAGACTCAAAATTTAAAGCAAATAATGATTCCAAATTCAAGAACCAAGGTGCAAATAAGAAAAAGAAGGGAAAATGTTTCTTCTGTGACAAACCGGGCATTTAAGGAAAAACAAAGGTCAAAGGAAACCAACAATTTTGAAGATCTTATTGCTACTATTTGCGAAGAAAATTCAATTGATAATGAAAGTGGATGGTGGCTGGATACCGGCGCAATGGTCCACATATGCAAAGACCGCTCTTCATTCAAAACATATCAAGAAATTGATGGAAAAGAAGTGAGATGGCAAACAATCTTCGCGCCAATGTAGTTGGAAAAGGCACAGTGGAATTGAAGCTAACTTCTGGAAAGACACTTACTCTAATTGATGTACTTTATGTACCTGATATGTGTAAAAATCTTGTGTCTGGGGACCTTCTCAATAAGAGAGGTTTCAAACTAGTGTATGAGTCTGATAAGTTTGTATTGTCTAAGAATGGTCAATTTATTGGCAAAGGGTACTCTTGTAACGGCATGATCAAAATTTAATGTAATCAATGATATTAGTTATGCTTATATGGTTGAGTCTATGTCTTTATGGCATAGTAGATTAGGTCATGTGAATTATAGATGTATAAAAAATATGACTAATCTCGGCTTAATCTCGGAATGTAAATTTGATAACCTTTCTAAATGTGAAATTTGTGCTCAATCGAAGATAACTAGAAAGTCGTTCAAATCTGTTGAGAGGAAATCCGAAATGCTTGATCTTATTCATAGTGATGTATGCGATATGAAGAGTAATATGACTCGTGGTGGAAATAAATATTTCTTAACTTTCATTGATGATTACTCTAAGTATGCATATACATATTTACTTAAAAGTAAAGATGAAGTTTTCGAGAAATTCCTAATTTTTAAAGCAGAAGTTGAAACTCAACAAAATCGAAAAATTAAAGTCCTACGATCCGATAGGGGTAGTGAATATTACCCGAGTGAGTTTATACAATTTTGTAATACTCACGGGATAATCCATCAAGTTATGGCGCCATATACGCCACAACAAAATGGAACGGTGGAAAGGAAAAATAGGACTTTAGTCGAAATGATAAATTCAATGTTAATCAGTTCTGGTTTACCTTTGTCGATGTGGGGAGAAGCGGTTTTATCCGCATGTTATATTTTAAATAGAGTTCCATTGAAAAACAAGGATATTACACCATATGAATTATGGTTTAATCGTAAGCCTAATCTTAGACGTCTTAAAGTTTGGGGATGTCTTGCTTATGTAAGAAAACCCGAACCTAAAAGACCTAAACTAGGAAATAGGACTTACAAATGTGTTTTTATTGGATACTCTAGTAACAGTACGACTTATAGATTTTTAAACCTTGAAACTCAAGAAATCATTGAGTCGGTAGATGTGAAATTATTTGAACATCTAACAAAGTTTAGTACTTTGAACCAAGGTTTAGAAAATAGTAATCCAACTGTTGACTCCTCAAATTTAGAAGAAAATTCACAACCTATATCTTCGTTGGAAACAACGAATAACGTTGAACCACGAAGGAGTAAAAGACAAAGAACTGAAAAAACATTTGGTCCTGACTTTGTTATTTATTTAGTTGAAGGGGATTTAAATGAGACTAAGAACAAAACTAAATTTGTTCTTAATGTAGAAGATGAACCGACCACATTTCATGAAGCGGTAACATCTAGGGATGCTGTCTTTTGGAAAGAAGCCATAAATGATGAAATGAAGTCAATTTTGTCAAATCAAACTTGGGTTATTTTCGATCTTCCCCCCGGAGATAAACCTATTGGGTGCAAATGGATATTTAAAAGAAAATTAAATTAGGATGGTTCTATAAATAAATTTAAGGCAAGACTAGTTGCTAAAGGCTATAAGCAAAAATATGGAATTGATTACTTTGATACATATGCTCTTGTTGCTCGAATCACTTCCATTAGGATATTAATATATCTTTCTTCTATTCACAATTTAGTTATTCATCAAATGGATGTTAAAACTGCATTTTTTAAATGGTGATTTAGAAGAAGAGATTTACATGGAACAACCCGAAGGGTTTGTTTTGCCTGGCCAAGAAAAGAAAGTGTGTAAATTGGTTAAATCTCTTTATGGCCTTAAACAAGCTCCTATGCAATGGCATGAGAAGTTTAATAATATTGTTATATCCCATGGATATAAAGTTAATGATGCCGACAAATGCATATATAGTAAATTTGAAAATGGTGTTGGTGTTATTATTTCCTTATATGTGGATGACATGTTAATATTTGGGTCTAATCTCAAATATGTTGAAGAATGCAAAAGGTTTCTTTCATCAAAATTTGATATAAAAGATCTTGGAGAAGCTGATGTGATTTTAGGAATCAAAATTGTGAGAAAGCATAATTCATTAGCGCTATCTCAATCTCATTATATAGAAAAGGTTCTAAAAAGATATAATCATTTTGAACTTAAGCCAGGTGCTACACCAGTGGATCCTAGCATCAAATTAATGAAAAATACTGGGCGTGCTATGGACCAACTTAAATATGCTAGTATTATTGGAAGTCTAATGTATGTCATGCATTGCATTAGACCAGACATTGCTTATGCAGTGAGTGTATTGTGTAGATTTACAAGTAATTTAGGATAAGAGCACTGGAATACGATTTCTAGGGTGCTTAGATACCTGAAGAGGACTTTGGGTTATGGCTTACATTATGTAGGATATCCATCTATTTTAGAAGGATATAGTGATTCAAGTTGTAATAATCTTGAATCAAAATCCAAGTCAACTACTGGTTGGATTTTTACGCTACGAGGAGGAGCTATCTCTTGGGGATCCAAGAATCAAACATGTGTATCAGATTCAACAATGCAATCTGAATTTATAGCCCTAGCAGATGCATGCAAAGAAGCAGAATGGCTTAGAAATGTGTTGTATGATATTCCTTTATGGAAAAATCCATCACCTTCAATTATGATAAGTTGTGATAACCAAGCCACAATTTATAAAGTTTCGAACAAAACTTACAACGAAAAATCTAGACACATTAGTCTAAGACATCAAATTATAAGAAAATTACTCAAGGAAGGAGTAATTACAATCGACTATATTAAAACGAACAAGAATTTAGCAGATCCTCTGACTAAAGTCTTGTTAGAGAGATGATAAATATCACCTCAAAATGAATGGGACTAAGGTCTATTAAATAACACAACTATATTTAATGGGGACCCAACTCATATCTTGAAAATATAGATAGAGTTCAATGTGGTACAAACAAGTTAAATTATAGTTATGGAATACTAGGAATTTATACAAAAGTTCCATTCCTATGTGCCTAGTGTTGGTTTTCTGCATGTTAGAGGATGAAGGTTACTTCTTAATAAATCATATAAGTGTGAATCGCACAATCACAAAAGTTGATTTACCTATTCGAGTGTCGAAAGTGTGGCCGCTTTCTATGAAATCAAGACCGATCCTAAAGCGCTCATGAAATCAGGATTAGCACAAGGCCATAAAAGTGCATGCTAGAAGAACACTTATAAACTCAGAAATCGGTATGTGTGATAGTTCCGGCTAGTCTCAAAAGGTCCTTGGTTCAAGATACGTTCACCATAGCACCTTGATGAAGCTTTGAATTATTTTCACTATATGGAAGTTCAAGTCCGAAAGACACTTCTCATGTATGTACTAGATTTTAGCGATAATGCCAAAAGTTATTTATTGTCTTTTTGATATGATCTCTTGTGTATATTGAAATTGGTGAGGGAATGTTGGATAAATTACAATATTTTATTGATATTTTATTTTTTAGTTGTTAATATTTTATTATATTATTGGTGTTTTATTTTAAACATAGTTTGGGTTTTAATTTAGAAATGGCTATAAAAAGAGTTCCAGACCTCTGTTTTGGACACCGAAAATTGCTAGTTTCTCCTCTCTCCGTCCTCTATACTTTGGCATTATCAAGTTACAAATTCAGAGTGTTCTCGGGTTTGATCAAACAGTACATAGTTTGAATCAAACAACTGTTCATACACTGCATTGTATCCTGAAGGCAGATTCTATAAAACCCATTGTGTACTCGCGGTTCTGGTTCTGTCTCAACCAGATTGGGAGAAATGTTGCCTAAAAGAAAGCGTTCCAAGAACGTGACTTACAGAAATTAATTATTATATTTCGTTCTTTCCATAACAAAACTCCAACAATAATGAGGCAGCAACAACAATAGCAACAGCAACAGGGTCAAGTGCAAGCATCGTTTCTGCTTCTCTTCTCTTATCGCCCTCACACTTCCCCTCTCCTCCCATGCCTCTCTTATCTCCCTCACTCAAAAATGCATGAAGCATCGCTGTTTCACTCTGATGCACTCACAAACATTATCGTAGCAAAGCAGGAGCAGGAGGTGTTGTATATTGTATAATATGCCAGCTTATTTGGTCAATCTTTAGAGTCGATTTTAATTAAGACACATATGTTAAAAATGACGTGTCTTAGTACCAATGTGTTCCTTGTAGCAAGGAGATTAATTTGGTATACTCACTTATTTAAAATTGTGAAGTAATGAATGAAAAATTTGGACTTAAAGTGACCCATTTGAGTTTAAGCTAGATGGTGTAAGATAGTTAAGTGGGTTTGTCCCACATTGGAAAAGTGGTAGAAAAACTTGGTGTTTATATACACAAGTTATGGGACTAAGGCTTGGATGGCTTGGGTTATCCCAACTCTTTGAAGGGGAGATGGCCTACACTATGCATGTGTTGAGCTTGGCACAAAAGCCCACACGTGCGCGCCGCCATCGCCGCCGTCCGTCCGGCATATGCCCGGGTCCGGGTCTTGGGTCGTGGGTCTTTCTTGAGCAACTATTAAATTTTTTGGACAAATTTTAATTGACCTTTGGGCTTTAAAATTTATTTTCTGAACCAAAAAATATGAATTAATTACGGATTAATTATTTTCCGCATTAATTAATTACTTAAAAATACTGTCATTTTTTAATTATTTAAAAAACGTTGTGATTTTAATTAATTAATTAAAACGTTAAGTTGCTTTCATGTCTGTTCTGGGAAAAGCCATGAGTTGCAACCCTTCACCACTTATAAAAGGGACCTTATGAAGTCCATTTAAAAGATTAGAAAATCTACCCGAATTCCCTACTACTGTCCTTGTTCCCTTCCTACTGTTTGAGAGAAATTCGCCATTGTTGGTTCGTGGGACTTTTGCACTGAAGTGCTTCTTGCAACAGTCATTGACCGTTTCATCCTGGAAGGCAGACGCCCATTGAACCTTCCGTCAGCATCGTAACGGGGGCATATTCTGTCTTAAGGAGAGATAGTTCAACTTTCGACTCGGTCAAATTTCTACAAGTGATTGTTTCAGTCACAAACTGTATGTTCTTCTTATCTCCTTTTACTGTTCTATTTTTTTTTGGTAATTAACTTTAATTACTGTTTATATTTATTTAATGATATATATATTCATTTTTCGTAATCCAGTAAACAACAGGAGGACACTCTACTATTGTAATTTTTAAAATTCCTTGTTCCTCTTCACATGATCAAAATCATTTATTCATTATTTTTTTGAATAAGCAAATGAGCGTAGTCTTTGATTGAAATGTTTTTGGGAAATGGGTTAGAAACTTTTTGGCACCTAAAATGGTTCAAAAATTTATACAGATAGCTATATTTTTCTCTGAGAATTAATTATCTTTTTATTCTATATGAAATGAACAAGTTTGTTTCATGGGTACTCTGAAACTGTACAATGAAGTTAACACTCCAGTTGTTCTTTTTCAGATGGTTTCATTGAAAACACAATTAGATTCTTCATGCCTAACATATAACATTAAGGTTTTAGCCACGCTGTCTGTGTTGTTGATATCATTGATATCAACTTATGATTGAAATCAATATTGGGTATATAGACATAGTCAACACTCAGGTTATTGATTTCATTGGTAAGCTAATCAAGTATTTGAATAACTTGGCTAGCATGGTGGAGGTTTGTAATGAAGAATTTTTTAAGTTTGATCTAGATTATGAACAGATTGTGGTCTTGCAAACTAAAATTGCAAAGGCAAGAACTTTAGATATACTCGCAACACATTTCATACCTTCAGCCACGTCTAGTGATCTCAACAACCAGTTCAAGAAACATTTACTGATCAGATGTTTAACGTTATTTAAACATTTACTGATCATATTTTAAGATGTTTAACATAGCTACGAAGTCATTAACCACTTGATCCAATTAATCAAACTATAAAATATTACTCGGAATACAATTAACTCCAAAGCTCAATAATAGACCAAAAAAGCTTAAAACAACTAACAAAACAAACTAATCATGGAATACATGGAAACCATCCACTTAATCATCTCAAAACTTCTAAACTGATTTTAATAAGAATCGTTATGCAGAACCACGAGATGAGTGAACTCACCTCACCTTTTAACACAGTTATAGGATTTTTCTAGAGAAATATCATCAATAGTGGAGCACTATAAGATAAATTTATCTTTAGTCACTAAAAATTTTAACTTTATCTTAACGATAAAATCATAGAGATGAGGAAAGGATCTAATGAAATAATCAGGTAACTTCCCAACACAATCAACTTACAGATGAGAGACATGTGATTTGAGAGGAGTTGAATAGTTGATATTCATAGAACTTGATAGAGGAGTACCAAGATAGTTATCAAGTCATACATTGATTAAATTCCCATCACCAATAATACATCTAGAATGAATCTTAATAATAATAATGGAAGCCTTTGAGCCAGGCCATTTAGAGAACTTGCAGTAATAATTGATACTACAGCAAGCAGATAACTTGAATTTGCTTTTAATGAATTATGTATAAATTGAATTCTTATTGATGATTCCCCACAAAATCATAAGAATTGCATATTTATTAAGGACGGGGTGGGTACTCTTCCATACAATGTTTTAAAAGGCGAAATGAGCCGCGGCTCGAGGCGAGGTGCTAGGTGGACGGACTGAGGCTTATGTGGACTCATTATTCTATATATTTCTATTATGAGATTGTAGAGTTGCTCAATTTATTTATTTATTTCTAGAAAATTTATCAATGGCTTGAATAATGTAGTGACCAAGTGCATCTTAACTCATTTTCATCGTGTTTAATGCCTTTTATAGATACCATGCAATTCATAAAGATGTGTACAACTGATTCAATATAAGCTTTGATGACTTTGGGTGTATACCAACTTTCCAGCAAACTAAAATCTACCAAGCAATATTAACCAATCTGTTGGAGAATAACTAGCTTTCTGAAAACACCACACAACAGTCACATGGTAATATTATCCATGAATTTTGTAATATTTCGTGTGATGGTAATGTATCATTTTATTTTATTTTTGTTTTCTATATTCTTGACTCTTCATTGGGCTTACATACGGACAAAATACAACTTTATTGTGATGCCTACAAACATTTCTTAGTTGACCAACACATTGAGGGAACTTGCCCTACGCTAGATTGTAACTATGAATCTATTCGTGGTGCCCAATATGAAAAGTGTGGGAAGCAGTTGAATCCAACAGAATTGAATGATCATATATGTAAGGTTATTTACATCTTCTAACTCAACACAATTTTGTGATATGGTCTGGCTGACATAATTACGTGTCATGAGTGCATTGGCAACATGTATGAATGGCATCTCCATGTCAAATTAATTTCATGATAATCATGGTAAAAGTCCCTTTCGAATAGATTGGACTTCTTTAGCAGTGGCATTGCCTCTGCAGCATTACCAACCTTTTTCTGAGTAAGAGTATCTATTTTCAAAGATTGAATTTTGCTGAAAACATCATATTTTCTTTTATTGTAGCAAGACAGAATTATTAAGAACCTATTCAACATAAGTTTATCCAAATTAGAGGAACGAGGTGAAAAAACTCATGAAAAGGGGACTTGACCAGATCCATTAACCTTATCGGTTACCAAAATCTTGATGAGATAAAAATGGTTAATTTTATGAAAAGCCTTCAAAGGTCTCTTAATTAAGACATTATAAAGATTAAAAATGATGGTATAATCGCCTTTTGAGCTAAAAAATAAGTGTAATCCCCATATGTCTGGAATTTAAAATGATAAGTTTGTTTAGAGTTTACTAGTGAATTAGTATAATACTTCAAAAGTCCACTTTTAAACCCAACATGAACGTTTACTAGTCAATTTGGGAAACCAATAGTCCGATGAGGACATAAACACTTCCTACAAGTTACTTTTGTATGTCTATGGTTTCCATGCCACTTTTCAGGCCACTCGGTTGCTATTTTGTGACACACCCCAACCCAGTTACTTATAATTAAGTTTTAAAGTCAAAGTGAGTCAAACCATAATTAATTTAATCAAACCATAAACAAGAGTTTTAATTTCAAAGTCATCATTGTAAATCCATATAACTGAAAACCTTTTTACAACATCAGAGTAGTCATGCCCATAAAAACTTGCTTGAAGGATAAGTTAACTTAATTACATCATTTACATTTAAAATAAATCATTGTTTCTCCCGTTCCTGATTAACCCAACCCGATTTTCTAGATTTGGCAGTGACATCGCACTACCTGATAAAATGTGAACATAGGAACCGTGAGCAAAATACCCAGTGAATGCATCACTACTATACTACTACATGAATTTAAATGAAATAAATCACATCCATATAATTATGTATTAACTTATCCGAGTCATCCATAATGAATGACCTAACTTTCTGAATCATGATTCACGTATCTTGTGTGTAATAGACAATTCTCCCCCATTCCTGGTCGAGGAGTAACCCCTTGTCATTAATAGATAAATCTCCCTCATTTCGGATCGGGGAGTAACCTCCCATTTCGGTAAACCAAAATGAACAATTTCATATTCATTATATTTTGATCATATTAACAACACGATACAAATATCTCTCTCCAGTGATTACACTCACCTTGGGTTGTCAACTACGTATTCACATTTCCTTCGGGAAGAGCTGAACTGAGTTAATGAGATCTTACACCTGTCAATCCAACTAAATGAGTAATGAATCTCAATTATAATTATTATCCTAACATAATTATGTAACTTTCCATGACTACACAACAACAATATTATGCCACTGAAGTCACATTCTATAAAACATAAGTAAAGACAAATCAATGGTATACATGTTGATAAAGTTATGAACATTTAACCGCAGGAAACACCTCATAAGGAATTTACAACTAAACCCAAATAAATATTAAAACATACTTCTCCATGTATATATACATGAAACATGTACTCAAAATACTCTTTGGAAAATGAGAATAAAAACATTCTTTCATAGGGTATCTGGTATGACCTCACATTATTGTCTTACATACTTAACCATCCTATATTCATAAATTATACAACTACAGGTGTCCAAGCTTATCAATATGAAATCATATTTGAATATAATTTCCATTACAAGTGACGATGTAATTTCTCAAGCTTCCTAGAGCAAGTTATGGCCATTTCTTTACAACACAAGAAATCTTCCCTATAAGCTCCTCTATTGTTCCTTCAACTTCCAAGAATTTTCATAATTTTTCTCCAACATAAATTTCGATGATTTTAAACCCATTTTCAGTAAACATACTGAATAGTACATAATTAAAGTTTCATAATTTTTTGACTTTATTTGCTATGTCAAATGCTTGACCAAACTCAGGGCTTATTGAAATGAAATATACAAACAGAAACTATGTACTAACTTGAAATCATCATTAAGGCCTAACCACAAGGAGATAAATTCTAATTTTAGGATATGATATGAATATATGAGTCTACTTTCATATCCAATTGTATCTTCTGAATTACAGTAAGCACACAAATTGATATGCAAGTTTGAATGCAAGGGGTTTCAATACAAAGTAATTTTAAGGGTTTGTGCATTCAACTTAACTTAAACTTGCATCTAACCATACATATATATAAAGGGCTAAAATTTTAGTAAACAAATGATTATTTCTATAATCTAAATTAGTAATATAAGAAAAATAACAAGATTTTCTATTAGGATTACCTTCAGGACTTTTACATAATTTCTATGAATTTTTCTACACTTTTTCTCCTCACTTTTTCTTCCTAAACTCCCTAATTCTCTTTCATCAAGGTAAAACCCTTTCATGGTTGATTTTGGATGAAGGATTAGGTTATTTAAAAGGTATCATGTCAGCAAAGCCAGCCTACACCTCCAACCAATCAGACACTTATTGGGTATAAAGGACAAATTACCACTTAAACGGATGGATAGATTTGCCGATGGTTAGTAATTTCGGTATAACTTCTTACTCGGACCTTAGTTTCACACCCCGTTTGTTTGGTTACAACCCTAACTCATCTCTCTACAATTATCTAGTTTTCACCTCAAGTCAGTTAATATTTTATAAAGGTCAAAACTAGTCTTAAACATGAACATTCCTATCGAAAACTTCAAAATTTTATATTTATAACTCATTCAATATTTCATGCTTTATAAAGGTAGGATTATACTAAACATGATGAATTAACATTATATATATACTAATAACATATTATCCATATTACATAAGCTAATCATGATTTAAATATAATTTATTATAATAAATATTCGGGTTATCACAACTCACCCCCCCTTAGAAAATTCCGTCCCCAAAATTTAATATAAAGGTATCTTACCAAACAAATGGGGATACTATTTCTCCATGCTATCCTCCATTTCTCAAGTTGCTTCTTTAACTCCATGGCTCATCCACATAACTTTAACCAAGGGAATAACTTTATTTCTCAATACTTTCTCCATACGATCAATAATTTCCATTAGTTCCTCGATATAAAATAAGTCTTCCTTCAATTCAATTAGTAGAGTTTTCAACTGATGAGATGGATCTGCCAAATACTTACGAAGCATAGATACGTGAAACACATCATGTAAATGGGATAAATCTGGAGGTAATGCTAATCTATAATCCAGGGTCCTAATTATTTTCATAACTTCATATGGTCCAATGTATCTTGGATTTATTTTTCCCTTTTTTCCAAATCTCATGACGCCTTTCCATGCTGAAATACGTAGGAACAAAAAATCTCCCTTCTGAAATTCCAATGGATACTTCCTTTTATCTGCAGAAAATTTCTGTCTTCTTTGCGCTATCTTTATCGTTTCCCGAATCATTTTAATCTTTTATGTTGTCATATCTATCAATTCAGGACCCAAAAGTTTCCTTTCACCTACTCTATCCCAATGCAATGGCGTTCTACATCTCCTCCCGTATAAAGTTTCATAAGGAGCCATACCAATGGTGGACTAATAACTATTATTATACGAGAATTCTGTCAATGGAAGATGATCATCCCAACTACCCTTGAAGTCAAATACACAATCTCGTAACATGTCTTCTAATATTTGAATCGTCCTTTGAGATTGCCCATCGGTTTGTGGATGAAATGCAGTGCTGAACTTCAAACTTGTGCCCATGGCATTCTGTAAACGAGGCCAAAACTTAGAAGTGAACGTTGGATCTCTATATGATACAATTGACACTAGTTCCCCATGTAAATGGATAATCTCATTAACGTACATACGTGCATACTTGCCAACAGTGTAGGTAGTCTTAACTGAAAGAAAATGGGTCGACTTCGTCAATCGGTCTACAATCACCCAAATAGAATCATGCCTCTTTGGTGACCGGGGTAATCCTGTAACAAAGTCCATCGTTATATGTTCCCACTTCCATTCCGGAATAGGCAATGACTGTAATAATCTCATTGGCTTCTGATGCTCCACGTTTACTTGTTGGCATACTAAACATTTAGCTACGAACTCTGTAATCTCACGTTTCATCTTATTCCACCTGTAATAATCTTTTAAATATCTGTACATTTTGGTACCTCCTGGATGCATAGAATAAATAAAACTATATGCCTCTTCTAATATATCCTTCTTTAAGTATGGATCATTCGGTACACAACTTTTATTTTTATAACACAACGATTCATCATTCTTATTCTCAAACTCACTCTCTTTACCGTCCTGAACTTCTTGTTTCTTCTTCTTAAGGAATGGATCACTGATTTGCAAATTTCGTATGCGTTCTGCCAATAAAGGTCTCACTCTGACATGTGCTAATAATCCTCCCCTCTTTGAAAACTTTAATTCAATGCCCATCGATGCCATGTCAAGAATATTTCCAACACGTGCACACTATATGCAACCAAGAATCCCTAATGATTTTCGACTCAAAGCATCTGCTACTACATTGGACTTACCAGGATGATGATGAATGGTAAAATGATAGTCTTTAATCAGCTTTATCCAACGCCTATGTATCAAATTCAGTTCTTTTTGTGTAAACAAGTATTTCAAGCTTTGATAATCCGTATATATCTCACAAGTTTCTCCATACAAGTAATATCTCCATAACTTCAAAGCAAAAACAATTGTTGCTAACTCTAAATCATGGATATATTAGTTTCATTCATGCATCCTTAATTGTCGGGAAGCATATGCTATTACTTTCCCATTCTACATAAGAACACATCCCAACCCCTGAAATGAATCATCTGTATAAATTACGAAAGACTCATTCCCACACGGAATAGTAAGTATAGGAGTTGAAACCAACCGCTTCTTTAATTCTCTAAAACTCCTTTCTCATTCTTCATCCCACACAAACTTCACTTCTTTACGGGTCAACTTTGTCAATGGTAACGCTATTGCTGAAAACCCCTTAATGAATCTGCGATAATAACCTGCCAATCCTAGGAAACTTCTAATTTATGTTACATTCTTAGGACTCTCCTATTCAACAATTGCTTCCACCTTCTTTGGATCAACATGTGTCCCATTTCCCTAGATAACGTGCCCTAAAAACATAATTTCATTAAACCAAAACTCACACTTGCTGAATTTAGCAAATAATTTCTTCTCTCTCAAAATCTGCAATACAAGTCTCAAATGTTTCTCGTGTTCCTCCACGCTATGCGAGTAAATCAACAAATCGTTTATGAATACAATCACAAATGAATTAATGAAAGGGTGGAATACCCAGTTTGTAAAGTCCATAAAAACTTTTGGAGCATTAGTCAATCCAAATGGCATCACCCAAAATTCATAGTGCCCATATCGAGTCTGAAAAGCTATTTTGGAAGTATCACTATCCTTTACTTTCAATTGGTGGTAACCCGATCTCAAATCAATCTTCGAAAATATTGTGGACCCCTGTAATTGTTCAAACAAATCATTGATACGAGGTAGAGGGTACTTGTTTCTAATGGTCACCTTATTTAATTGCCGATAATCAATATATAATCGCATTGTCCCATCTTTCTTTTTCACAAATAACACCAGGACTCCCCATGGTGAAACACTAGGCCGAATGAAAGCTCTACTTATCAGATCTTATAATTTCACTTTTAATTATTTCAACTCTGTCGGTGACATTCTATATTGAGCAAGGGAAATTGGACCAGTACTTGGAATTAATTCAATGGAAAACTCTACATCCCTATCGGGTGGAAATACTGCAATTCCTCTGGGAAGACATCAGAAAATTCTCTAACTACTAGTATATCTTGAATTTTAACTGTTTCTTTAGTAGTATCAACAATATAAGCTAAATACCATGTACAACCTTTACTCAACAATCTCCCACTCTTAATTGTTGATATAAGATAATTAGGAACAACGTTCCTTTCTCCTATAAACTGGAACTCGGGTTCACCTGGCAGATGAAATGTAACTTCCTTTCGAAAATACTCAATGGAATGATGATACGATGATAACCAATCCATCCCCAATATAATATCAAAATCCTGAATGGCCAATGGTATAAAATCAACATAGAAATCTCGCTCCCCCATTCGTAAGACACAATATTTATAAACATTCTCCACCAAAATTACACTTTCCATTGGGGTAGAAATATATAAGGCACAATTGAGAAATGAACATGGTCTACCCAAATAGGAAAAAATATGTAATGCCACAAATGAATGCGTAGATCTAGGATCAATGAGTGCATATAAATCTTTGTTTACAATATAAAGTTTACCTATAACCACTTTCGGTGTAGCATGGGCATCTTACAGCGTCATCGCAAACACTCTTCCTCCTGCCCTCGATCCAATTACTTGTTATGTACTTCTTTCCCTGGTGTCACTTCCTGGAAAGGATCTTTTATGAGGACCCACACTACTGACTGGAACCTCTCTTGATAACATAGGATAATTCTTTCTCTGATGGCCCTTCTAGTGACAGTTAAAACATTCTATATTCAGTAACTTTGTGTAATTTCTCTTTATATGACCTGATGTCCCACAAAAGAAATAAACATTCAGATCTCCTTTTATTAAAACTCCTGAACCTCTCCCGCCATTAGCTTCACCCTTTTGCAAACTACTTCCACCCCTACCATGTTGGAATTTATGCCCTCCAAACCTTGAATATTCGGTATCGCTACCCTTTTGATAGTTTGGATCGAAGTTACTTCTATTTGCGCTTCGTTATCGTTTTCCTTTTACTTTATTCACATCTGTTTCTACCAGCATGGCTTTGTTCACCAAGGATAAATAATTAACAGTCTCTAAAGTCGACAACCTTGATTTAATAACTAACTCTAGTCCATTGAGAAATCGGCTGCACATATCTTCCTCATTCCGTATAAACCTCGAAGAAAATCGAGATATGGTTGTATGTTTAGCTTCGTAATCTCTAACAGTCATGCTTCCAGGATTCAACATGAAATATTCTTTCTCCTTCTGTTTTTGATAAATCGGAGGAAAATACTTATCATACAACGCTTTAACAAAAGCATCCCATGAGATCACATTCCCACCTCCCGGGGTAATCAACAAATGATTTGGGGCATCCCATCAGTACTTAGCTTCTCCTTTCAGCATATACGTTGCCAAGGTCACCTCTTGATTTTCAGTCATTCTCGTTACCCCAAAAATAAGTTCAATCTCTTTAACCCATACTTCTGCCTCTTCTGGATCAACTGCTCCTTCAAATGAGGGTGAATTCATTTTAATAAATTTCTCGTGTGAAGTACTCCTTTCTTCCCGGTGTATTACCTCCTCATCCCTGGACAATGCTTGTGCCTCCAATTGCCTGGCCTTTTGTTCTTCCATTTGATTTATAAATCTAGCTTGCTTCTCTGCCATTAAAGTCATCGCGCGTGCCATTTTTTGCATGTTTGTCAATTGTTTTGGGTTAGGTTCTACATTTCCATGAATAGGTTGCTCAACCTCTGCCTCTGCTGCCATATTTGAAGTCTCATCTTCTATTCCCACATTCACATTCCCTCCTTCCATTCTTTTATATCTGAAATTGATCAAAGATATAACAACATGTATATGTACATATATCTCCTAACATAATTGTTAGTACCAAACAAAACATACTTCTTACATTTACTGCCAAACCTAGACTCTTCAAACTCCAAAACCTCTATAACCTAGGCTCTGATACCAAAAGTTGACACACCCCAACCCAGTTACTTATAATTAAGTCTGAAAGTCAAAGTGAGTCAAATCATAATTAATTTAACCAAACCATAAACACGCGTTTTAATTTCAAAGTCATCATTGTAAATCCATATAACACAAAACCTTTTTACGACATCAGAGTAGTCATGCCCATAAAAACTTGCTTGAAAGATAAGTTAACTTAATTACATCATTTACATTTAAACAAAATTATTGTTTCTCCCGTTCCTAGTTAACCCAACTCGATTTCCTAGGTTTGGCAGTGACATCGCATTACCTGAAAAAATGTGAACATAAGAACCGTGAGCAAAATACCCCAGTGAATGCATCACTACTATAATACTACATGAATTTAAATGCAATAAATCATGCCAATATAATTATGTATTAACTTATCCGGCTCATTCATAATGAATGACCTAACTTTCTAAATCATGATTCATGTATCTTGTCTATAATAGACAATTCTACCCCATTCCTGATCGAGGAGTAACCCCTTGTCATTAATAGATAAATCTCCCCCATTCTGGGTCGGGGAGTAACCTCCCATTTTGGTAAAACAAAATGAACAATTTAATATTCATTATGTTCTGATCATATCAATAACACGATACAAATATCTCTTTCTAGTGAGTACACTCACCTTGGGTTGTCAACTACGTATTCACGTTTTCTTCGGGAGGAGATAAACTGGGTTAATTAGGCCTTACACCTGTCAATCCAACTAAATGAGTACTGAATCTCAATCATAAGTATTATCCTAACATAATTATGTAACTTTCAATGACTATACAACAATAATTTAATTCCACTTAAGTCACATTACATAAAACATAACTAAAGACAAAACAATGTTATACATGTTGATAAAGTTATGAACATTTAACCATACGAAACACCTCATAAGGAATTTACAACTAAACCTAAATAAATATTAAATCATACTTCTCCATGTATATACACATGAAACATGTACTCAAAATACTCTTTGAAAAACGCAGATAAAAACATTATTTCATGGGGTATTCGGTATGACCTCAAATTATTGTCTTACGTACTTAACCATCCTATATTCATAAATTGTAGAACTACAGGTGTCCAATCTTATAAATATGAAATCATATTTGAATATACTTTCCATTACAAGCGACGATGTAATTTTTCAAGCTTCTTAGGGCAAGTTATGGCCATTTCTTTACAACACAAGAAATCAGCCCTACAAGCTCCTATATTGTTCCTTCAACTTCCAAGAATTTTCATAATTTTTTTCCAGCATAACTTTCGATTATTTTCAACGAATTTTCAGTGCACATACTGAATAGTTCAAAATTTTTTGAATTCATTTTCTATGTCAAAAGCTTGACCAAACTCAAGGCATAGTGAAATGAAATATACAAACAGCAACTGTGTACCAACTTGAAATCATCATTAAGGCCTAACCACAAGGAGATAAATTATAATTTTCGAATATGATATGAATATATGAGTCTAATTTCATATCCAATTGTAATTTCTCAATTACAATAAGCACATAAAAAGATATGCAAGTTTGAATGCAAGGGGTTTCAATACAAAGAAATTTTAAGGGTTTGTGCATTCAACTTAACTTAAACTTGCATCTAACCATACATATATATAAAGGTCTGAAATTTTAGTAAAAAAATGATGATTTCTATCATATAAATAATTAATATAAGAAAAATAACAAGATTTGTGATTAGGATTACCTTCGGAACTTTTACGTAATTTCTACAGATTTTTCTACACTTTTTCCCCTCACTTTTTCTTCCTAAACTCCCTAATTCTCTTTCATCAAGGTAAAACCCTTTCATGGATGATTTTGGTTGAAGGATAAGGTTATTTAAAAGGTATAAAGTCGGACAAACCAGCCTACTCCTCCAACTAATCACTTTAAGACACTTGTTGGGTATAAAGGACAAATTACCACTTAAACGGATGGACAGATTTGCCCTTGGTTAGTAATTTCGGTATAACTTCTTACTTGGACCTCCGTTTCACACACCGTTTGTTTGGGTAAAACCCTAACTCACCTATATACAACTATCTAGTTTTCATCTCAAGCCAATTGATATTTTATAAAGGCCAAACTAGTCTTAAACATGAACATTCCTACCGAAAACTTCAAAATTTTATATTTATGACTAATTCAATATTTCATGCTTTATGAAGGTAGGATTAGACTAAACATGATGACTTAACGTTATATATACTAATAACATATTATCCATATCACATAAGCTAATCATGATTTAAACATAATTTATCATAATTATATTCGGGTTGTCACATTTTGAGTTTTATCCTTAAATCCCATTTTAAGCCCTAAACGAACGTATACTAATCGATTTTGAAAATCGATATTCCGATTTGGGCATGCGTGCATATTTTCGGGACACTTTAGAATCAGTGGCCATGGGAGAAATATGGTTCTCTAAGAAAGGAAGTTAGGGTATAAATTACTCGGAATGAGTTGAAAAAAAATATTCAGGCATTATGACGAACAGTTAGTGAGGAGAGTTTGAAAATGTCAATGGCGATGATGTTGGAACAAAGTTCTTGCCAGAAATTTAACAAACAATTGTCATCAAAGACAAAGTGATTGTTAATTCATGTTGCGGCACTGATTTCTAGAAACTATGATATACCCCCCTCACCGATTCTCCCAAAAGAAAAACTCGGGTAGATTTACATGATCGTGTTCCAATTGACCAATACATCAGTAATAGCACATTAAGTGATGGTGACTAACGGTGTCTACGCTTTGTTCCTAGAGAACCTATCATGACTTTTTCTTTTTTCTCACACTGATAGTACACTAGAAACTTGAGATCCTTAGTTGCTATAATGCTGATTATGCTATTCAGCAATGTACCACAATAACAACTACATAGCACACAATTTGTCTTCACCTTTTTTTAATTTTCATTTCATAACAATAGACATCACTATATAACATAAGTGATCACAGTTCAAAAGAGTACACTGTTAATGCAGCGCGGTATGGATCTACAACAGTCTATCAAGGGTAAAATATTTAGATGAAACCAATTCCATAAAGGGACTGATTGACATTATGGTTCAAAGTCGCGGTATCATTGTATGACTCAAACACTCAATTTTTGACTCGGTATTAGTATCGGTCTCAGTGATACGAACTATACACTATATAGAGGACTTAAAAAATTTTGAAAAAATATAGGAAAAGTTTAGAAAAATGAGAATAATAATATGGCTCAATTAGACAAGTACAAATTCATCCTTTAGTATACATAAAATTGTCTACTTTTTATACTCAATCATCATTTAGTATGCATAACATTGTCTAAATCAGTATATATTTAGTAATATATTCTTCTTTAATGTTATAATAATACCCATTACTAGTTAAGGATATATATAATGTAAGTAATCATAAACTTTAAGGATACTAGTCTAAATTAATATATATTGAAAGCGATTGCTCTAGTCGTGACATGGATGTAAAATTGAGGCTCAATTGAGTGTGTTAGAAGTTGAGATAGAGAGATCAATGCTTAGTAATTTATACCATCTTGGTCGATATATCACCAATATGGGTCTATAGTATCGTGATATTGTCGATATGGACCGATTCTACTACAATATCATCGATATGAGCCGATAATACTGAGAAATTAATGTTATAGGGTCAACTCACACTAATAATAAAAAACTGAACCCATAACTCAGAATCAGATCGGTGGGTAACGATACCTAATTAACTCGGTCGTATGATCACGGTATGAGCCTTGACTTTGAACCATGACTAACACCATGCAACCTTTGAAACATCGAGTCTAAATTTGAAAACGACCCAAACTTTAGGATTAATTTTTCAATTCACTTTATATAATATAATAAAAACTTTTCTCCCAAACCCTAACTTGTCTATATTTGGACTTCCACAAATCCTATCTTAAGGAGTTACAAAAGTAAAGTCCATTCCAAACTACATCACATAAATTCAACACACCAATAGTGAAGTTCGTAGATACATATATGTCGTCCGAACACAAATTTAACAAGGAATCAAAGTATACCCAAACTTCCCTCAACACAAATAACATAATTCAAAGACATAAAAGAAGCTAACAATAAAAACTAAAAAAGCTAATGATAGAAAAGTAGGTAAGGAAATTAACCTATTTATGTCCAAATCTATAAAAAAAAAAATCTCTCATTTGATTCTATATTCATCATTGATCTTTTCAATGATGATGCGTGTTTGAATTAATTGGGTCCATCACATATATCACAAAACAAAATCATAATGGAGTAGAAAATCAAATTAATGGCATAAACTACTTGCAACGGACATGAATTAATTAACTAAGACAAATATATCAATAATTCTAACTAAAATTCACACAAATAAGTATACGCATATTCTCATAAATTAATCTTAAAACTAAACTACAACAACCAATTGACAATCCAGGTTTTCAATTGGCTCACCCTCAACCTCCTATCACCATTGCACATCAATCTCGTACAAAAACTAATGATATGAATTAATAACCAAGAATTAAAATTACCTTTTATTCATATCAGGTCGACGATACTACAACTTGAATGTCCGAGGCTAGATCACATATCTAAATGCCAATAATCCCGGTCAAATACCCATCAATGAAAAACGTATGATTCCCATAACTATGATATTTATATTTAACATATTACTATATATATACATAATTGTCCATTAAGAGTGAAAATTTATCAGTGCTTTATATTATTGTTATGGTAACACAAAAATTAAAAACACCAATGATTTTTTTCACATATTGAAATCACTCCGTGAACAAACACGAAAATATGTACAAATTATGTCACAAAGTGCACACAATCCATGTATCAATGATTGCAATGATAGAAACACAAATAGAATCAGCTAAATCCTAACTATAAAACACAAATCTAAAATAAAATTGTTGAAACCAATAGTCAACAAAAAAAATACTACATACCCGATCTTGTTCGCTTAGCCATCGGCTTGAGCTATGGTGAGGGCTAGGGAGGTGAGAGATAAGGCTAGGGCGGGGAGGGCTAGATCTTGAGCAGTGTGTCGACATGCGACTGAGCGGCGTGTCGAGAATGTTGAGAGATGAAGAAGATAAATGACAGGGGTGGGTTTTTCTTTTCCTTTCTCTTTGTTTTTCCTTAGGTTTAGGCTAACAGAAAGAAGCGGGGAATGAAAATTGATTAAGGAGGGAATCCAAATTATATTAAGCCGTCTCATATAGTATAATTTTTTAGACGGCATCTAGTATGTTGTCTTTTAAGTATTCCCTTTTGAGACGGATAAAATTAATCGTCTTAAATATTAATAATTTTTTAAGACGGTTATTTTTACCCGTCTCAAAAGGTAAGTTTTAGAGATCCAATTTTTTTCCGTCTCAAAAGCCTCTGTCTTAAAAAGTACTTTTTTTGTAGTGAAAACAAAACTAAAAAAATATGAGTTATTAAATTATAGCATGAAAATAATAATGAGGAGCACCACCCCAGTTAAGAATCAAAATATTAATTCATTAATAAAAAGAAGGAAAAATTGATTTTTAGTCAACAGACATGTGTTAGTGAGATAGAGTAGTGGTATTTATCAACTTTGGATTATGTCAAAGCCTTTTCAAGGCAATAAGCTTCTGATATATGGCCTCATGTTGAAAAGTTAAATGCAAAGGTATTAGACTAAGAAGCACATCATTTTCTGAGATATGCCTCCTATGAACAAATTTTGACATTTGTAAACATATCTCCTATTTATATGCCAATTTTTAACAGGTATAAAAAAACATAATATATAGAGTTGAGCTCTCACGTGATTTCAAAGATACATAGTAAACTGATATCAAACTATGTGTTACACTTAACATCAAAACTAGGAGGACTACAACCATTATCATTCAAGCACCCCATCCCCACCACAAACAATATCATCTATTAAAAAAAGCTAACAGTCCCATAAAAATGTTAAATTGAAAATCTATATAAAAAGAAGTACTAATGAGTAATTATTTAGATATCGTTCAATATCAAATAGACTTGCCTTTCAACTGTGCATCCTCCAGTTGCAAACCATCACAATAATTAGAAACTCTTTAAACCATCTCTAACAATAAATCAAATCATTATGTGTAAGCATACATGCTAATATGCTGTGTAAAGCAAACATACTAATTAGATGTCGATGCTAAATCCTTGTCTATTGTTCAATAAAATCTCTACTGAAACATAGCAAAAGATCAGGTGTATTGTATACCTTAATTCTTTAACATGGTCATTCACAATGTCCCTATACAACTAAGATTACTACTTTGTTAATTATTGTTCTTTTGGTAGTAGAGTAAAAAAAGAGTAACCAATTTAAAAGAAATCAAAAATTAAAAAAAGATATAACATGAGCAATTTAGCTATTGAGTTCATCATTCTCACTTGAGAGAAAGTAAGAAATTCGAGAACAACTTACTCGCATTGTCAAGTTTATGAGTGAAGATAATTAAAAAAATTATATCAATGAAGATTTAGCCTTTCCTGTAAACACTATGATCCAGAGTACATTAGGAGCATGACTAAGGTTGGGTAGATTAAAATACCTAGAGATAATGACTGTCACACAATATCTAGAGATAATGAAGTAAGAAAATGTCACAAACGTACTATTGATGAATATGTAGCGGTTTTCAATTTAAACTATTCAAATAGCGTAAAAATTCCATAAATAGATAATATGAAAATTCAATTACATATACCTATTATAAAGAACAATATGGGGCTCCCATAGAGGAGACTTGTAGAGATTATGAATAACAAACAGGAAAAACCATACTATGCTTCAATATGTATATGTTTTGAAATGTAAATGCCCAAGTAACGTAAAGTTTCAACGTAAATGAAAATAATGGTTATAAAATGACCAACACGAATCATGTAGAACACCAACTGCGACTTTAGCAGAGAGTACATGTAGAAAGGGAGAGATATGTAGTAAATGTACTAATGAGACACATAAACAAAGTAATTGGGATAATCTAAATATTCTTTCATTAACATATATTAGAAAAGAAAAGTGAAGAAGAATTAGTCGTATGCATATAAAGCGGTAAAAAGAAGGAAAATCATGTGGTAAATGCATTTATTCCAGAATTAAGAAACTTGCGATGACTGTTTGATCCTTTACACAATACCTAGAGACAATGAAGTAAGAAAAGGTAAATAAACGCATGCATAAAAATTCCACAAAACGATAATATGAAAATTAAATTAGATATAAAAATCATGATGAAACAATCTGGAGCTTGGGCAGAGGAGACTTGAAGACTAATATGAGATGATATATACTAAAAATGAAACAATGTAAACCTGATTTAGCCCAACAAACCAATGATATCTGAGTCGACAAAAATCTCACACCGGACTCGAAACTTAGCCAACATTGATAACTTCATTTGAACACTTCAAACTTCAATCCCTAATATATATACAAACAAATCAATATATGAAAATTGAAAGCCAAAAAAGGAAACAAAAAATTGGTTACCACCAATTCAACTTCATATGATCAAGTTCAACTGAGAAAATATAATATTATTTATTCTAGCAAAGATAAATAAGGTGCAATAAGCATTATTTTTTTTTAGCATGGTCTTAGAATAATCTGTTTGAAGAGAAAAAACCAATGAGAACATGAAATGGGGGATTTCGGAAGAGATTCATCAGCATTTAAAGCCAATGTATAACCCAAAAGCATCTAAATCGGCATTTACCCAAAAGCATCTAAAATTAATATCAAATAAAATTAAAGGCGGGTATGAGAGAGTATACCTGATTTGACCCAATATATTAGTTGACCTCCAGGATTTCAAAGTTTGCCCATCTGAAACACAATCAAAATCAAACACAAAAATCGCAAACAATGTACACCAGATTCAAAAACTCAGCCAACATTTGATAACTTAATTTGAACACTTCAACTTCAATCCCTAATATATGCAAACGTTGCAAAATAATACATAAAGATGAAAAAAATATTAGACATAAAATCCCTAAAAATAAACCAATAAATCCATAAACTGGAGGCAACATTTAACCAAAAAAACATATGTGCAACGTTAAAGCTAAACAAATACGCACCAATACTAAACAAACAAAAGCAAAAATCAAAAACAAAACTTATGTAAGAGGAGCGGCATGGAGAGATGAGCGACAACGGGTTGAGAGGAGGGGCGCCGTCTGGAGTAGGGGATGTTTTAGGTAGGGTTTTCTTTAGGTTGCAGAGAACGCGAAAGAAGTATAGAAAGAGAGAAATGTTATCTTTGTGTGAGAAATAAGGAAGGGTCTGAGCGGGAGAGAAGTAGAGAATAAGTGGTTCTGACAAAAATATCCTCAATTTTGAATTGAAATGTAAATTTGGTATGTAGATGATACAATGAATATGAATAATCCTAAAACGTAAAAATCAAATCACAAAAAAATAATGGAGTAAGAAATAAAACGGAAGACTATGGAACATTAATAATACCTCAAATGAGTAGTAAACTAGAATGGTCGGAGTATTAAAGAAAATAAAACCCATATTTTCCCTCACGACTCTATGAACTCCTCAGTACCTTAGACCAATCCCCCGCTTAGTTTTTCCGGAGACCCTCCACCTACTCCAACACAACCTCCATCGTATATGCCACCTTTAAATCCATATTAAAAGTCCCCACTACCTCAAACAGAGCTATACCCAATTAAAAAAAATATATATTATTCCCGAATCTCCGACATTATAAATCCTTTTTTGCTTCCAAAAAGGAACACTTCTTCGGCGTGTTTGAGCCCCGATATAATTCTTACGAAGTCTCGTAGACATATAATTATCTTTCACTCATTCATGGAAAGGGTTCACACTGTGAGATGACTTTCATTGAACGGTAAAACGTGGAATTGATTTCTTAAGGCTTCAATTTCTCTTTAAATAATGTCTACTAAAATAGCTATTGAAATGTATTTTAAAGTGTGAAGATTGGGAGACGACTGAATTTGGGGATATGTTGTGTTAATAGAATAATGGAGTGAGTAAGGCATGTTTTGTTTGTAACTATAATTATGTTTTCTTGTTTTTTGTGTTTAAATATAATTTTGATAAAAATTTGTGTTTGACAATCTGTTTTTAAATACTGAATTATAATATTTATGTGTTATAATCAAGTTTTTCTGAAAATAGGTTTATAGTGTTTTATAATTTATGTTTTTTATTTTTTAACTCGGAATTATTCATTCTTAGTATTTTAATGCATTTAAACCTTAATATATAATATACATATATAATATATTAATATATATGTAATTCTTATAAACAAAAAATATATATGCACATGTAAACAAAATTACGTATGGAATAGTATAAAGTTAGATAATATTATCAATTGATATATGATACTTATATATAGTTTTGTACATGTATTATTAATGTATGGAATAATATAAAATATACATATAATGAATATGTATTAAAAAATATTATCAATTCATGTATGTATATAATTTTATAGTGAATTATACCTGCAATATCATTATATATATATATATATATATATATATATATTTATGGATGGATGTATGTATGTATGTATGTATAGTTAAATTCCTCGTGTATCATGTATGAATGTTTTATGTATCATATATATGTATATATTCATGTATCATGAATGTATGGAAATTTTATGTACGTTGTATGTTTGTATGTATGTATGTATGTATGTATGCATGCATGCATAGTTAAATTCCTCATGTATCATGTATGAAAGTTTTAGGTATCATATATATGTATACATTCAAGTATCATGTATGTATGAAGGTTTTATATACGTATATATATACGTTTATATATATATATATGAGAAAAGTACCCCTTTGGCCCCTAAACTATTGAGATTTGTCCAATTTAGTCCCTAAACTATTAATTTGGCCGATTTAATCCCTAAACTACTAATTTTGGCCGGTTTAGTCCCTCAAATCTGTTTTTTTAATACATATAAAACAATTTTAAATATAAAAAAAGTTTTAATAAAATACAAATTTTAATCAAAAAACATTTTTAATTAAAAAAACTGTTTTAATAAAGACAGTTTTAATTAAAACTGTTTTAATTAAAAAATATAGTTTTTAAATTTAAAAAAAAAAGTTTCTTTTAAAAAGGATAAAAAATTGTTTTATTAAATTTAAAAACAGTTATTAAGTAGGATAAAAAACTATTTGTTTTTTTAAATTTAAAAACTGTTTTTTAAATGAAAAAAAACTGTTTTATCCTATATAAAAACAGTTTTTTAACCTTGAACATATATAAGAAAGTTTAAGGACTAAATTGACTAAATTATTAGTTTATGGACTAAATTATTAGTTTATGGGATATAGATAAACTTTAAACTTATAATTTAGTCCATAAACTAATAATTTAGTCAATTTAGTCCTTAAACTTTCTTATTTCTTTTCAAGGTTAAAAAAATTGTTTTTAAAATGGAATAAAAAACTATTTTTAAATAGGATAAAAAAAATTTACTTTTTAAATAGGAAAAAAAACAGTTTTTTATATAGGATAAAAACAGTTTCTGAAATAGGATAAAAAAGAGTTTTTGGAGATAAAACCTGTTTTTTATATAGGATAAAACAGTTTTTTCATATTAATAAACAGTTTTTAAATTTAAAAAAACAAACAGTTTTTCATCCTACTTAAAAATTGTTTTTAAATTTAATAAAACAATTTTTAAACTAATAATTTAGTCCATAAACTAATAATTTAGTCAATTTAGTGCTTAAACTTTCTTATTTCTTTGCAAGCTTAAAAAAACTGTCTTTAAAATGGAATAAAAACTGTTTTTAAATAGGATAAAAAAAAGTTTTTACTTTTTAAATAGGAAAAAAAATAGTTTTTTATATAGGATAAAAAATGTTTCTGAAATAGGATAAAAAAGAGTTTTTGAAGATGAAACCTGTTTTTTATATAGGATAAAATAGTTTTTTTCATATTAAAAAACAGTTTTTAAATAAAGAAAAATAGTTTTTAAATTTAAAAAAATGTAAACAGTTTTTTATCCTACTTAAAAACTATTTTTAAATTTAATAAAATAGTTTTTTATCCTATTTAAAAGAAACGTTTTTTTTAATTTAAAAACTATTTTTTTTAATTAAAACAGTTTTAATTAAAATTGTCTTTATTAAAACAGTTTTTTAATTAAAAATATTTTTGGATTCAAATTTGTTTTTATTAAAAAAGTTTTTTTAATAGAAGCCTTTTTATTAATTAAAACTGTTTTTTATTAAAATTGTTTTTATATTCAAAATTGTTCTATATTTATCAAAAAACAGATTTGAGGGACTAAATCGGCCAAAATTAGTAGTTTAGGGACTAAATTGGCCAAATTAATAGTTTAGGGACTAAATTGGTCAAAACTCAATAGTTTAAGGGCCAAAGGGGTACTTTAATAAAGTATAAACCTTATGTATGTCACAAGTTTGGCTCATGATGTCATCTGTATGAGTTTTTCTCACACTACCTATTATGCCCCTCAATTTTTTTATTTCCCCCTCCTTTTCTTCTCTTAAACTATTTGTTTTTACTTTAATTCAAAAACAAGGGCATTTTAGTAAAACACCTCAAAATACACACTTCTCATCTCAGTATCCCAATTAATCATCCCGCCCAGTAGTGCACATCACCCAAAAAAGCTCACTTTAATTCAAACCCTCGCCTCTTATCAGTAGAACTCTACTCCCACTCATCCAAAATCTCCCCACTGGCCCTCGGTAAATTTCTATCTCCCTTTCTCTCCTCTCTCTATCTCACAAATTCACAATTGTTCCTCCACCACCATGCAAAAACATCTCTCTCCCTATGTTCACGGGTTTTGAAATTTTGATTTTTTGATAAGCTTTTACAAGACTAACTCTATTTTCTCTCTTTTGTTATAGCCGTTTTCTATTTTGCAGATTTTGATGGATTTTTACATGTCGAATCCAAGGTATACTCTCCATTTATCTCTTAATGTACTTAGACCCAATATCTCACTCATTCTTCTTACATTAGGATTTTTACATGTTGAATCCCAGGTACAACCTTTGAGAACAAATCCATGGACTTCGACGATTACGAATACCTAGAAAAAACTGAGATCAGTCGATTAATGCTTATGTTTTTTTGGATTTTTTTAATCCATGAACAAATCCATTGTTTTTTGGACAAATCCATTGTTTGGATTGTCCACTAGAAGCAAATCACTCATCATTAATGTAAACAATCCAAAAAATAATGGATTTAGTCATGAAATCCAATGTTTTTTTGGAAATCACTCACCATTTGCACAATGCTCTGAAAATGGTCTTAAAGCATTAATCAATGTTAATGAGTCGGTTAATCCATGAACAAATCCATTGTTTTTTGGATTGTCCTCTAGAAGCAAAGACAATAAATCTCACAGAAAAACAGATACAGTCTGATCATCACCGGAAGCGCAAGGTGGACGATGATAAAACCGAAATCAAGGAAGGCGGAGATAAACAGAGAAAGAAAAAGGATCAATACAAATCAATGTCTACCGTAGGTGTTTGGTTACGAGATCGAGGAAGGCGGCGATAAATCACTATTTCTGTTCACCACATAAATCTACCGAGGTGTTTAGTTACGAGATCAGACCTTGGGTGCGGTATCTTCTTTTGTATTCGTTCACCATACAAATCAATGTCTCGAGCCCACAACTTTGTGATATTTGTTAATCTAAGGTTGGGATAAGAAACATTATTTTCTATTTAATTTATTTTAACTTTCATTCATTCTCCTATGATTTTTAAGCTAATTTTTAAACTAGCATATGACATTATAATTTCTTTTGTGTGCAGGATGTTCATTTAAAGATAATGATGTTTTTTTATGAGGGTTTTCATTTACATAATAGAGTGGTTGATTTTAAGCCACCTAAATACGATAGGTCTGTAAATATCTGAAAAGCATGCTCACAGCGGTCAAGAAAAGGGACAAAAGATCGCGGTACACTGTACCAAATCATACAAAGCTCGATTAAAAGAACTTCACATTGCTTTGTGCATTGTACAAACCATAAAGTTATTTTTGTTAAAAATAACTTAATAGTAAATATGTGATGTATTAATTAATTAAGAAGTTTTTTTGTAATTAGTAAATTAATATCATTTTTTTTGTTTTAAAATATATTATAATCTGAAATTATAAAAAAAACATGTTATGTTATTGTTTTCTTCATTTTTTCTTCATTGTAGTAAGTATAATGTGACACCCCGCCTAATTAAATACCGGGCGATCATTCCTTTATTAAATTAAATCAAGGTAAACAGTTGGTTCATTCTCAGCATCACTGTCGATAAAAACAATTTTTTTTCCAATTTAACACCCTAAATAATTAAGCTAAGTGTCAAAACATTTTCCATACAAACTTTCCAAATTTTAATTAAAGAAAAAGATTTATTTTAATTAAAAACCACAATTCTACAATATAGAATCACACCACAATAAACCAAATAACATAATACATTCGTTAATCGAATGTCAAGAAATGGAACTAAAACCACAAATCCATCCTGAATAAATCCCATGGAACAATGCAGGAAATAACTTAAATATAAAAAAAATCACAACAACAAATGTAATGATGAAAAGGGGTGACACGTGCCCAATAAATGAGAGTAATAGGAGTGGAGTCAATAACAGAAGCCGTCTACTCAAGTGACCTGCAACTCCCACCTAAGCTGCAGCTCGTTCTTCTCAAGGGATCCTAAGCAAGACGCCCCTGTGGCTGGGCACCTGAAAATATACATATATATATACAAGAGAGAGAGAGGAAAAAGGAAACGGGTCAGGGCCCGAAAGTGTGTTTGATTTAAATTACGTTTAGCAAGTATTTAAATTGATATAGGCCGATGTAATAACATATTAGTGCGTCTCTCTCTTGAGAAAAATACTCACCTCTCTTCTAATGTGCACACCTATCGCACTAACCTTCCCAACGGTTCGTTTTATCAGCTATCGCACTTGACTTTCTAAAAGATTTAACTTAATTCAGATTACCGGCAAGATTTACAATTCACGATTTCATTTTTAAAAAAAATGTCCCAAACAGTAAAACAAAGTCCTCCATTTTTTTTAACTTTATAAAATCCATAAAGTTTTACCGTGACATATTATACTTTCCAAAACAAGTATTTAATAATATGAGTCAACAACTAAGTTCTACTTATCAAATTTCAGTAGACAGTTTCGAATATCATAATCTCATATATATATATATACTACTCGTATAATATATATATAACAGCACCCCGAATAAAACCATGGTGCGTGCATACTTCCACTATCCAAAGCCCCATATCACTCACATTAAGGGGAATACATTCAGAATCACTCTCGAATTGTATTAACATAAATACACAAACAATATTGAGGCGAAGCATAAATTCCAAGTCTCTAAGAGGGTGGCACATACCGGCGTCTCTTAGGACCGTCTGAACTATCACATCGATAGCCTGTACCAAGGACATCTATCTTCTAGGGTACAAGTCAATATCCCCCATAAAGGTCTCATCGAGATAAGACTTGTCCCAGCGCGGAAACCTCAGGGATAGCAAGTAGCGTGGGTATGATTTTCACATGTATATAATATATGTACACACAATCATATAAATATACCACTTTATCATATTAATATAGGTTCTTCTCATCACCCGTAATTATACCGTTTATTCTTAATTTCACATTTAAAGGATTACGCATAAGGTTTCATTCCTAACCTTATCTCGAAGGGTTTTCTCACTTATAACCTAACACTCATGGATTATATCTTCCCAAATCTGAAATTCAGTAAGTGACTTTATTAGATTCCAATGTAACTCTCTTAGGTACCTCCCCCTTCGAATTCATAAATTTACCAATCTAAAGTAAATATCCCATAAATACCATTTTCGTTGAAGATTAAAGGTTCTCACATTTATCCATATACCCTACTAGTCCTCAATGACTCCCAAATCGTTTTATTTAGAATGCCCAAAGATAATTTCACGATAAACTTAAATTAACTAATTAAATAAGGGAAATAGGAGTCTTCTAGGAAGGGTCGATCGATCGAAGCTTTGGGGCTCGATCGATCGAACCTTCGATCGATCGATGCTCTAGGCTCGATCGATCGATCAAGCAGGTCTGGGCAAAAATTCTGCAGAATTGCAGTTACGGGATTCAACAAAATTCTTCATCAATATCCATATTTTCCAACACTAATTGACCCAAAAGTCTAGTACTAACATACTATCATAATTCCAGATGTTTTTAACGTTCAGCATGCGTGTATACATCATTAATCATGGTTAAACAACCCAAAATCTCATCTAAACATCAAGAACCCTAAAGTTTTCATAACTATGATTTGAATCAGTTTTTCTCCAGAATTTCTTCCTAATATATCATAAAAAGTTCGTGGGTAATACATCTATATCATCAAAAGTTTCCAGCATAAGGTTTTAATCTTCTCTACATGCAATTTCCTATCAAAATTTGGGGTTTTCTTACATGGATTACATTCCTAATTAATCCTAAACTAATATGAACATTGCACTAACGAAATACACAAGTTAAACACTTGCCTAGGATTTTCAAAAGTCTGATTTCCTGTTGATTATGGTGTGGTTGCGTTCTCCTCCTCGCGATCTACGCGTTGGTGGTGACGACGGTGCAAACGGAGGTGTTTTGGCCTTGAATCTCCTATAAAGGTCTCTCCTCTCTTCTCCAATGGTCGTCCTAGGGTTCTGAATGTTCTAACCCTAAATGGCTAACCTAACCAGCTGATAAAGGCTGCTAAAATTCGTGGGTTTAATTACCCTATTTTGGAAAAAGACCAAAATGCCCTCCGGGGTCACTAATTAGGCCTAAAAACGCCCCGAGGCCCAAACTAACCCCCCGGGTATACTTTCCTGACTATCTCGACCCTTCCGGACGCGTTGGCGCGCTCAAAATGACCATATGGACAACTTATAAAATATTCACTTTTTTTATTTAACAAAATAAGTCCCGACGTGACACGGGCACGTCCTTACATAAATTTCCGAAATAGTCATTTAATTCACTTATGACATTTAATATAACCAATATAATATATTACTATGCTCATTAGTAATATTCAACAAGTTTCTCATAATTACCAACTCTCGTCACGTTAATAATTATAACATAATTAATTTCCGAATTTTTATTTAAATAACCCATTACATTAAATTTAATAAATCCCCAAATTAAATATAGCATAAAAATACGGGGTATTACATATAACTCATACATTATTTTCATTTTGATTTTAAATACTATAACCTTTGTAAGAGTTTCTAATAAAAAATTCCTTCCTATCCATTTATAATTGAAAATTATTTTTTTAATGAGTGTTGAAAATTATACATTTTAATTAGCGTTTTCATTTTTGAGGTTTGAAACTCTTATTAGTTACTTTTTAAAGATGTCCATATGTTTGATTTTCATTAGTGTTTTCATTTTTGGATTGTTTTTTTGGTTATATTTTTTTTAAATTACTGTTTTTGGGTTTAATGTACATGCGTAAATTATTGGACTGCTCCTTATTATTCTGAATATACTGTGGCATTTAGTTAATACAATATTAATAGTAGTTAAGTGTATGTCAAGTTATGAAGTTAATACTTAAGCACTAGAATGCATTAATAATTGAGATGAAGACCAAACCCAATCCACAATGAAGATTGTCCAAGTGGTAACCCTATACCATTGTGCTAAGAGGCTTGGTTATTGGTTATTTGTTAAGCATGGTGGATAGTCATATAAACAAAGGAGATTATAATCAATTTTTTTGAATTACATTTTGTTTTGTTGGGGAATGATATTTTTGCCTTTTTTGCAATTACATACTTTGAAATCTTTTGTTTTTTTGCGATTATCAACGTGCCTTTAGGTACGGGCATACTATATATATATATATATATATATAGCGTAGTCCGCATTTACATGTGTCACCTAAATTATAGGCACACTCTCTCTCTTTTCTGGGTCCACCGCCAGGTGACACATGTCCGGTCCGCATTCTTAAAATGCGGACTAGTCCGCACAAGAGCAGGACTGTACTCTCTCTCTTTTCTGGGTCCACCGCCAGGTGACACATGTCCGGTCCGCATTCTTAAAATGCGGACTAGTCCGCACAAGAGCAGGACTGTATATATATATATATATATATATATATATATATATACAGTCCTCCGGTGAGTCTAGAATTTGTTGGCTATATATATATATATATATATACATGTTTGCTAATTTTGTCAAATTTTCAAAAAACTGTATTTAAAAATAAGTTTACCAAACGCGCATCAATAATTATAGACACAAAAAACAGAATTTTAAAATTGTATTTAAAAACAATGTTTAAATCGAGTTTTCTGAATACAGAACCAAACGAGCCCTAAATGGTTCCATTTATCATACATCGCACCTTGAAAATCAAAAGGATAAACAAGTTTTTAACTCTATTCGATGCACGAAGGACTGTGTTTCCGCCGGATCAGATAGGAAAATGACCCTTCGGAAAAAAAAAATGATTTTTTCGGAAATAAAATAATTATTCCCATTTTTTATCCAATTTTTTCGAAAAATTAGAAAAAATCCGAATTTGGAAAAATCGAAAAAATTGGAAATTCAAAAATTACACTAAAAATCTATAAATTTCGAAAAATCCAAAATTTTAAAAAATAAATATAGGATTTTCGATTACTCGAAATTCTCATTTTAAAGAAATCAAGAAAAAAGTTTAACCCAACATGTAAATACATAAGGATTTAACCATTTTTGTCATTTGTGTAGAGGATATAGGGATAATTTCCTTTTCCAAATAACTATTTTGAACATCTCTTCCTCTCCTAGCCGATGTGGGACACATGAGAATATTTTTAAAAAAAAAATCGTAAATCAGAAAATATTTCGAAAAATATCCGAAATAATTCGAAAAAATTGGATCAGCATAGGGTCGAAAAAATTGAATCGGAAAAATTGAAAAATCAAAAATTTAGAATTATTTCCGATTTTCGATCCTATTTTTTTTGTAAAATCAAAAATCGGAAAACCCTACATATGTTCCAAAATCGAAAAATATCGGATCGGATATCAGAAAAATCGAAATGTTCGGAAAAAAAAATACAGCAGTAGATGCGCAGGTGCTTTATAGGATAAGATCATTACAAAATTTAAGCAATAAGATTTTGGAGTACTTTTAAATGAAGGAAGAAATTTTTACAAACAAAAATAATCCTCAATCCCACGAACTCCCTCATAGTGCTTACAGAAAAACAACATAAGACTGTGTATGACTATGCAAATATCAACAAATAACAACGTTATAATTAGTGAATAATTAATATAATACAATCCTACAAAATTCTTCACTTTCCAAGTGGCTATGTAGACGTTCTTCCCCCACTAAACATGGGATGATCCACGTGTGGACATTTGATATCAAGAAGAAATGGGCATTTTCTATAAAGAAGAATGTCGTCGAGTTCGAAGATTCTATTTAAACAAAATTTGTAAATAATTTTGGGAGTTAATTTGAGCACTACTACGCCAACGATCAACAAACCTCAACTATTTTTATAAACATGTATTAATTGTATCTTAAATTTTGTTGACTTTTTCGTATAATTAATACAAAATAATATGCATCTCTCTCTCTCTCTCTCTCTCTCTCTATATATATATATATATATATATATATATTTATATATATATATATATATATATATATATATTTATATATATATATATTTATTTATATCATGCTCTTGTGCGGACTAATCCGCATTTTAAGAATACGGACCGGACATGTGTCACCTAACGGTGCATCTAGAAATTATAGCTTAAAATATAGGTACACACACTCTCTCTCTCTCTCTCTATATATATATATATATATATATATATATGATGGCACCACGCAATTTTACGACTCATCCACTAACGTTAGTATATCATCAATCAAATCATGAGCCAAACCGTGGTAAGAATCACACTTCTTTAAGATTATGTTATTACATTAACCAAAAAGTACAATGAACCTTATGAAGTATTCACAAAGTTCAATTGACCATGTGACCAAGGAATCCTTCCAACCATTCATGCAAACTGATACGCCAATATATAATAAGATGCGAGATTAAAAAGCAAAAACCTCACATAACGTAAATTTGAAACAAAAATTAAATTTTTTAGAGTATCACTTGCTTCAAATAATTCATCATAAAGTTAAATTACTTGTAAACGATGTTTAGAAGATGTACTAAAGCAATTTCCAAACTTTTTTGTAAAAATATAACTACTATCAACAATAGGCAAACTTCATCTTGTTTTTTTGCTGATTAAATCGGTTTGGCATAGGCAAGGATAAGTAATGTGAATGAATTTAAGCTCATATGTTAACAATGGCATCCACATTCAGCATTTATACTTTATAACATATTTAGTAAATATAGTAAGCCCACATATCAACCCTTAGATTAAACTTTTTATAGGATTGGCATGTAAGTTTAGATTTTTTTTTATGTAATATAACAACACATTTCACATAATATAATTAAAGTAATTGCTCTTGCAGATTAACCGAGAGATTAATATGCAAACAACAAAAAATGATTTTTTAGTATATTATTCTAAAATTACCAAATTAAAAATATAAACATGACTCAATGAAATAAATAGAACCGTAAACATCTTTTTCTAGATAGCCACAAAACTACCTAGTTAGTTGTAGTATCCTAAGAAATTAAAGTTTACTCACCAACAAAAATCAAATAAAAATGATCATAAAACAAAAAAAAAATGATTGTATGGTCGGTTGCTCCTTAAGGTTGAAAGACAAAATGTGATTAATTCCCAGTCACCTTATATAGTTCTATCTTAATTTGCTGCATATAGAAATATACATAAATGCAACGCGAATCCTGTAAGGCCCACCAATAAGGACCACCAATGCAGAAATTTTTTTTAAACAGTAAAAAAAATAATTTTGATTTGATTTTTTTGTGTTATATTTAAACATTTTGATGACCCCCCCCCCAAAAAAAAAAAAATCGACTCAAAATAAGTTATTTTGCTATTTTAAAAAATATTGGTCAGAATATGATAGTTTATAAGATACCACACAAAAAAATCAACTCAAAATTATTTTTTACTATTTTAGAAAAATGGTCCGCATTGGTGGACCTTATAGGAGCATGCCTCTACATAAATGTACGGAAAAAAAGTTGTATCTTATATACTCATAGTATGGATCATTGGGAAATGTGTGTGTACAATGTTTCTGCTATTGATTCCATTAAAGAAATAATTGAAATTTTATCCATAACTGAAATTTCAATAAAAAATAAATAAAACTAACCCAAACAAATGAAAGTAATAAAGGGAAAAAAAAATTACCTTGTTAGTTGAGATTCACTCTGAAATTTCATCAAATATTTGGATTGTGTAAAATTTATTGCATATATAAGTAAGATGTAGAAATCTATTATATAATAAAGATTCATTCATAAGTCATACCCTTCTCTTGGGTACATCATTTTTCATCATGAGATGAAATGATGTTGATCGGTACTACACCAAAGTAGAATATATATTTTTTATTAAATTTGATAATTTAATATATACTTTTTATTAAATTTGATAATTTAGTCCAAAACATTATCTTATCCAATGTAGAAGCTAATCATCCACTCTAAAAAGTGAATGATGCTCTCATGAAGTGAATCGAAGGAATAGTGAAATAAATCATAAAAAAGAATTAAAAGATAAATTTGGGTTGAAAATCAGATATGACCTTTTATAGCAGGAATTAGACTCATACCGAATTATGTATTAGTGAGGGAGTTGGGTCGGTAGCTGACGATGGTCTTTAATATCAATTTCAAATATTAAAGATAAGAAGAGATATGTTGAGAATTGGAAGAGTCTTGGGAAGTAGCTGAATCGACGGATCATGCATAATTGGATCTTTATTGCACGGTGACACGTGGTCAATCTAAGGATAGAGACACGGTATTTATATATACTAGTTTTAAATTCCGCGCGATGCGTGGGTGTGATATTGTTTTATTTATAAAATATATGCTAAATAAATAATATTATCCTTACATTTAAACTAATATTAATATGTAATAAAAAAAATGAGCAAAATGTTTGGAACATATGAACATGCCTCTATTGTAAAATTACAAATTAACTATATATTTAGGGCTCATTTGGTTCTGTATTTAGAAATTTTGATTTAAAAGTTGTTTTTAAATACAGTTTTTAAAATTCAGTTTTTTATGTTTATAATTATTGGTACGCGTTTAGTAAACTTTTTTAAAAATACAATCTTTTAAAAATTTGGCAAAATTGCAACATTTATATTTATTAGGGGTGGCCATAGGCCCGAGGCCCGCCAAGCCCGCCCAATAAAAAAATAGGGTTTGGGTAAGGTGAATAGTCCCGCAAAGCGGGCATGGCAAAATTTTATAAGCCCGATTTTTTTTCGGGCGGACTTGGGCATGAGTTCTTAAGCCCGATGAGACCCGGCCCGGCCCGAGGCCCGAAAAAATATATATATATATATATATATATATATATATATATATATATATATATATATATATATATATATATATATATATATATATATATATGGGGGGGGACTTTTATAAATATAAAAGCGTATACCAAATCTTTTCATGTAGAGTGGGAAACTTTATATATGGACTTTGTAATATATGGAGTTTAAAACAGATTTTTAATTAAAAAAATTGGTCTTTAAATAAAAAAAATAGGTATTTTAATTTTTAAAAAAAATCTTTTAATTAACATAATAAGGCTCGATCGGGCGGGCCTGGGTAAAGAGCTTTCAAAACTAGGCGGGCTTGGGATTACATAATAAGGCCTGATCTGGGCCCGAGCGGGCTTGGGATAGCACTTAATTTTTCAAGCCCGGCCCCAGCCCAACCGGGCCTGCCCAGGCCCGGCCCACGGCCACCCCTAATATTTATATTTTACATATGTGTGTTTATGTGTCTCTATATATACATAAAACTTTCATACATACATGATACATACATACATACATACATACATACATACATACATACATACATAAATGCATCATAAATTATAAACATGTACATTTAATATCATGTAATTTTATGTATATTTAATGAAGTATGTTGGAGAGTTTAACTCTCTCTCTCTCTCTCTCTCTCTCTCTCTCTCTCTCTCTATATATATATATATATATATATATATATATATATATATATATAATGCTGTTGTGCGGATTAGTCCGCATTTTAAAATACGGACCGGACATGTGTCACCTAACGGTGCGCCTAGAAATTATCACCTAAATTATAGGCACGCTCTCTCTCTTTTTTGGGCTCACCACCAGGTGACACATGTCCAGTCCGCACTTTTAAAATGCTAATTGGTCCGTACAAGAGCTGAACAGTATATATATATATATATATATATATGATAACTTGGATTTTGAAAATATACACATTTTCAACGGTGAAGATTGATGTCACCTCCTTACATATTTTAATGGTTGAGATAACTTTTTTTTACAAATCTATCCTTCAATTATTTCATTTGCCCCCCCCCCCCCCTTTTTTTACTCATCAAACTTACTATTTAATTCAAACACAACCCTATTTTGGTAAAAACACACGAAAAGTAAGTCCTACTCACCCCACCCTCCCATATACTCACAACCCCCCCCCCCCCCCCCCCACGATGTCTGTCAAATCTCTCCATCTCATCTCAAACATTATCCTCTTTCCCAACTGCCCACAAGTTCGACCCGAAACCACGCCGGTGATTCCACGCCCAAATCCTATGCCGGTGATTCAGCTACACCCAAATCCTTGATTTTGAGCAAGTATTATTGAGTAAGTATTATTTCATGTTTTTGAGCAAATTTCCCGCTTACTGTAGTGTGGGGTTCATCATCTAACATCTAACATATCTTGATTTAACATCTAGCATCCCCATCATCTAACATCGACGTCAAATCAAGAGATGAGGATAATATATTACCAAGCAAATAGAGTCCCCAAGAAAAAGATGGTAACATGATGTGGATTTTAATCTTTTGGGGTTTTAATTTTTGTGCCTATTTTGTTTGTGTGTGCATATTTGGTTGATGACGGTTTGGATTCCATTATGTGTTTTTACATTTGGGTTTGATATGAAGATTATTTGTGATTTTTAAATTACGTGTTCATGATGTTCTGATTATTATCTTTATTTTTTTCAGATCTATGAATATTAGATGTTGTTTGGAATCTCCCCAGTTTAGGTTCATGGCATCTCTATGAATATTAGAGACTCATGTTCTCTTCGGTCCTAAACATGTGTAAGACTGATGTTCTCTTAGTTCCAAAACACGTGTAAGTTATTTTTCTATTACTGCTTGATCATTTTGTATTTCTTTTAGATCTCTTTAATTCAGTGAGTATTTGTAATTATTTCTTAGTTCCAAAACAGATGTAAGACTCATGTTTGATGGATCACTTTAGTTTGTTTATATAGATAAAGAGACATGTTATGCATTTTTATTTTTGGTGGTTCAAGTGTTTGGTGTCTCTAATGCATCTTCTTTTGAGTTTTATCCATGAAAATGAAGTGTTTTTTTTTTGTTCAGGATGTCGGCAACAGGAATAAACTGTGTTATATGGTGCGTTTTGTGTGTTATTCAGTCTTATTTTTTATGTTATATGGTGAGTTTTGGTTTATACTAACTTTAATTTAGTATTTTCAGTTTGTTTGTCTCTCTATTGAAGCATTCCAACTGAGAAGGCATTATGTTATGTGTAGACTCATACTAATTGGTTTGGTATATCATTTTTATTAATGTACTTCCATATTTGGCCGTGGGTGAGAACTTGTAAACTTTTTTGTGTGTGTCTGCGAGAGAGGCATTTAGAGAAGTTATTACTGGACTTTTTTTTGTTTGGTATATCATTATATACCTTCATGCCGCTTTATCTCTCCCTTTCTCTGATATAATTAGTACTCTTTTCCCGATTTTTTTTAAACATTTTGAAACATTCAGATATAACCCCACTACTATTAATAATCTTTCTTTTATCCAATACTATGGTGGGATACAGTTTACTTTAGGATTGTTTGCTTACAGTCTACTTTAGGACGAAATATTAGGACTCATTGATATTTAGGGCTGATATTATGACAGTTTGATATTAGGATTGTTTGATGTAAGCAAAGGTAGTATTTTTTTATCCAATACTGGATTGATATTATGACTGTTTGATATTACACATACTGGAATGCTCACGTTTTCTTACATTTTGAACATGTGGTTTCAACCCGAAAATCAAGTCCAAACCGACACATAGGTATGTGCAAGAGTCCATAATATTAGGATTATTTCGTGTTAACTTTCCAATAAGTCACAGTCTAATTTTTATGATATATGTATACCTACTATCTTATTTTTATCTAAAATTTGGCATGTGTTTAATAATAGTCCAGATGAGATGGCCTACTTCCGCAAATTGTTAAATCGGGAAAACATAACAAATTCAGCAGTCATGATTCAACCATCACTAATATCCTATTCATTCAATTCGCTGCCTACTCCAGCTTTGCTGGATGTGGCATCGATTGCAGTTGATCGTATCCTTTTGCTGGATTCATATATCAACTTAGTTATTTTCCATGGAATGACTATTGCTCAGGGGAGGAACATGGTGTAGCTGAATTAGTCAGAACATCAGGTATGTGCCCATTTTTCCATGCTTTTACTGAATTAGTCATTGGTGGACATATGGAACTGTGTCCACTTTTGCTAATGTGACTCTTAAGGGCTTTGGTAGAGTCAGATGGGGGCAATGTCTAATATTAACATTTTCCCATAATTAAAGGGGCTACATTCAAAAAAAGGTGTAATGGATTCAATGCCTCTTTTATATGATTTGTTTTTGTTGCTTGAGAAAACATCAACAAACATTATTTATGTTTACTAATATGCAAATTTCTTTGGTCGATACCATTATGTCTTCTTCAGGTGACGCAATATTAATGAATGACTTGGACATGACAAGGAAAAGGAATGACTTGAACATGACATGGCAATAAAACCTGAAGGAGCAATTCTTTTTGATATGTAGTTAAGAACAGAGGTAATCTAAATAGTATCCCTGTCTCATTATGGAGTTAAGAACAAAGGTAATCTCGATATGGAATTATGAATAGAGGTTATCTCAATATGGAGTCAAGAACATGTGAAATATCCCTGTCTTATTTGTCCAGTTATTTAAATTGGATCAAATCCTTACATACTTCTTTTGTGTATGTATTTCATCAATTTTCCCAAATGACCAATAGCCTAATGTTTATTCTGATTTTTTGAGCTGAGTGCACTCTCTGCCACAAACATTTGACATTTTTATGTTGCAGCTGCTTGCAACTTCTTTGACCTTACTTTGTCGATATTTAAATTTGGTCTACCTTACTTTCTAAATATGCATTCGTTGCCTTATCAGTGAGTTTATTCCCTCCTTATGGTGTACCTTACTTTCTCTTTGGATTGGTTCTTATATATGTTTGTTGAAACACGTGACAAATATCTGAGGTTGTAAATAACATGAAAAACTTGATGGATTTTAGATCAATGAGATAGAAATGATCCAAGTGCACCTTTGGCATTCAAAGGTATTTGCAATACCAATCATAAATGCAACTTCATTCGCAATCGAGAGAGAAGACCACACTGTAGGTTTGAATATATGACTTTTCATTATGTTCACTGATGAGTTATTTAAAATGAATATCGACAGGTGAATGGAGAGTTGAAATTTTAGGTTGCGACAACTTTTAACGGTCAACAGATTTGAACCACTCTCATTATTTCTCATTTTTATGAATATTTGAACATATTAGAGTTGCACGTTGTGATGCTGTATCCATAAAAAAATCCATTTCCATCATGGTCCTATCTCAAATTCTCCTCTGAAATCATCAATGACAAGTCGTGCCGTATTGAAAACTGAACCAACAACGTGCATACTTGGCTGAAACCAAATTTGCCTAGAATGTACAATTGTATGTACTCCTGTACGGTCACATAAACAATGGCTATATGTCATCGGTTATACGGAGTGGTATCAGTTGGTTCACTCATCAAGTAATACAACCAGTGCTCAAGAAGTTGTTTAACTGACTAAGATGATCGTTATTCACTTTTGCTCATTTGTTGTTTCGATTTCAGAAATCGATTGGGGTTTTCAGTTTTTACGATATCAAGACATTCCCTGTTGGACATGAAATTTATTATTGATAAGTTTGTTTGTTTTCTCTATGATATTTCCTGAAGAATGATTTAATAGAGTATTGCCACAATGAGTTCTTAAAAGGATGCCTCCAGTTCCTCAATTTATTAGTTTTAGTGTTATGGTCAATTTGTACACAATTTTGGTTTTTATGCAAAAAATTATATTTCTCTAAGTGACTTTAATATTTTAATCGGATTGGCCCTATATTAATAACAAAAAATTAAGTGTGTTACATAAAAAAATTTTGAAACCCAGTTTAAATTGATGATACATGAAAACATGAGTAAAACATGACAAATGATATTACATGATAATACTAATCATGAAGATGGCATCACACGATATCATATATAGTTTTTTCATCGTACATTGTTTTTTGGACACAAATGCAACATGACATGACTAGCACGATTTATAATTTTGATACTCATTTTAACATGAAAATACACGACTAAAACGATGATAACACTATTGACAAACAATTTAACATGAAAATATATGATCATTTTTAAACTACATTTTTACACCTAATTTTTACATGATAGCAATTTGACCCACCCAGTTTTGGACAAGTAAAAACAAAAATAAAACGATAATACATGATATCTCATCAATGTGAGCTATGGAGGTTTTATATATCTCATCTACGTGAATTGTTTTTACAGATTTGGTAAATGCTAGACATATTTTTTTTTGTGAACTAAATATGGCGTATGTCTTATTAACGACGTATACTTTTGAATGTTATTGGACTATTTGTTAAGCATGGTGGATAATCCTATAAATAGAAGAGATTATGACTATTGTTCTTTTAAATTAATTTGTTTTATTGGGGAACGGACTTTTTATCGTTTTGTAATCAAGCACTTTAGAATTTTTTGTCGTTTTGCAATTACCTAGTTTGAAAATTTTTCGTCGTTTCGCGATTACATACATCGAAAAAAAAATCGTGCCATCAGGCATGGGCATACGCTAGTGTGTGTGTGTGTGTGTATATATATATATATATATATATATATATATATATATATATATATTTGTGTGTGTGTCTGTGTGTTTTGTGTGTGTATAATGATATTGTATGTATAATTCACAATAAAATTATATACATACATGAATTGATAATATTTTTTAATACATAAGTACTATATGTATCTTTTATATTATTACATACATTAATAATACATGTATAAAACTATATATAAGTATCATGTATCTATTGATAATATTTTTTAACATATAGATCTTTACATGTATAAAACTATATATAAGTATCATGTATCTATTGATAATATTTTTTTAACATATGGATTTTAGTATATCATATAATTTAATAATATAAATATACATAATTTTGTGTACATGTACATATATATTTTTTATTTATAAGAATGACAGACATATTAATGTATTACGTATGTATATTATATATTAAGATATAAATGCAATATAATATTAAGAATGAATAATTCTGAATTGAAAAATAAAAAACAGAAGTTATAAAACACACTTTTCCTGTTTTCTGAAAATTTTGATTATAATACATAAATATTATAATTCAGTGTTTAAAACATGTTGTCAAACACAATTTCTTATCAGAATTGTATTTAAACACAGAAAACAGAATTATAGTTGCGACCAAACAGATAGGGGTGTGCAAAAAAACTGACCAAACCGAGCCGAAAATTTTCGGGCCGGGTTTTTTTTAGGGTCGGTTCAGTTCAGTTTAATCAGGTATAAAACCGACAGGGTCAGTTCGGTTTTCGGTTTTTGCATAAAAAAACGATTTTGAACCGAACCGAACCGAATTAGTTTTTATACTTTTTAATTTATATTTTATATTATATTTATATTAGTGTTGACATATTATATTATATTTTTTAATTTTATATTTATATTAGGTATTAAAAAAATATATTTTTTATTAAAATAGAGGAAAAAACCGAACCGGCCCTATATAAAACCGGCACTGTCAAAAACCGACCCGATTCGATTCGGTTCAGTTCTGCTTTTCAGCATTTTCGGTTCGGTTCGGTTCTCCTCCGCCAAAAACCGACATGGTCGGTTCGGCCCAAAAAACCAGTCAAAACCGAACCGACCGACCCGTGAACACCCCTACAAACAGACCCTTATATTTTTGAGTAGGTATGGTTGTTCTATGATTAGTATACACTAAATATCGAGAGACTTTTTTATTTAAGACGTAAATATATTTTTATGTCCCTTTAGTACATTATATAAGTATTAATAATTAATAATAGATGGAGAGAAAAGGGATAATCCTTCATTATGCATATATGGAGAGAAAAGGGATACTCCTTCATTATGCGTATATAATTACTATAATTACTATCTTATATTTATATATTTCAAAATATTTTACTTAGACACTTAATCAACTTTAAATAAATTATATTTTAATCCTTATTTTTTGAAAAATTATAATGAATAGTGTCGTGGACATGATAAACGGAACATATAGATGACAAACAATTAAAACTTATGTGTTAAGAAAATAAAGCATAAAGGTATAATTTGTATGAAAGGAAATTTGTAAATGAGTCAAAATAAAAATATCAAACTTTATAACAAAGTACAAAAATAATTGTGCAATAACAGTATGAATAGATAAAACCCCCAAAATGATAGTTGTATTTTTTATTTAAACGATAATATTTTGAAACATGGAAGCATACCTCACTTCCTTTAAAACAGCGCAACATACACCATAAGCTTCTAAGTAACTAAGGCCATCTCCAATGTCCATTTCTATCTTACAAATTTTCTATCTTAGAAATTTAAGGAGCAAAAAAACTGCTCCAACACTGATAATCGATATGACGTGGCTACTGAATCAGATCGAAATTTTCTACTGCTATTTCAACATGTTGAAATCTGAGAATGGTTAGCCGATATGACTTGGACAAAATTTAACCACCCACGCTCTTTGAAGATGCAATTGGTTGGTTGAAATCCAAACATTTTTTTCAAAAATCACGCCATATCAAATGGAAAGGCAATACCATTGGAGAAGAAAAATAGATGTATTGTACGACCAATTTAAAAATTATCTCAAGTAAATACAAAAAATCCCTAATAGCTATTTGGAAAGAAACCCCGTTGGAGAAGTCCTAAACTCACATTTCTATATGAAGATTCAACGGAAATTATCCTTTAAAAAAACATTATTTCAGTCTTCACAGAAAACATTTTACTTAAACAAAATCAAAGTGTATTCTATGGCTCCATGTTAATTTTGCAAAGGCTTTTACTCGTCGGGGTCCAGTAATTTTTACTATTTAGAGTTTTCTTCCATTTGTTTACATTCTAATTGGTTGGGGTCCAAACTTAATGAAAATCGTTGTTTTACTGGTTTGACCGTCAGTTTACTCACTTTTCAATTAAAAAAACTATTTTACCCCTTAATAAAATAATTTACATTAGTTGAAGTATGTATTATTATTAGTGTATTAAAACAAATTCTATATTATTTCTCATTGTTTTAAATAGAGAAACTTTTTTAATTAACTCCTTTTTATAAAATCAAAAAGTTTTATAAAATGAAAAAGTTTTTATACCCTTTTTTTATTAAGTATTTTTTATTAAATCAAAAAGTTTGACAGAATCAAAAGGTTTTTTTATAAACTTTTTTTATCACTTTTTTTTAAAACGTTAAAAAACATTGTTTTTTAACTATTTTTTTATAAATGTTGAAAAACCTTTAAATAAAAACAATGTTTTTTTAGAAAACAGTTTATGAATGTCAAAAAGTTTTTTTTTATAAATTGTCTTTTTAACATTTTTAATATAAAATCAATTTCTTTATATAAATATATTAACAACTTAAAAAAGAAATTATATAAAAACGATAAAAACACTTTTGTTAATACTTTTTTTATAAATGTTAAAAAAAAATTTATGTAAAAACACTATTTTTTTTATAAAAAAATAATGTTTTCTAAAAGTTATAAAAAATGATTTATATAAAAACAATATTTTTTAAAGAGCAATTTCTAAAACAGTTTTTGAACGTTTATAAAAAAAAAACAGCTTAAAAATCCGTGTTCTGTATCGTTTTTAAAAACTCTGTTTTTTAAAAATCAAATAGTGATTTATATAGTCTGTTTTTAACATTTATTAAAACTAGTGATTTTAACATTTTATATTAATTGTTTTTTAATGTTTTCAATGTTTTATGTAAAAAATTAATTTTATATAAAAGTTAAAAAAATAGTTTTTAAAAAAAGCTTTTAACAATTATAAACTCGTTTTAAAAAAAACATTGCTTTTATATATATTTTCCTTTAATGTTTACATACGTTAAAAAACACTTTTAAAAACAAAACAATTATAAACATCAAAAGGTTTTCTTATAAACTTTTTTTAACTGTTTTCTATAAAATTATTTTTTTTATATAAAAACATTAAAAGTGTAAAACAACTTTTTGTATGAACAGTTTTTATATAACAATGTTTAAAACGATAAAAAAATAGTGTTTTTCAACATTATTATATAACTATTTTAAACATTTTTATATAAATTTTGATTGAAAAAAACTGTTAAAAAAGTTAATAAAAAATCTTTTGATGTTTATAATTTTTTTTTCAAAACAATATTTTAATCTAAACTGTTTTTTTTTAAAAGTGTTTTTATATAAACTATTTTTTCCGTTTATAAAAAGAGTTTTGTAATGTTTTTAGTAAACGGTGTGTTTAAAAAAAATAGTGTTTTTTTATAATAAAAAAAAAGTTTATAAAAAACCTTTTAACAATTATAAACTATTTTTAAAAAAAACACTGTCTTTATATAAATTGTTTTTTAATGTTTATAAAAAAGAGTGTTTTGTTTTAGGGGCATATACCAAATACTCCCTCGAACTTTTTTTAATACACATTTAAATCGAAGCATTTTTATTTTTCACTAAAAAATCCTTCACCATGCCAAAAAGGTTTTACCATGCCGCTAGCGCGGACCTTTAAAGATAAAAGAATAAGAGACATTTTGGTACAAAATAAAAGAATTGGATTAAGTGTGTAGTAAAAAATATTTGAAGGATTTTTTGATATTTGATCCTTTGTTTTAACGTATTTAAAAAATAGTGTTAAAAAATAACTGGAAAAAAAAAAGAGCAAGGAAAGGTTTATTCATTAAGAAAGGCTTTGCCTCCAAAGCATAAACAAATCAGTAGTCGTCTGGGGAACTTACAAACCCTATCAATCTTAGCTAACAAATTAGAGTGCTTCTATTGTGACTTAATTTTTTACAGAATTTTTTGGAACAAATTGATGTGTCAGTTTGTTATTGGTTATTTTTTAGGTTCCACTGGAGTGGACCCCAAAAACCAACCAATAACAAACCGCCACATCAGTTTATTCCAAAAAATTCTGTCAAAAATTAAGTCACAATAGTATTTTTGAACAAATTAACCAACTGGAAGAAAATAAGGAAATGACGTGCCGAGAAATTTGGCGGCGGTTGGAACATCTGTCCTCCACCTTATGTGAGGATCATTAATCAGATACAACCTTCTGTCAACTGTAGTTGCGATGGGTGAAAAGGGTCTAAGATGGAGCCTTAGGTATGGATTTCATTATAGATGATTTTCTCGGTGAAAGCCCGCCCCGTATGGTGGAAGTTAGGATGGTGAGAGAGAGCAATTTGGTAGATGATCTGAATAGTCTCTCTTGTTTATGAAGAGGTGCTTGTAACCTAGGGAATATTAATTCCGAGAGATTCATGAAACGAAAGCTTCCTTTTGTACTACATATTGGATTTAAGAGGTAACACGTGTCAAAGCTACAAAAAGAGACACCATTATATATATATATATATATATATATATATATATATATATATATATATATATATATATATATATATATATATATACTAGGTATAAACCCGCGCGATGCACAGGGTAAGCAATTTAACTAGTAAAAAAATATATTAAATGAGTATAAAAAATCAGAAGGCATTTCTTATACACTAAATTAAAATTTTCTCAAAAGCCAATATGCATGGAAAGTCAGAGATTTGTAGGTTTTTTCCTTAAATTTTGACAAAAATCAGAATGGAGATTAAAGGTACGAAATGGATTTCCAACATACGAAATAATGATTGCTCTCCTACGAATACAAAACATAATTTTGAATTTATTCAAGCAAATGTACAATTTATCCAAACATGTCTATAAAGCATAAAATATAAGTAAATAGATATTTATCAAATATCATGTGTACATATGCATAGATGGGTATACAGACCAAAGTAAGATTAGATAATATTTAGCTAACAAATATTTATCAAATATTGTGCATACATAATTTTTATTTTGGATAGTTTGGCTCACAAAATACATTTCATCGATGCAAAAAGTGTCACAAAAATTTTACTAGTTATTTTATTGGACACCTTACATGGCTAAAAGTTATTTTTGGGATCAAATCCTAAGGATGAAAAATATTGAGGATCACAGTAAATAGCAAATAATTAATAGATTTCAAATATTGATTCATAACAACCAAATTAAAAGTCTAAAATGAAAGACAAAAACGGTAGGAAATCAAAGTGAACACATATATAATCAAATTAGATATGTATATGCATGTGTTTACCAACATGGAACAAAGTCAACATCTTTTGAAAAAAAATTGACAATACCATCAATCCATCATGTCCATTGAATTATTTATTGAGATTACTTCATTTGCCGGATACCCATTAAAGTTTCATTTTATGGATCAACTTACAATTTACTACCCGTTGGATATTACAACACCGATCACAAAAACGAAAAAGAAAAATCAATTAGAAGCTGATAATTCATTGTTTAAATATCTCTAATGCCAAATTAATATAATAAACTGTGATGACACAATGGGTAAAACCACTAAAATAGCAAGCATCGGAAAATAAAAATGAACATTAAGACACCTTATATACTATTAGAAGTATACATAAACTGGATCATTACCGACTTATTTTCATTTAAGACATCACCACATATACCATCAAAAGTATCATGAACAAATTGAAATGGCAACTGATCTTTACCGACTTATTTTCGTTTAAGCCAACACCGTGCATTCCATGAAAAGTTTCGACGGAATCAACAAATCAAACGTCCGTCTTCTAATGAAACTTATTGAGGGCTACTTGAGATTGCCGGCAAGAGGCTTTAGTTCTTTATTAGCATTATATGTAGGGATGGCAACGGGGTGGGTTTAGTAAAATTTGGTTGTGACCCCATTTACCTCGCCCTCGTTTTCCCCACACACATCCCCGTCCCCACCCATTTAAAAACCCCGATGGCTCCCGAACACGTCCCAAACCTAACCAAAATATATTTTATGATATTTTTTTATGTTTTTTAAAATAATTTTTCAAATGGATTTCAATTTTTTTTTAAATTTTACAATATGAGAAAAATGATATTGTTTTGAATACGGATCAGTACTACTTGTTTATAATCTATAATTAAAATAAAATCAAGTATACAAATCAGTAGTGCAAATGAAAACGAATTACTTGTTTGTAATCTGAAATTAAAATAAAATCTATAAAAAAAATCAATAGTTCATCGGGGGAAAAAAACCATGCCAGGGCAAAAAAATAATTGTTCATCAGAGGGAAGAACACATTGTATAATTGTTAAAAACAATACAAAAATATAAATGTGAATATATATATAACTGTGAAAAAAATTAACAGTTCATCGGGTACGATTGAGGACATAGATAAAATTGTGAAAAATAAATCAGTCCCATGTTTTAAACTTGAAATTAATCCATAAAAAAGAGGGAAGAACACATTTTAACCTTGAAATTAATTGATAGACATATAAATGAGAAATGAAGAAAAACAAATCAGAAAAATGAAGTTAATCCCTAAAGAAAAGGAAAGAACACATCGCAATCCCAAAATCTGATACACAGTTGCGGGTTAGAGATAAATAATTGCCTAAGTAAAAATGAAGAAAAACAACTCAGAAAAAAAAAGAAATGAGAAACAATCATACCTTACCCCGTGTAGACAAACCGATGGTAGAGAGAGAGAGAGAGAGAGAGAGAGAGAGAGAGAGAGAAGAAAGACGAACAAATCGATTCGCATGTGAGAGAGAGGGAGAGAGAGACGGTGAAAAAATGTAGAGACAAATTGATTATTATGAAAACTATATTTGTGTGTATATATATATATATATATATATATATATATATATATATATATATAGTGAGAGGATCACAAGTGGACCAAAAAAATGGACTTTTTAATGGACTTAACAAAAAAGACTAATAACCCATTAATTTTAATTCCTTGGTATAACGGGTCCGCGCCAGCGGCACCCAATAACCGAGACTTATTAGTCTTTTTTGTTAAGTCCATTAAAAAGTCCATTCTTTTGGTCCACTTGTGAACCTCTCCCTATATATATATATATATATATATATATATATATATATATATATAGTTGTGGAGAAAGAGTCCTTTCAATTATTATGGGTATATCAAATGGTAATCATAAATACAAAAACGCAAATGGTAAAAATAAAGGTGTAGAATGTGTTAGGATTCTAATACTGACACGTGGACACCTTAATTGGGAGGGTGTCTTAACTCCCTTGTATTACTGACACGTGGACACCTTAATTGAGAGGGAGTCTTAACTTCCTTGTATAGCATTTTATAGTATAAAGATAAAAATAATGATAAAGATTAGTTTTAAGCCCGCGCGATGCGAGGAAGCTTTGTAGTCCTTATTTTACAACACAAAATAGTCAAATTTTATTATCCATAAGAAATATTTTATCATTTTCAAGAGGTGATAATTCTATTGAAGTGGAGCTGACATTACACTGCATATCATTACACAATACGCTTTAAAAACAAAAATTGTATAAAAGCATATAAAAAATATTTACAAAATCTAATAATTACAAAAAAATTAAAAAAATGAAAATTACAGAAGAAAAGTTTAAAAAATGAACATAGTTTTTAAATTATAACAAAAATTTTAAAAAATCTGAAAAATCCAGATTTGTTTTTGGAATTTCCAAAAAAAAAATTTTAAGAAAATAAAAAACATTGAAAATAATTACTAAACAAAATGTAAAAAAAACAAAAAAAAAACATTTCCAACTAAAGAATTCAATCTTCATTAAAAAAAAGTAATTTTCAGAAAAAATGGAAATTTCGAAGAAAAAAAAAGATCTCGTGGGAAAAATATTTCAACTTATAAAAAAAATATAAAATTACAAGAAAAAACATTTAATAAATATTTTAAAAATCTAAAAATGATAGAAAAATAGGAAAAAAAGAATTCAAAATACTGAATAAGTATGGAAAAAAAGTATGGAAAAAACAATTTTATTCAAAATACTGAATAATACTAAAAACTTTGCAACAAATGAAAAAATGAAAAAAAAAAAGGTTTTAAAAATCTATAATGGACAAAAAATTATTAGAGACTGATATTTTTTTAAATATTTGGTAAAAAAGATGGTTATTTTTAAATCCATGAAAAAAAGTATCTGGCAAAAACATTTGACAAAAAAATTTAAAAAAATTAATTATTACACACACAAAAAAAATGAAAATTACAGAACAAAAGTTTAAAAATTGTAAATATTTTTAAAATTATAACAAAAATTTTAAAAAATCTGGAAAATCCAGATTTTATTTTTTTAATTTCCAGAAAGACTTTTTAAGAAAATAAAAAATATTGAAAATTATTACTAAAAAAATGTAAAAAAAACAAAAAAAAAACAATTTCCAACAAAAAAATCCAATCTTAACAAAAAAAAGTAATTTCCAGAAAAAATGGCAATTTCTAAAAAAAAGATCTCGTGGGAAAAATATTTCAACCTATAAAAAATTGAAAATTACGAAAAAAACATTTAATAAATATAATAAAATCTAAAAATGATAGAAAGACTAAACCAATTAGAGTGAGAATTACCTCCAAAACCAATTAGATCAGCTTTGAACTTTGTCATATGGATACAAATAGTTTTTAAGAAATGACTAAACCAAATCTTTGCTCCTTTTCAATTGTAGAGAATGAGTCATTTCTTTATCTTTTTTATTCTATTTCCCCATGAGTGGGCCCACCCCACTTAAATTATGGTAAGTACTCCACAATTTACTCTCGTATCAGGAAACAATTAGAGTGAGAATTACCTCCAAAACCATTACTCCACCATTGTCCACAACCTGCAATTCTTTTTTTTCTCTCACTGATTATATACGTATCTATATAGTTAGATCCACCACTATTTAACACGCATAAACATATTATAAAACATGCAGGTACGCAAACATAATAACACTTATAAACAATATATTTACTATATACTATATGAGTGCAATAAACTCACAAAATTAAAATAGACAATGATCTTTGCACAGCGGAATAGTGTGAATATGGGGAATCCAACCTGACACAATTCACCAGAATGAGAATGCCGGTTGAGAAACATGGTCAGAGAGATATCTCGAAGGTAATTCTCCATTGGCAGTGAGAGGATGAGAAAGAAGGGTATGAGACCAAAAAAAATTGAGAATACATGGGAAGTATGTAAGAGAAATCTTACTTTGACATTTAATGCATCTTATGAACACCTATTGCTTTTACAATGGCAGCTTTCTTTTTGTGAGAAATAACAAAGTAAGTGTTGACAATGAATTAACTAATTTCAATTATTCTACAAAAAAAATAGAGATCAAAGAGCAGAAACATTATTATTTCTGATGGATGAGATTGCAATCTCAATGGTGATGAAGAAAAATGCAAAAATATTATTACTTATGCTGAAGAAAAACGCAGACATCACCATCAATCAAGACCAAATGCTTACATGAGATTTCAAATTGCAATCTCATCACCATTTATCTAAAAAATAGACATCCAAGCCTCTTAACCTCAATCGATCCCCCCAAAACGTCGTCGTCGAACTGCAATCTCTCACCACTCTCTTCAACTCCTCTAACATCTCCTCTTTCCTCTTCACCTCGCCCTTATTCTCCACCGAGGACATCACGTGGTGGCGTGCGATCTAGTCGGGATAAATTTATAGCCCAGGGTTCTTAGGAGAGAGACTGACTATTGGAATTATAGGTTATTAATGGTGGAAAGAGAGAGATAGTAGAGAAAGGAGAGGAGGAAACGTTGAAAAGGATTTTGGGAAATGAATGTTTCTTAATTGTACTCCCAAGGTTAGTCTCGGTTAAAGAAACTAACATTAATGTGTTTAGCTCCTTGAGAAATGGACGGACATAAGATAATTGAAGAGGAAAGGGTGCGTGCTTGATTTAGTAGAATGGACATTTATATCATATACCACGTGTTTGAGTCACTACAGTTTTAATTACTATAGATTTAGGAAGTTGCATTTATGATAGTCATGTGTCAACTTCCTATGATTTGGGTATATATATCATAGGAAGTTGACACATGACTATCATAAATGCAACTTCCTAAATCTATATATATATAATACACTAGTATCGTAATGCATGCATACATACATACATCATTATCTTATTATTTTTTTATTAATTTTTTTAAAAAATATTTTTTTAAAAATCATTTTCTTTAAATATTTTTAAAAAAATATTTATTTTATTGGTTTTTTATTTTTTTAAAATTGCTGGTTATTATAGGTTGGATTTTATCACGGGAGCAAATTTATCGTCGTGCCCTCGGGCACGGGCATTCACTAGTGGATATATATATATATATATAGAGGCAGGCTCCTGTGCACACTAAGTTTGCACATTACCTTTTATATATAGTAAAAAAAATATTTTTGCGTTGATTTTTTTTGTGTGATATTTAAACATTTCAAGGAACCCATATGCTATTTTTAAAAAATCGGTCAAACTTTTGCAGTTTTTAAGCCCTTTAAAAACTGCGAAAGTTTGACCGATTTTTTAAAAATAGCAAAAAAAGTTTTTTTGAGCTAATTTTTTTTATGTGAGTCCGTTGAAATGTTAAAATATCACATAAAAAAATTGGTGTGCGCCAGCACTAAGTTTGCACATATATAAAAGGTAATGTGCAAACTTAGTGTGCAAACTTAGTGTGCACAGGAGCCTGCCTCTATATATATATATATATATATATATATATATATATATATATATATATATATATATATATATATATATATATTAGGTTGTATCTTTAAGATGAAAGATAAATAAACGAAATGACGGACAAGAATATATATGCCATGTATATTACAAACATTTCAAAACTTGTTATTGTCATCCATTCTATAATTCGGGTAGGCAATCCAAGCATTAAAAACACAAAGCATTTTAACTATACATATACATCACCACCTAAAAATTTAAGATCAATTGTATGCGTTATTTGTGGCATGCAAGCATGTATGCATGCATACATACATACATCAATATTTATTATTTTTTATAAAAATATATTTTTTTTAAATTATTTTCTTTAAATATTTTTAAAAATATATTTATTTCTTTTTTTTTGTTTTTTTAAAGGTATTTTTTTTTAAAAATTGTTGGTTATTATACGCTGGATTTTATCAGGGGATCAAATTTATCGTCATGCCCTCGGGCACAGGCATATATATATATATATATATATATATATATATATATATATATATTAGATTGTATCTTTAAGATGAAAGATAAATAAACGGAAGGACTGACAAGAATATATATGCCATGTGGATAGGTTATAAACATTTCAAAACTTATTATTGTCATCCATTCTATAATTCGGGTAGGCAATCAAAGCATTAAAAACACAAAGCATTTTAACTATACATATACATTACCACCTAAAATTTTAATATCAATTGTATGCGTTATTTGTAAATATGTATAAAATATTATCCGTGTAGTCAATTCAAGCATTAAAAACACAAGCCATTATAATAGACTTATATATTCGCTCCTATGAAATCAATAACAATTGTATGTGATGTTGGTAAATACCTATAAAATATTGAAATCGAATAAATTTATATGCGGTTAAATAAAAATACAATTTGAACATGAATTATGTCCAAAACATAAGTAGACAAAAACTCATAAAAAAATAAGAACATAGAAGATCAATAAACTACTGAATTTCAAAGGGCCAAAAGTTTAGGTGATTGAATATTTCATTTTTTTTTTGCATTGAAAAAGAGAGTCGATATTTACATAAAATAGACCAGGGCTTAAAATTCTATGGTAAAAATCTTTGTTACTATTGTGCCTCATCGTCCATTTATAAATGTCTCCACATGATGCTTATCATAAATAGGTTGAACAAAAATGTTTAGGTCATATTTGCAAACAGAGAATAAAAAATAGCTCATTGTTCACTCATTTCGTAATGTTAGTACATATTTTTAATCTTACACTATAAATAAATAGAAAATAAGATATTGAAAGAAAAATCATATATTAGATTCCTGACCCTCTTTATCATTGTGACGTGACGCAAAATGTGTGTGCTACGTGTGTCCCTGGTCGCTTAAGTAATAACTCGATAAGACGAGGTCGAATCCTCAGGGAATACGTCATAAAACAATGACGAATGGAGGGTTGGCTTCTAAGATCTAGGTTTTGACTCGAGAAAGAAAGAGAAAGATGATTTTAAAATTTGAGAAATTTATATTTGTCTACGTAAAATAATCTAAGCAAATGCAATTTAAACTACCAAAAGAAAAAACTTGAAACTTTAGTTTTGAAAGCACTTTTTGGAAAAAAGAGTTGGGATTAAATCCACCGAACCGTAGATTATCTCCGCTAAATATAAATTTCTATAAAATCATTTAATTAAATTAAATAAGAGCACAAACTAATTCGAAGAACCAAATATATTTGGGCTTTACCACATGCATTATTTGGTTAACAAATTTATTAATGCGAATGATAAAAATTACCGACGCATATATTGCATCCGTGAGCACTCCAGTTTCTTTCGACAAACAAAGTTAAGAGACCTAAAATATTAGTACTTATTAAAATATCAAACTCCAAGAATAAAATATCTAAATATTTTGAATTTTACATTTGACAGTGAAAACCCTTGGTTGGGTTCATGTTCCCCTACCCACTAATGATTTAGCTAGACAAGGATTTAATCTCTATACTAATAATCATAATTATGAAAGAATTCATGATTGAATAACAAGAAAAATGAGATGGAATTATTATACCAAGCTTGAAGAAATAAACACAAAAGGAAAAAATTTAGTTCTTCAATTAATTTGATGTAGAAAAATGCAATCTTTGTTCTCCAACTAACTATGGTTCATAACTTACATAAAAAAGTGTAGAAGAATGTTAATTAGACTCATAAAATTCTTAAACATGTTCCAAAATTAAGCCAAAGAGGTTAACTTGGACCCAAACTGCATAAGCTAGAATCTATAAAAAGATAAGAAATCCAGCTAGAAACCAAACCCTTAGACCAAACTGAACTGACACACCCCAACCCAGTTACTTAAAATTAAGTTTGAAAGTCAAAGTGAGTCAAATCGCAATTACCTTAATCAAATCATAAACATAAGTATCCTTTATCAATTATTAACATGAAGCAATAAAACTAGAACCTTTCAAAATTTGAAGTTAATTATGCTTATTCAAACTTGCTTAAAGGATAAGTAGGATTAAATTATACCTTTTTCATTTGACCAAAATTATGGTTTTATGAATCCTTTGATAACCCAACCCGACCTCCTAGATTTGGCAGTGACATCATGTTACCTGAAACACATAACCATAGTAACTGGGAGTAAAATAGCCCAGTGAATGCATCACTACTATACTAGAGCATAAAATTAAATGCAATAAGTTGTATCTATGTAACAATATAAAATATCACAACATCTCTTGGTTGTTAATAACCCATAACATCTCTTGGTTTTTAAGAAGCCATAACATCTCTTGACTGTTGCTAAGCCATAACATCTCTTGTCTATAATAAGCCATAACATCTCTTGGTTTTTGAGAAGCCATAACATCTCTTGACTGTTGATAAGCCATAACATCTCTTGGATATAATAAGCCATAACATCTCTTGGCTATTGATAAGCCATAACATCTCTTGGCTATAATAAGCCATAACATCTCTTGGTTGTTGATAATCCATAACATCTCTTCATAACACATACATATTATATCCAAAATCAACTCAATAACAACACATATCATATGCATATTGAACTTAGTAGGTATAACATATCATATTCAAGCCAGTAACCACACACATCATATTCATATTCAACTCAGTGACTACCCATCATATCCATATCCAACTCAGTAAGTATCACATATCATATCTATAGTCTGTGACACCCCGACTAATTAAATACCGGGTAGCTACTCCTTTATTAAATTAAATCAAAATGCCAAGTTGGCCCAGTTAATAGCATCACTGTCGGAAACATTTTATTATTACTAACCAACTAGTATTTAAAAAGTAAGTTGTCAAATTTTAATTAAAGTCTTATTAACATGCAACAAGTGTAATGAAGAATAATAGCACCATTCGCCATAACGAAAGTAAATATGATAACCATCACTTAATGTAAATAAGTCTGGAGGAAAACTCCTCACTACAATACCACAAACTGAAATAACTAAACTGAATACTGAATCAATACATGCCAAAGTCTGAAAAACTGAAATGGAAAGATGTCTCTAATAGAAATGGGCAACATGCCCTACAACTGAAGAATACTGAACATGGAATCCAAATGGTAGAAGCGTCTAAAAGCAAATCCCTGTAGCTTCCAGAAACAGCTACAGCTCGTCACCTGAACGAGTATCCTATGCATGGTGTCCTTGTGGCTGGGCACCTAAAATGTTTTTACCAAAAATAGATTTGAAAGCAAACGGGTCAGAGCCCGAATGTGGAGATATTTTAAAAACCTGCAAGTGCTTTAAAAACATTTAAAACAGTATATGCAAAATACATGTTAGGACGTGCCCTCACATGAGATGCTCACCTCTCGTCTAACTGTGCACACCTAACGTTCCTGTACCCATTCATGTGTTATCTCATAACTAACTAATTCTGAATAGTTTCTAACTCTATTACTCGGTTCACGTTTAATTTCCAACCTTAATAATTAAATAGAGAGTTCTACTTTAATTCTCAGATTCCCAATTATTAACAAAACCATTTATTGATATAAGTTCCCTTTTTTTTTCTTTTCATAACATGACCATAACTATACTCACAATTTAACATAGAAATTTCCTTATCATTTATCCTTATATTATACACATCATAAATATACAATACAAGCACCCAAAGTCTAAGCTACGGTGCACACATACTCTGCTATCCATCCCGGTACATCACGTACATAAGGATTACAAATTCCGAATCTCTCAGGAATTGTTGGAATAAACACCACACACATAATTGGAGGCGAACATAATTCACATATCCATGGTCACGCACATACCTACGCTCCATGGTCAGCTGGCTTATTAACTCACAAATAAGTCGTCTCTTGAACTATGTCCTCGAGGTACCAATCTAAATCCGGGCAACACAAGGATAAGAAGGCCCTAAGCGAACGTAACCTCCCGTGATAGCAAGTATGGTAGGTATGTTATACATATAAAAATCATATACTAAGCATTCACACATCTTAGATAATTCAATATTAATAAAGGTATACTCTACATCTTTATACCATTATTCCCACTTCATATATTTCAAGTATCTCGATAGTATAGAGTTAAATTGTCGATAAGTCTCACGTCGTAGCTTCTTAAACTTAAAACCTATCTGAAATAAACTATTAAGTTTCTATTATTCCCACATATAACATCTTTACACCCAAGGTCTTTACTTCTGCCCCAAACCTTATTTCATCAAATTATTCAAATTTACACTATTAACCCAAATATTATCTCACTTATCGAATTTCATTAATTTAGAATAATTCCTCAAATTGAATTCCAATTAAAGTCCAATCTCATAATCATGTCTACTGGTCTTCCTTAAGGTTAAGGGTATTCACAAGATCTCCAATAAAATTATTCAAGGATTAACACCATTAAAATTTAATTAAGGAAAAACTTTACCCATTCTGGGAAGGTCGATCGATCGACCTTTACCTTCGATCGATCGATGGTGGTCGATCGATCGACTGAAGAACATCGATCGATCGAACGCACCAGGTCTGGTTACGGATTGCTTCGTTTTGTAGTTACCAATTCGTCCCAAAACACCATTTTTAAGCATGAAATTCTAAGACAAGGTTACAATAACATCATACTATCATCCTATAACAATATTAACATTCTAAATCCCATAATTCATCATTTAAAGGCTTTGTTTAGATCAAAACTACATAAAGATTTCCAGATTTCTTCCTCAATCAAGAACATCAATAAACTACTTCTAAATTCCATTTTTAGATCATCAATGGTTCTGTTTAGAACATAAATTTCGTCCAGAATATTACTACATGCAATCCCTAACATAATTCCAAGCTTTTAACTTCCAATTTATGGGTCTAAATCATCTCCCAAGATTAATTTCAAAAATTCCTAAACATGGAAAAGCATAGCTTGAATCAAATGAGTTTAAACCACTTGCCTTAATCTTTCTCTGAATTTGGTGTTGAATCTTGAAAGCTAAGTTGTTCTCCCTCTCTCTTTCTGCAGAATTCTCTTCCTTCTCTCTCTCTCTCTCTCTCTCAAGTTTCTCTAAGGATGATGACAATGGAGGTGATGGAGGTGTGTTTGGTTTTTGGTAAGTTGGGACTATATTTCAACTTCTCCCGTAGCCCATTAAGTATCTTAGTGTAGTTAGTGGGTTTAGTGGGTTAAAGAAGAAGTCATATTTCTATTTCCAATTTTCGTCACTTTTAAATTCCCAATTTCTGAAATTACCAAAATGCCCCTATAAGTTACCGGTATGGCCCAAAAATGCCTCGGGACCCAAACTTAACCCCCGGCTAGTGTTTTCTGACTATCTCGACCCTTCCGGACGCGTTGGCGCACTCAAAATGACCATACGGTTAATGGAACTAAAATTCACTTTTTAAATATAATAATATTATACCATGACACGGCGGTCACACGCGTCTCAACAAAATTTCCAAATTGCCGTATTTAAATCTCACAACAATTTCAATATTTCCAATATTCATATATTGCCATATATACACATTATAATCAAATACTAACTCACATCTTGTTAATATTTTTATCCGGATTAATTTCCAATTAATAAGCATTTAATTCAATTAATCCCCAAAATAAATATCACTGAGAATACGGGGTATTACATACTCCCCCCTAATAACTGAATTTCGTCCCGAAATTCGGAACTAGAAAGTACTTGGTAAGAATAACTCTGGATAACGTTCGCGCATCTCATCCTCACGCTCCCATGTGGACTCCTCGACATTATGATGTCACCACTGAACACGCACTAACGGAACTATCTTTGACCGCAGCTTCCGCTCACTTCGGTCCAAATAGCAATCGGCCCCTCCTCGTAGGAGCTATCAGGTTGGAGATCGATATCCTCCAAAGCAATGTGAGAATGAGCCAAATCAACCCTGAGATATTTCCTTAGCGAGGTAATATGAAACACATCGTTGATCCGGTGTAAATGCTCCGATAACCCGAGCCTATACGCAACTGGTCCAATCCGCTCAATAATAGGGAATGGTCCCACATATCTCGGTGCCAACTTTCCTTTCTTCCCGAAACGCATAATCCCCTTCATAGGAGATACTCTGAGCAAAACCTGGTCCCCCACTTGGAACTCCCTGAAGAACCTCTTCGCATCAGCATAGCTCTTCTGCCGATCCTGAGCTACTCGAATGCGACTCCGAATCAATTCTATCCTTGCCGAAGTATCCTGAATCACTTCCGGCCCAAGTAGTTTGTTGTCCCCCACCTCTAACCAACATGACGGGGAACGACAAGGTCTACCGTATAACACCTCAAATGGAGCCATGCCAATAGTGAACTGGTAGGAGTTGTTGTAAGAAAACTCTACCAGTGGAAGATATTGCTCCCATCCACCCCCGAAATCAATGATACTCATTCGTAGTATGTCTTCCAACATCTGGTTTGTACGCTCCGTTTGCCCGTCGGTCTGCGGGTGATACGCCATACTCAACCGCAATTCTGTGCCCATGGCCTCCAGAAAACTCTCCCAAAACCATGAAACAAATATCTTGTCTCGGTCAGACACGATATTTAGGGGCACACCGTGAAGTCTCACTATCTCAGAAATAAAGAGTTGGGCATACTGTCCTGCAGTGTAGTCTGTCCTCACGGGTAGAAAATGAGCGACTTTGGTCAACTTGCCCATAATTACCCAAACGGAGTCGTGACCCCTCTGCGACGTAGGCAACCCCGTGATAAAATCCATGGATATGCTCTCCCACATCCATACAGGGACCTCCAATGGCTGTAGCAGTCCTGCCGGTCTCTGATGATCCACTTTTACGAGATGACAAGTGGCGCATTTTGAAACAAACTCGACAATATCTCTCTTCATCCCGTTCCACCAATACTGACGTCTCATGTCTTGGTACATTTTGTCCCCTCCGGGATGTACCGCGAACCATGAGCCGTGCGACTCTGTCATCACCTCATGCTGCAATTCCTCCCCTTCCGGAACCACCAATCTCCCATTGAAGCGTAATCCCCCGTCTGAGCTAACGGTATAGGATTCGTCTCCCTCTGCCAATAATCGAACTATCTGCTCCTGACAGAACGAGTCGTTTGCCTGTGCCCTCACTACCTTCGTGACAATCTGCGGTGTAACAGTCATTACAGACATGAATGATCGGGCCACTGCATCCTGGTGTCCCAATTCCTTCCCCTTTGCCTTCCACACTTCCGCCACCTCATCTATAGGTCTACGGCTCAACGCGTCTGCTACTACGTTAGCCTTCCCCGGGTGATACTGGATATCGAACTGATAATCTTTCACGAATTCAAGCCACCTCCGTTGCCGCATATTCAACTCCTTCTGCGTGAATAGGTACTGTAGGGACTTGTGATCCATGAACAATCGAAACTTCTCCCCCGAAAGGTAATGTCTCCAAATACGAAGGGAAAATATTACTGCCGCTAACTCCAAGTCATGGGTAGGGTAATTCTTCTCGTGAGGCTTAAGCTTACGAGAAGCATAAGCTATGGCCTGACTCTCCTACTGCAGTACACCTCCAAGTCCTTGTAAGGACGCATCGGTGTAAACAAGATACTTAACTCCCGGTCTCGGTAATGCTAACACAGGTGCTGAGGTTAACTTGTCCTTCATCTCATCAAATGCCAACTGACAGGTATCACTCCAAATGAACGGCACACCTTTTCGAGTCAGATGTGTCAAAGGACCTGTTATCTTCAAAAATCCCCGAATAAACCTCCTGTAGTATCCTGCTAGGCCCAAGAAACTACGGATCTCAGTCGGTGTCGTGGGCTGTCCCACTCCCTCACCGCGGATACCTTCCCCGGATCAATTGATATTCCCCGATCGGAAATAATATGCCCCAAAAACTGAACCTCCTTCAGCCAAAACCCGCACTTCTCATATTTTGCATATAACTCATTCTGGCGCAGTGTCCGCAAAACTTGCCTCAAGTGCTCGGCATGCTCCTCTTCTGTCTGGGAGTAAATCAAAATATCATCGATGAATACAATGACAAACTGATCTAGCAAATCCCTGAACACCCTATTCATCAAGTCCATAAATGCTGCTGGAGCGTTGGTCAAACCAAATGGCATTACCCGAAACTCATAAGAACCATATCTCGAAAAGAACGCAGTCTTCGAGACGTCCTCCTCCCTGATACGCAACTGATGGTAACCAGATCGCAAATCAATCCTTGAGAAGAAAGAAGCTCCTCTCAGCTGGTCGAATAGGTCATCGATTCGAGGCAACGTATACTTATTCCGTATCGTGTCCTTGTTTAACTCCCGATAGTCCACACAAAATCTCAGTGAACCATCTCTTTTCTTCACGAACAACACAGGGGCACCCCACGACGAAGTGCTCCTCCGTATAAACCCCTGACCCAACGACTGCTCAATCTGATCTCGTAGCTCTCGCATTCTGCCGGAGCCATACGGTACAGTGCGCGTGCTATAGGTCTTGTATCTGGTAATAAGTCTATGACAAAGTCTATCTCTCGATTGGGGGTAATCCAGGTATATCTTGAAATACATTGGCAAACTTTCGAACAACCGAAATCGAATCAAGTGGTATCACCACCTCCTTAGAGGTCTCCTCCTCTATATAGTACAATTGAGTGAACGATCCTTCCTCAGAACGAGGCATCGCCACTAAAAACATCTCCTGTCCGGGAATGGCAAGGATAATACGCCTACTGAAACAGTCAATCATGGCTCGGTACGCAACAAGCCAATCCATACCAATAATGGCATCATATTCGGTCCTCTCTAATACTAACATTTCTGCAGGCAATACCAACTTCTAATCTCTACCCCCACTCCCCGGCATAAAAAGAAAAAGAACCATTTCCCGTGGTTAATCTACCCACGTTACAGTACTCAATTACTGTGATTAATAGCCCTAAGGTCTTCGCATAATATGTAGTTATAAAACAATGCGTTGATCCAGTAACAAACAAAATTCGACCCAAAGTCTCAGGGATAAGAAAAACATACCCAAATAGTGGGTGGCGCCTGGGGGGCGGCTGCCTGGCGGACATTATAGATATGACTGAACTGTAACTGCCCCTGCTGTGCTGGAGCTACTGGAAAGATTGGTAGGGCTGGTACTTGAGCTGGTGCTGGGAGAGCGACTGTAAAAAGTGGCCCCTGTGGGTCATTACGGGCACCCAACTGCTGCTGCTGTGGGGCCTTGCCCTTATCAGGATAATCCTGGCGTTTATGGCCATGCTTGCCACACACAAAACATCGGCCTTTGAAGTTACTCTCCCTCTGACCCTGTTGCTGTCGGTGTCGGCCTTGCTGACTAGGGACTTTATTCCTCTTTCGAGACTGCTTCATTTCACTACGTTGTTGACCAGAACTGACTCGGTCTTGGGTAGTTTGTTATCGAAATTTAGGGGCCTTCGCACCTTTGTCAGCTTTAGTCACATGTATTTGGCTAACCTCTCTAGGTCTTTTGTCTCCTCTAAGTTGTATGCTGTGTTCTTGGTATTGTAAAACTGCAGTGGTGACTGCTTGTGCCACGATACCTGCTAACTCGGAGGTTGACATTCTCTCTGGGGATACCGGAGGTGTGAGTCGATCTTGCTCGCTGGCTCCCCTAACCGTTTTAGCTAATTCTTCATGACGACCCATCTGAAAATTTAAGTAAATTTGGATGAGTTCATCATTCAAATAAAAAAATCGCAGAAGTATGAATTCCCAATGTATAGAGATAAACACAAAATTCCTAGGAATTCGTGGTGCCCTTTATGGAGGCATCTCTGAAATAAGAGTAAGGTCTTATAAGTTCGCAGTTATAAACCAAAAATAGCTGAAGAGCGAAGCGTACATAAAAGAATACAACAGTCCTAAAATATAGGGCTCTACATCAAAGAAAGCTCAGTGGAAACATAATAAGCCGTACAGATCCTAAAGGACACTAGAACTTGATGCTTTGATACCACCTGTGACACCCCGACTAATTAAATACCGGGTAGCTACTCCTTTATTAAATTAAATCAAAATGCCAAGTTGGCCCAGTTAATAGCATCACTATCGGAAACATTTTATTATTACTAACCACCTAGTATTTAAAAAGTAAGTTGTCAAATTTTAATTAAAGTCTGATTAACATGCAACAAGTGTAATGAAGAATAATAGCACCATTCACCATAACGAAAGTAAATATGATAACCATCACATAATGTAAATAAGTCTGGAGGAAAACTCCTCACTACAATACCACAAACTGAAATAACAAAACTGAATACTGAATCAATACATGCCAAAGTCTGAAAAACTGAAATGGAAAGATGTCTCTAATAGAAATGAGCAACATGCCCTACAACTGAAGAATACTGAACATGGAATCCAAATGGTAGAAGCGTCTAAAAGAAAATCCCTGTAGCTTCCACAAACAACTACAGCTCGTCACCTGAACGAGTATCCTATGCATGGTGTCCTTGTGGCTGGGCACCTAAAATGTTTTTACCAAAAATAAATTTGAAAGCAAACGGGTCAGATCCCGAATGTGGAGATATTTTAAAAACCTGCAAGTGCTTTAAAAACATTTAAAACAGTATATGCAAAATACATGTTAGGACGTGCCCTCACATGAGATGCTCACCTCTCATCTAACTATGCACACCTAACGTTCCTGTACCCATTCATGTGTTATCTCATAACTAACTAATTTCGAATAGTTTCTAACTCTATTACTCGGTTCACGTTTAATTTCCAACCTTAACAGTTAAATAGAGAGTTCTACTTTAATTCTCAGATTCCCAATTATTAACAAAACCATTTATTGATATAAGTTCCCTTTTTTTTCTTTTCATAACATGACCATAACTATACTCACAATTTAACATAGAAATTTCCTTATCATTTATCCGTATATTATACACATCATAAATATACAATACAAGCACCCAAAGGCTAAGCTACGGTGCACACATACTCTGCTATCCATCCCGGTACATCACGTACATAAAGATTACAAATTTCGAATCTCTCAGGAATTGTTGGAATAAACACCACACACATAATTGGAGGCGAACATAATTCACATATCCATGGTCACGCACATACCTACGCTCCATGGTCAGCTGTCTTATTAACTCACAAATAAGTCGTTCTCTTGAACTATGTCCTCGAGGTACCAATCTAAATTCGGGCAACACAAGGATAAGAAGGCCCTAAGCGAACATAACCTCCCGTGATAGCAAGTATGGTAGGTATGTTATACATATAAAAATCATATACTAAGCATTCACACATCTTAGATAATTCAATATTAATAAAGGTATACTCTACATCTTTATACCATTATTACCACTTCATATATTTCAAATATCTCGATAGTATAGAGTTAAATTGTCAATAAGTCTCACGTCGTAGCTTCTTAAACTTAAAACCTATCTCAAATAGACTATTAAGTTCCTATTATTCCCACATATAACATCTTTACACCCAAGGTCTTTACTTCTGCCCCAAACCTTATTTCATCAAATTATTCAAATTTACACTATTAACCCAAATATTATCTCACTTATCGAATTTCATTAATTTAGAATAATTCCTCAAATTGAATTCCAATTAAAGTTCAATCTCATAATCATGTGTATTGGTCTTCCTTAAGGTTAAGGGTATTCACAAGGTCTCCAATAATATTATTCAAGGATTAACACCATTAAAATTTAATTAAGGAAAAACTTTACTCATTCTAGGAAGGTCGATCGATCGACCTTTACCTTCGATCGATCGATGGTGGTCGATCGATCGACTGAAGAACATCGATCAATCGAACGCACCAGGTCTGGTTACGGACTGCTTCGTTTTGCAGTTACCAATTCGTCCCAAAACACCATTTTTAAGCATGAAATTCTAAGAGAAGGTTGCAATAGCATCATACTATCACCCTACAAAAATATTAACATTCTAAATCCCATAATTCATCATTTAAAGGCTTTGTTTAGATCAAAACTACATAAAGATTTCCAGATTTCTTCCTCAATCAAGAACATCAATAAACTACTTCTAAATTCCATTTTTAGATCATCAATGGTTCTATTTAGAACATAAATTTTGTCCAGAATATTACTACATGCAATCCCTAACATAATTCCAAGCTTTTAACTTCCAATTTATGGGTCTAAATCATCTCCCAAGATTAATTTCAAAAATTCCTAAACATGGAAAAGCATAGCTTGAATCAAATGAGTTTAAACCACTTGCCTTAATCTTTCTCTGAATTTGGTGTTGAATCTTGAAAGCTAAGTTGTTCTCCCTCTCTCTTTCTGCAGAATTCTCTTCCTTCTCTCTCTCTCTCTCTCTCTCAAGTTTCTCTAAGGATGATGACAATGGAGGTGATGGAGGTGTGTTTGGTTTTTGGTAAGTTGGGACTATATTTCAACTTCTCCCGTAGCCCATTAAGTCTCTTAGTGTAGTTAGTGGGTTTAGTGGGTTAAAGAAGAAGTCAGATTTCTATTTCCAATTTTCGTCACTTTTAAATTCTCAATTTCTGAAATTACCAAAATGCCCCTATAAGTTACCGGTATGGCCCAAAAATGCCCCGGGACCCAAACTTAACCCCCGGCTAGTGTTTTCTGACTATCTCGACCCTTCCGGACGCGTTGGCGCACTCAAAATGACCATACGGTTAATGGAACTAAAATTCACTTTTTAAATATAATAATATTATACCATGACACGGCGGTCACACGCGTCTCAACAAAATTCCCAAATTGCCGTATTTAAATCTCACGAAAATTTCAATATTTCCAATATTCATATATTGCCATATATACACATTATAATCAAATACTAACTCACATCTCGTTAATATTTTTATCCGGATTAATTTCCAATTAATAAGCATTTAATTCAATTAATCCCCAAAAATAAATATCACAGAGAATACGGGGTATTACATAGTCAACTCAGTAAGTGCCACATATCATATATATATTCAGCTCAATAACCATATCCATATTCATGTCAGTAACCACACACATCATATCCATATTTAACTCACTGACTTCACATATCATATCCATATCCAACTCAGTAAGTATCACATATTGTATCTATAGTCAACTCAGTAAGTACAAGGTATGACATCCATAATCATCTCAATAATTACAACCTCTCATATTTATACTCAACTCGTCAAGTACAACATATAATATCCATAATAATCTCAATAAGTACCACATCTCTTATTTATAATCAACTCGGTAAATACAACATATAATATCCATAGTCATTTCGATAAGTATAACATATCATATTTATAATCAACTCAACAAGTACAACATATGACATCCATAATCATATCAATGAGTAAAACATCTCATATTTATACTCAGCCCAACAAGTACAACATATAATATCCATAATCATGTATAAATACATCTTACTAGTGAGTACACTCACCTTGGCCACTCCATGTGTTTTTCCCTTGCCTTTGTCTGGCTTCGGTTCAACCAGTTCTTCTAACCTTCCAAATATTCATTCTTATAATATTAGTGTCATCATAAGGATGTTAACAATCGAAAGGAACTTAATCTTAACCGAATTCATAAGCATCATTGCATCCCATTCTAATCATTTATCAAAAATGAAGTCTCATTCAATTTCATGTTAAAATATTTAACATATCCATTCCATAGACCAAACATTCTTTAATTTCTTATTGTTAATCCAATTCTTATCATATAAGGTTCCCAACATTAAAGACAACACATCATTTCAATTTTCCTAGAGCAAGATGTGTCCATTTCATTATTACAAATTAAATCTGCTCTATATGCCCTTTTATTGTTCCGTCAACTTCGAAAACTTTTCATAATTTTTCTACATCATAACTTCCTTTGATATTTCACCCAACATCCATAAACATATTTAACAATACAAAATTAAAGTTTCATAATTTTTAAGGTTCATTTTCCATGTCAAGCAAAGCATCGAACACCTGGGATGCATACTTTCACCTTTAGGGAAGATTTGATATATGAACTTCAAACTACCACCAAAGATTCATTTATTGGTATTTTCACATAATTTTTGTAAATGTTATACATATATGAGTCTATTTTCACATCCAACTTGAATTATTCAATTCCAATAAAAATACAAAAATGTATAGGAGTTTGAATGCACAAGGTTTCCGATCGAAGCAATATACATGATTTACACGTTCGACTTTGTTAAACTTACATCTATCCATACATATACACCAAGTCATGGAATTTCAATAAACAAATCAATTATTTCTATCATTTCAATCAATAATACCAAAATAATAACAAGATTTATTCATAGAATTACCTTAGGGACTTTTTCGTAATTTCCTACGAATTGTTCTCAATTTTTCTCCTCACTTTCTGCTTCCCGATTCTCTCTCCTCAAGCCAAAATCTCTCATGCCTGATTTTGGCTGAAGGAGGAGGTCATTTCAAGGTTCTAATGTCGGCATAAGTCACCTCCCCTTGGTCCAATCCAAATATGACATGTGTCGCCATATAAGACAAAATATCCTTTAAAGCTAAATGACTACATTACCCCTTCTTCGTAATTTCAGCATAACTCCTTCCTCGGACCATTGTTTTATACACCGTTTGGTGTGTTAAAAACTTAACTCATATATATACAATTATCTAGTTTTCTCCCCAAGTCAATTATCATATTATAGTGGCCAAAACTAGTCCCTAACATGAACATTTCTACCGAAGACTTCACAAATTTGTGTTTGTAACTAATTCCATATCTCATAAGTTATGAAGGTAGGATTAGACTAAACACAATAACTTAACATTATATATTCTAATAACACATTATCCCCATCCCATACAATAATAATGATTTAAACATGGTTTATCATAATCATATCTGGGTCGTCACTACCTCCCCCCCTTAGAAAATTTCGTCCCCGAAATTTAGGGGCAATTTCACTTACGAACCATTTGGGAAATACTTTTTACAAATATTCTCTCATATCATCTTCATTTTATTTATACTCTAACGATTTACTATCTCATCCTTTAACGAAATATGGGTTCCCGTACCGCACACACCAAACCATGCCTTAATAACTGACACTACTCAAGTTTACATATTCCAGTATAAGAAGGGATTACTTCCAATAATTCACAATTTTCATATACCAAATTTTATCTTTAAATATTTTCCTTCAATGACATGTTTGTCCATACCACAAATAAATCAATGCAATGATTCATATAAAAATACATGTATTCGCCGACATCCCCATACAAGACTCAACATCTCATTTCCTTTCCTGCAAAGTCCTTGCATTTCACATCTCATACAACAATGTGTATGTATAACTAACAAATGTTAGTTAACAAAAGCCAATTTACTTATGACTCAAATAATTTCTACTTCCACTGCCAAATCTAGGCGTTCCTCACCCCAGAACCTCTAAAACCTAGGCTTTGATACCAAAGTTGACATACCCCAACCCAGTTAGTTATAATTAAGTTTGAAAGTCAAAGTGAGTCAAATCATATTACCTTAATCAAATCATAAACATAAGTATCCTTTTTGAATTAATAATATGAAGAAATAAAACTAGAACCAATCGAAATTTTAAGTTAATTATGCTTATTCAAACTTGCTTAAAGGATAAGTAGGATTAAATTACCCCTTTTTCATTTGACCAAAATTATGGTTTTATGCATCTTTTGATAACCAAACCCGACCTCCTAGATTTGGCAGTGACATCACATTACCTTAAACACATAACCATAGTAACCGTGAGCAAAATAGCCCAGTGATTGCATCACTACTATACTAGAGCAGAAAATTAAATGCAATAAGTTGTACCTATGTAACAATATAAAACATCTCAACATCGCTTGGTTGTTAATAAGCAATAACATCTCTTGGCTATAATAAGCCATAGCATCTCTTGGATATAATAAGCCATAACATCTCTTGGCTATAATAAGCCATAACATCTCTTGGCAATAAATAAGCCATAACATCTCTTGGCTGTTGATAATTCATAACATCTCTTAGCTATAATAAGCCATAACATCTCTTGTCTATAATAAGCCATAACATCTCTTGGTTGTTGATAAAAGCCATAACATCTCTTGGCTATAATAAGCCATAACATCTCATAGTTGTTGATAAGCCATAACATCTCTTGGCTATAAATAAGCCATAACATCTCTTGACCGTTGATAAGCCATAACATCTCTTGGATATAATAAGACATAACATCTCTTGGATATAATAAGCCATAACATCTCTTGGCTATTGATAAGCCATAACATCTCTTGGCTATAATAATCCATAACATCTCTTGGCTATAATAAGCCATAACATCTCTTGGATGTTGATAAGCCATAACCTCTCTTCATAACACACACATATTATATCCAAAATCAACTCAATAACCACACATATCATATGTATATTCAACTTAGTAGGTATAACATATCATATTCAAGTCAGTAACCACACACATCATATCCATATTCAACTCAGTGACTACACATATCATATCCATATCCAACTCAGTAAGAATCACATATCATATCTATAGTCAACTCAGTAAGTTCCACATATCATATATATATATATATATATATATATATATATATATATATATATATATATATATATATATATATATATATATATATATATATATATATTTAACTCAATAATTATATCCATATTCAAGTCAATAAACACACATATCATATCCATAGACAACTCAGTGACTTCACATATCATATCCATATCTAACTCAGTAAGTATCACATATCGTATCTATAGTCAACTCAGTAAGTGCAAGGCATGACATCCATAATCATCTCAATAATTTCAACCTCTCATATTTATACTCAACTCGTTAAGTACAATATATAATATCCAAAATCATCTCAATAAGTACCACATCTTTTATTTATAATCAACTCGGTAAATACACCATATAATATCCATAGTCATTTCGATAAGTACAACATCTCATATTTATAATCAACTCAACAAGTACAACATATGACATCCATAATCATCTCAATGAGTAAAACATCTCATATTTATACTCAACCCAACAAGTACAACATATAATATCCATAATTATGTATAAATACATCTTACTAGTGAGTACACTCACCTTGGCCACTCCATGTGTTTTTCCCTTGCCTTTGTCTGGCATTTGTTCAACCAGTTCTTCTTACCTTCCAAATATTCATTCTTATAATATCAGTGTCATAATAAGGATTTTAACAATCTAAAGTAACTTAATCTTAACCGAATTCATAAGCATCATAGCATCCATTCTAATCATTTATCATAAATGAAGTCTCATTCAATTTCATGTTAAAATATTTAACATATCCATTCCATAGACCAAACATTCTTTAATTTCTTATTGGTAATCCAATTCTTATCATATAAGGTTCCCAACATAAAATACAACACATCATTTCAAGTTTCCTAGAGCAAGATGTGTCCATTTCTTTATTACAACTTAAATGTGCTCTATTGGCCCTTTTATCGTTCAGTCAACTTTGAAGAATTTTCATAATTTTTGTACGTCATAAATTCCTTTGATATTTCACCCAACATCCATAAACATATTGACCAATTCAAAATTAATGTTTCATAATTTTTAAGGGTAATTTTCCATGTGAACCAAAGCATCGAACACCCGGGGTGCATACTTACACCTTTGGGGCGGATTTGATATATGAACTTCAAACTATCATCAAAGATTAATTTCTTGGTATTTTCACATAATTTTCGGATATGTTATACATATATGAGTCTATTTTAATATCCAACTAGAATTATTAAATTCTAATAAATATACGAAAAGTTATAGGAGTTTGAATACACAGGGTTTCCAATCGAAGCAATATACATGATTTACACATTCAAATTTGCTTAAACTTACATCTATCCGTACATATATACCAAGTCATGAAATTTCAATAAACAAATCAATGATTTCTATCATTTCAATCAATAATACCAAAATAATAACAAGATTTATGCATAGAATTACCTTAGGGACTTTTTCGTTATTTCCTACGAATTGTTCTCAATTTTTCTCCTCACTTTCTACTTCCCGATTCTCACTCCTCAAGACAAAATATCCCATGCCTTATTTTGGCTGAAGGAGGAGGTCATTTCAAGGTTCTAAAGTCGGCATAATTCACCTCCCCTTGGTCCAATCCAAATATGACATATGTCGCCATATAAGGCAAAATATCCTTTAAAGCTAAATGACTACTTTACCCCTTCTTTGTAATTTCAGCATTACTCCTTCCTCGGACCTTTGTTTTATACCGTGTTCGTTGTTTTATACCCCAAGTTAATTATCATATTATAGTGGCCAAAATTAGTCCCCAACTTGAACATATCTACCGAAGACTTCACAAATTTGTGTTTGTGACTAATTCCATATCTCATAAATTATGAAGGTAGGATTAGACTAAACACAATAACTTAACATTATATATTCCAATAACATATTATCCCCATCCCATACAGTAATAATGATTTAAACATGGTTTATCATAATCATATCTGGGTCGTCACATGAACCCTCAGGACCTAACCCTCAACAAAAGTTAATCGGTTTGCTTACTATACCTATTTGGTCTCTGGGTTTAGTAATTCTTCCCTTAATTACAGTTTTACCCCTAGACTTATTCTCAACTTCAAATGGTCATAACTTTTTCACACTAGCTTGGATTGAGGTTCCGTTTCTTCCAATGTTTTTGTGAATTCCATATCTTTACCTTTTTTTTGTCTCTTTCTCTGGGGTCTGACTGGAAATTTATCGCTTTGCCTTGACTTCCCCTTCTAAAAAATTGTTCACTATTTTGACTTTTCTTTTTCATCCAATTGCACGATTTAAGTATAAAATATATGAGAAATACAAAATGAAGGGGATAAATATGAAATATTTGTGACTAATCAAACACCAACTTAAAATGTTGCTAGTCGCGAGCAATATAAAAGAATGAGAAATAGGTTCTGAGACTACCTTTGATCAAATATGGGACAAGATACTTTTTTTTTCACGGGCAAGCGATTGTATTTAGCGTATGCAACAACTGTTAAACCTCTAGGTTATCCTATTAGGACGAGTGGTGTCTTATGAGGGTTTCCAGTGAATTTACTCAAAAAATTCATTTTTTACCACATGGTACGACTCAAAGAAAGTATCAAAATAATTATAAAATGTATAATTTAAATTCCATACAAAAAATCACAACAAATTTGTGGTCTATAAATCTCAACTTATACTCTGTGTGTGTGTGTGTGTGTGTGTGTGTGTGAGCACAAATGTAATGGACACGAGTTGACGCTCACAAAATGGAAGTAAAAAATTTTATGGTGAAAATATCTCATAAACTAATTACGATCAGTGGAAATTGAGAAAACGTCATTTATTCACATCGTTTTGTCTCTTTATTATTATTTTGTATTTTTAGCTCTCTATACGGTGATTGACTTCGTTCTTCGGACTCGTTTAGGACTTTTTCAGGGTAAGGGTATTTTGGGTTATAATGGGAATGTTTGAAATTTTTTGGAGTTGGGAAAATTTTCTTTTGATTGTCCACTGGTATTTTTTCAAACTTTTTCTTATTTGTCTCTCTCTATTTTTTTCACTTATTTTTCTTTCTATTTTTCATATATTTCTTTCTATTTGAGCATTTTTTATATTTTTATTTGAGCATTTTTATTTGAGCATTTTCCTGTCCCTTTTTATGTATCATTTGGACTTAATTTTTGAGTTTTTCAATTTTCATAAATCCGGGCTAATTTGGGTTTGGGAGTTAACAAATAAATGGGATAATATTTAGGCTCAAGTTGGCTTTCAAAAGGACATTTTACATGAATTTTTATGGCAAATATTTTTGGTGAACAAACAATGGCATAACTTCATATGTCTGAATTACTAATCAAATTAGCAAATGCATCTTAAGATTAATATTTTATGTTTGAGACATTTTAAGTGCATTTTCAAAACAACATCTCCATTAGTTTTCGTAACCGATCAAACACTGAATTAGAGATCTACGATGAATTCTGATCACCGAAGGACCATTTGAGTTAGTTTTAACTTGAATTGATTTAATTGCTCAAAAATGAGGATAGGAACAAAAATAACTCACCAGGTTAAAATCTCCACACTTATTGGTATAAGTCGTCAATTTTCACTAAGTTTTCATTTTTGATCAATTCCGGCTTAATGTAGTGGATTTTTACAAATTAAGACTTCTAACAAAATCTTAGTGATATTTTTAAAGATTCTAAATTTTCATTCTTATTTAATTTGTTTTTTTTTTTACTTTTTTGGAAATTTTCAATTTTTTTGGAGTTTTTGACATATTTCAATTTTGGGTGGCATTTTAGAATTTGTGAAGTTTAAAAGATGCACTTTTAACCGCCCCCAACTTAGACTTTTCATTATCCTCAATAAAAATTACTAAAATCTAAATACGATAAGAATTAGTTCGAAATATAAAACAAGACAAATTTATAATGCAATGACACAATCTAAAACACAAGGAGATATAATATTATGTAGCTTCTTTTAAGAGATAAAACAATGAAATGTAAATAGACTACATAAATAAATTTCATGTTCACCAATAACTTAACGGGAAGGACTAGGGGCGTTGGGGTTACGAGCGTTAGGATCCATAAAGTAGTGGGGCAATTGAGAGCCCGGGCCCATCGGCTTGAAAGCTCGAGACGAGGAATATCTTTGCGGTGGTAAGAGTAGGTGTAGGACTTGAAATACTTAACACCCACCACTTTTATCTTGCACTTGACGATTTGGAGGGTGAAAGGAATTGTGACCCCATCCATATAGGCCTCGTATTTTTCGTGGGAAGTGCTAATAAGGGACCCATAAAATTATTTGACAACGGGCTCGTAAACTGGGTTCGAGTCCTTGGAAAAACACTCATTCCATCCAAACCGAGAGAAAAAAGAGGAGACGTTGTCGGGTATTTCATTCCACAAGATTTTTTTGCTCAATAAACAATTTGAGTTGAGCGTCGAAATATTCTTTTCACCAATTTGTTCTTGAGTGGAACATAATGTTTGATGGTCGTCACCCTCGGTAACCTTGGTGGAGTTGTATTTTTGTAGATAAAACTTTCACTCCATTGGGAATGATAGGAAATTTAAGAAAAACTTAGAGAGAATTCTAGGAAAAGAGAGAAGGTTTAAGATGTGGGGAAGAATGGTGGATGGGTGGGGTATTTATAGGTTGGAATTGGTGGGAAAAGGTGAGAAAATATGAAAGGTTGGGCTTCTTCCTTCTCCATAATTAACATTTCATAGAAATATTCCACTTTGAGTAAAATTAATATTTTGCCCATTTGTTTCCAAACTCACCTTTTACTCCATTTACACAAGTGTTAATTTGTCCAAAACACTATTAAGTTGCCCACACTAACTTCTTAATTATTTTAACACCTTAGCACCCATTTAACCATGTAGTAACATTTTTATTGATTGGAAACATCTTTATTTCATTATTTCCTTTTCAATTTCATAAGTATTCATCTTTTTCAATGTTATTAAGTTATACATGCCAATATTTCAATATTTAACCATTCACACCTATTCAACCTTTTATTAACTATTTTTCAAACTAGTCAATTCTTTACTTTCATTATTCAAGAAATAAAATTACACTTGAAGACTACTTCTACAAGGAAATACTATTTCTTTTTATCAACACATGTAGTCTTTAAACCTTATGTTCGTTATACCTTTAATTCTATTTTCATGCAGTTCAAGACTATAATTTTCACTTTTTCTTTATTCCATGTTTAATCCCATCTAAATCTTCTTTAAACTTGTCTATACATTCATCATCTAAATACTACAAGTTTATATGCATAAGGAGATGGATTTTAAACCTTAAAAGAATATTAAATGGGTGAAACACACTTTTCATTCTAGAAATTCATCATACTTGCAAAAATATACTTTCAAGGCATAAAAACACATTTAATTTCTTCAAATTCAACAAATTTCTAGTTTCATAAAATATTCACTTTTGCAAGAAACTTTAAAACATTATTTCACTAATGTTTAATAATATAAATTATCACTTTCAAAAAATTTATTTTATAAAATGTTTAATCATCAATCTTTTTAGAAAATACACAATTTTCAGAAAAATACCAACTTTTAATATTAAATGATTTGCAATATTTATTCATTATTAATTTTCAACAAAATAATATTTTATCAACATTTTTATTCCATAAAAATATTTATTATTTATTACACATTATTTCATCATTCAATCAATTTCACCCTACTCATATTATCTAACTACAATACTACAAATAATGCCAGATAGAGTTTTAATAATTAGAGTAAGATTTTTCTACCTCTAAAGGATCAAATGGTATTATAAATGTTGGTGTATGAGGAGCAACCCCCACCTCCAAATGTGGTCTCAAGGGTTACCAAATGCATTCTTAAAAAATGCTCAAAATGTGTTCCATCCAAGCTTCCAAGCAAAACCCACTTCAAACTCCATGGAAGCTCCCATCATCTTCTCCAAAATCCCCCAACACTTATCCCAAATTCGTAGATCTTCTTTAACAATGGTGAAAATGAATGTCTATGGTTCAAATTTGGTGGGATACACTAAGAAAATGGTTGTTATGGTGGGATGATGTGGAAGACCACCCTTATCCCTTCTCTCTTTTCTTCCACTTTTCTCCTAACGAATGGCCTAAACAAGCCTTATAAAACCCCTTTAAAGAAATTTTTTTTCCCATTTTTCCCAATCTGAGATGATCTGAGCTTGACAACACACTAAATCAAGGCCCAAAAATGTGATAGCGCACTAGAGAAATTTGATTAAAAATTCTCGAGACACATCGTTCGAATGACATGAACATTTTATTCGAGCGAATTCTCCACCTTGTTCGAAGTTTTGCTTCGCGTGACCTTCGTGGGACATGGAACTGTAATGCAGTCGGATCTCGTTTGAAAGTCTACTTCTCGCAACCTTCGCACAAGATCCCTATCTCTCTTCTAACAACGTGTGAATGTCCTTAGAACAATTCCCAATAAATTTTCATCAAACCTTAGTCCATTACAGCTTATACAAATATCTAATTGAATTACTGGGACAGGACACTACAGAATTCTCATTCTGAACATTTTCTGAAAAGTCTCATTTTCATTTATTTTCTTATTCCCCTTTTTTCATAGCCTCGTGGTGAAGGGCTTTAATTTTTGGATATTATACTTTAATACATTTTAATTAAAAAATTAGATTTTACTCAAAATTGTTAATAAAAATTGTCACCACATGCAATTTTACATTAAAATGATTCAAACGCTCTAGAAACTAATAGGAAATAAGAATTAAGAAAAAGTAGATTTTAAATTCAAAATAAAAAAAAAAACCCAACAATTAAAAAAAGGAAAAGGAAAACACAAAACAATCACACCACCATCAATTTCCCTTTGCACACCCTATCTCTCTCTCACACACACAAATATATACATATTTAAAGTAATACAGTGAGATGGCTTTGGTTTATGTTGGGTGTTTAAGCAAACATATACAAAGGGTGCCGAGGGTTTGCTAGCGGTTGTGACTTGTGATCGATGTTTTGAACAGCGAAGAGTTGTCGAATTTGGGATTGAAGGGGGGGATGAGATGTCAGTTGTATAGGTTGATCGAAACGAAGTCGGAAATGGGTTTAGAAGGCACCGAAGGGGAGTTGAAGGGTGTTATAGGTGTGTGGGTGTGTATGCGATGGGGATGGATTTCATCGGAACATGGAGCGTTATGTCTTAGAGGGGAGGTTTTTCAACCAAAAGAAAATGTGAGATAAAACAATTCGGAAAAAAGTGTTAGTTACTAATTAAGATTAATTTCTTATTTGTTTGATGATAAAGATTTTTAGGGTTAACTTAAATTTATAAAAATGGTTTATTTTAGAACTAAGGCTAGTATGAAAAATTTTCCCTTACTCCGCTAAAATAAATGAAAGGATTAAATTAAGTCAAATTGATTTGTTGAGTGACTAAATTGAGACAGTAAATATGTAATTTACTCCAAAGAATAACAAAAAAGTATATGTTATTTGTATTCTTGTTCCTATAGAGACCTCATTATGAAGATACTTTAAAAAGTATCATTTACATTCACCCTCTTATCCCATTTTTTCATGGCCTCCATGGTGAAGAGATTTAATTTTGGAATATTATACTTTAATAAATTTTTATTTAAAATTTAGATTTTATCAAAAATTGTTAAAAAAAATATTGCCACGTGACATTTTACATGAAAATGATTCAAATGATCAAGAATCTAATAAGAATTAAGAATAAGTAGATTTTATATTAGAAATACTAATAAAAAACATGTAATAATACAAAAAGTAAAAATAAGACAAAATAAAAATCACTCCACCCCCAATTTCCCCCGCACCTCTCTCTCTCTCTCTCTCTCACACACACACTAGTGCACACACATCGACTAGGTCCATTAGGGCTTGATTTTGATATAAGGTTTTTCTGGGTTTGCTTTAAAGGCTCAATTTTGAAGCTTTTGGTGATGACGATTTCATACAGAAAGGCAGTTGCAAGTGGAGGGGGGAGGGGGGGGGGGGGGGGGGTAACGTTTTTTTTGTTTCTAATTTTAAAAGATTTTTAATTAATTTATATCGTCTCAAGATTCAAAAATTCATTTTCATTTAATTTTTTGGAAATTATAAATTATTTGAATTTAAAATGTCACATGTCAGTTTTGACAGATCTTCAACGCTTTTACATATGTCTAATATGGCCAATTAATATTGTATTAAAATGTTGTATACACACACACACACACACACACACACACACACACACACACATACATGGAATGTATGAGGTATAATGACATAAAAATGGAACATTGAACATATGGGAATTTATTTGACTTTATTACAAAATAATTTTTTTTATACATTGATTTAATTTTTATTATCATATATATATATATATATATATATATATATATATATATATTATTCAAAAAACGTTTTTAAGAAACCTTGATTATAAACCTTTCTCAATAACATGTAATTTTTTTTTATAAATATGTTATTAAACTTTTTATAAAACCTTGTTTTATAAGAATAAAGTTTTAAAAAAAAGCTATGTCCTTCTATATTTTTTTAGATAACCAAAACAATTTTTTAAATATCTTTTACAAAAAATATTTTTTTTGAACAGAACTTTCTTAATTATTATATATAACAACAACAATTTTTTTTCTAATTTCTTCACTAAAACAACTATTTTTTAATATTTAAAAAAATTATAAACAATGTCCGTTTATTTATTTTTATAAAAACGTTATACACTTTTTTTTAATAAAAATAGTTTTTTTTAACTTTTTCACGAAATAGTTTTTGTAACAATTTTTTAAAAAGTTAATAAAGTACGTCCATTTTTTTTATAAAGACGTTTTTTTCTAACTTTTTCACAAAACAATTTTCTTTTTGTTTTAAAAAGATACATCCACCTGTTTTTTTAAATATGATTTTTTAAATTTTTTTCCACAATACAATTTTTTGTAACCTTTTTTTTTGTAAATTTTATAAATAAAATCTATTCATTTTTTTATAAAAATTTGAAGTTGCCTTTTTGTTATCCAAAACCACAAAAAAGACTTTTGATTACTCAAAACCATAATTACGGTTGAGGAGAGAGAATCTATTTATTAATTTGTATTTACACCTCTAATACTATGGTGTAATATAGATTAGTAATAGATAAATGGCCCAAGACATTTTTTTTCTATTTGTGATTATGATTTGTTGGTCTTGGTCAGGCATTTCTATCGACTTTTAGGATTCTCCAATCTATAATCATTCATCTCAACAATAATACTTTACTCACTACTCCTGCGTAAATTATTAATGGACATCTCCAACATAAAATCCTCATTTCCCTACTAATCAACTAACTGATCAGTAACAATTATTCTCTTGTCAGTTGGTATTTCGTCTTCAACAGTCGCAACATATTCTTAGGCCATTAAGTTCTTTTGATCATATGACTTAACCTTCTCTCCTATGGTGTTTAGAAGTTCTTAAATTGTTTGAACACTGAGATTTTTTTTGGAAATATTTTTTCATTAACTATTTACTAACTAATTATAACAACCACATTCCTTTAACATTAAGGATTGTTGAATTACGTACTTCAATAATTATAATAAACTTGTATACTAAGATGTCCACGTAAAAAAGCAAGAAAATAGATATTAAAAGGAGATAGATATCAATACATATTAGTTCAAATATGATAAAAGGATAACATAATAATTTGGGAAGGACGTAGTATTAAATAATTTGGAGAAATATACAAACAGTTTGATGTTATCGTGTATTACCTAACAAGTAATATACTGAATACGATTAAAACTCTCGAGTATCTCAATCTCGCGAGGCAACCTATTTGGATGTCCATTGATATCCAGAAGCATTTGCCTCGTCGAAACGGAATTTGGAATAATGCTGCCAAAATAACATGAGAGAAGAGGCAGTTACATGATAATTATTCCTCTGATTGGTGACCCTACTATCTGTCTCCATAGATCTGCAATTTTTATTTTATTTCAGAACCGTTACCAGTATAAACATAACACTGACATTTTTAAAACTATTAAAGAGTGAGGAGAGATAGAAAACTCAAATCTATCACCTAAGAGTAATGACAATACGGATCAAAGATCTGGTAAACCTAATATGGGTGAAGAGCATCACCATTTCTCCTCATTTGCACCAATCGTCTAATTGCATTCTGAGGAGTCCTTAATGGCAAAGCTTCCTAGAGGATTTGAATCTCTCCAACATGCTGCATACCAATAGCTCAAAACAATGTTTAGTCCCCCAAAATTGTTTCATTGAATGTTAAAACCACATCAATTTTAAAACTAACACATTAGTTGACTATTTTCATTTAATGTTGACTAGTATCCTCAAAAATTATTTAAAAAATAAGTCACAAGGGCCCTAATATATGTAGATCTCTTATTTATTTATTTATTTATTTATTTATCCTCTCATGTATGCCACCCCCTTCCATTGTTATGGCTCCCCCTTCTAGATTTCCACCCAGCAATGCCACCCCCTCAACACAATCACCTTATATTGTAGCGGAAGTTAGAGGTGCTGAAACTGGGTTGGAGTTTATAAGGATAAATTTTTGGTTTCGAGTCAATTTGTAAATATTGATTTATTCCTTGTTTAGATAAAACTTATTAAAGTCATAGGTTAGGACTTGAGTTGTATCCTTAAAGACTATGATATGTGATTGAATATGTGATAAAGCTAAAATGACATCAAGGACACTGGATTACGTGCCGACTTTTTTTCTTCATCATCTAAGGTATCTCACTGAAGGTACAAATGCATATTAGTGTTTGACCCCTGCATACATTTGGGTGTAATTTTATATAAGTTATTTGATACATTCTCATAAAATATTTTAAAAATAAATATATTTGTTTTATTTTGGTTCGTTTGAACAAGTTTACAGAGTGCGTTTGACGAGATGAGAATGTCACTAGATTGACCTTCAAACGAACATCAAATAAGATATGTTTATTGATAAGATATCATTCTAATATCATTCAAAGTTAGTTCGAAGGAGGGAAGGTTTTTGTACATTCGAACTATATATTTTTGTTTGAACGAGCTGTCTCGAAAAATTTGCCACCTCAAAATTTGTTCTTTCTTATAAATACTCAGCTATGGAGTCAATTTTCCAAGTGGGTTTTTGTGAAAACAATTTTCCCAGGCTTATCTTGTGCCTCCCAAACCCTAGTTTACATCCATGTTTGAGATCCAAGAATCCTACAGCTATATGTCTATTTGAGATCTCTGTTGTAGTGTATCATATTTGTTTACTCTTCATATTGTGAGTGTTTCGAGCGATAGAGACTGTGTTTGTGTTGAGTAATGACTGAACTAGTCATGAGAAAAGTAATACAGGTGGGATACAAAGATGTGGAAATGCACCTGCATTATGTGGCTGTTGGAAGGCGTCTAACAGTGATTGTGGAGAAGGTTATAAGAATCAATGAAGCGCTTCAAAACTTTAAGGTGTTGAGTCTGTGAGTAAGTATAAATTGGTCCTATAAAACTGCTTCTATCGTAGTGGCCTTATGTGGATGGTCCGTTTGAGGTTTTTTCGCTATGGATTTTCCACGTACAATGTCGTGTTGTGGCTTATTGACTATTTTATTCTTTCTTACTCACCTAGATGCACGATTAGGATAAGACTAAAATTGGTAAACTATTTCACATAACACTTTAATTTTTGTTCGGTACAAAGTTCATTAAAACTGTGAAAAATTAACAAAAATGGTGGTGTTACTCTACAAACCCTAGGGCACATAACTTTCTTAAATTGTTATCAGGGAAGGTTACACTAGTATGCTCTGTTAGATTCTTATTTTGTGCTTGTTTCGGGTTTAGATGGATTTTAATGCTAGAGGGTAGTTCAATTAGCCAACCTTCATTGTTTGTTAGGTCAAACTAACCCTATTAGAAGGATCGAATGCGATTTCTCTTAAATCGATAAATGAGAGCATTTGAAATTCGATTGAGGATGGGTGGACTCGTCACACTAATGGGTGTGCTCCTAAAGCATATGCCTCCTCGATACCGCCTGGAAAGAAGGCCTCAACTTTTCATTCTAAGGGTGTGAACACTATTTTTTGCACTGTGATTGCTGAAGAGTTTATATGCATAATGACTTATGAGAGGGCTAAGGATGCTTGAGATATTTTACGATCCACATATGGGGGAATATATATTGTTACAATTTACGAGTTACAGAATTTGACGATTAAGATGTTAGAGAACGAGTCTTTTGGTGAGTTATAACCAATTTGTTGAATATTGCCAACTCTTCGTTTAACTTAGTTAGTAGATTCCTGATCCTGGAGTTGTGAAAAAAATCTTAATCCCTTTGCTTGAAAAATTTAATGTCAATGTTATGGTCCTAGATTAGTGTTAATTCTATGAGAGTACAAGAACTTGTAGGTGATCTTAAAACTTATGAGATGAACTAGTTCCCTCCAAAGAAGAAAGCAAAGGGTATTGTTATGCAAGTCCAAAAAGAGGATGTATCAGATTCCGATAATGACGGTGATGTTGATGCTGAAGAGATAACTATGTTTTCTAGAAATTTCAAGAAGTTTATTAATCTTAAAGATAAGAGGATCTTTGATAAGAGTTTAAAAAAGAAACCTAACAACTCTGTCGACCGTGATAGGAAGAATATTAATGGTCCGAAAAAGGTGGATGATAGAAACAAGTACTTATAATGACAAAGGTTTAGGCATTATTTTTTTGAGTTTCCCATTAGACTAAGGAAGGAAGATAAGAAACCGAAGTATACAATACCACCATTAGTAATAATGATCCAGAAGAGGAAGTTAATTCCCCCATTGGTCGTAACTATATTGGGTTCATAGCCAGTCATGTAGGGTGAAATAAAGTGTCTTACCCCGATACAGAGGATTGTATGCATGGCGATGTGAGCTTCAAGTGGATTTTCGGGAATTGTGCCTCGGGTTATCAAAATTGAAAAAGATCAACTTGCATTTAGATGATAAGGTGAAGGAATGTGCCATAGGTGATTATAATTAAGTATTGATTGAGGATCTTATGTTACATGCGAGGACTCTTAAAGATAATCTAGAGTACATTGAAGGAGAGAGAGATAGACTTCATGATTTGATGGAGGTTTTGAAAAATAATATTCTCTCTTTTAAAGAGTTTAGACATTTTCTCCAGTCTAGAATGTGGACCTTAAAGAGAAGTTAAAAGACTCAAGTAATGTCAAATTTGATTTAAAGCCTAGATCAGAGAGGTTAGATAAAATGTTAGGCATCGTCCGAGTCAAATATGACATGTGTGGGATTAAATTCGATGATATAGATAATTTCAATGCTAAAACCAAGACCATGCATTTGATAGAGCCAACCAAAGTTAGTGACGTTAGTACAGGTCAACCTAAAGGTAACATTCCTCATATCTTTACTAGCACATATTATGGTAGGAAAGGTCGCATTAGACGTTTTTTATTATCTTAGAAAAAGGTCTTATGAAGATTAAGGCTAGTGTCAACCCCTAAGCCTAAGTTTGTCACTTTACACCTATGTGGGTTAGGAGAATTGGTTTGGAGGCACTAAATATTGAGCTTGTTGACCCTCATCTTCTTTCACATGATTCACCCCATGGTTTATCTTATAATTGATTGTGATGGAATGCCTTTCATAAACTTGTGTTGCGCGTTATGCTATATCTTGTTGCTACGGTTATTACGTGTTTATCTTTTGTCTTTTGATTTTTTGGGTCTTAATATGAAAAATACAAAAAGATTTTGTTTGTCTTTTGAGTTTGTTTTTTTAATTGATATCATTTTCAAAGATATTTGAAACTCAAAAATATTTTTAGTTTTTGTGTAGTTTAGTTTTATACATATTGTGTGCCCTATCGGTGTTCAATCTCATTCATTTCATTTAATCATATGACTAGGACATTTGATTTAATTTTCAATGTTGGGATTATTATTAATCATGTTTACATAAAGTAGTTCAAAATAGATTTGCATGATGGATTCACTTTGTATATGCTTCCGCATACTTTGCACGAGCTCTTTTGAATTTTAACTTCATATGTCACATGAGCTAAGTGAAGTGTTCTGCCAAACATCTTGTTATATATATAAAAATTTTTACTAATGAAGAGTTTTTCATGTAAAAATCATTGCCCGTGAGTTTGTTTGATATTTTTTTAAAAATATGAGTGTGCATGGGAAAACTGCTACGAAAGGAGAAAAATCCTTTGTGTGAGAGGCCATCATTGGCAAGAGCCTAAAAGATTGAGAGGAAATAAAAATAAAAACCGTTCCAAGGCCAATTTTTCTTACATTGATGCTTCAAAATTAAATATATTCAAAAGAAAAGGAGAGAGAGAAAATGAAATACAATTTTGATAGTGTTTAGTTGAAAATTAATGGGCTTACACAATGAGTCGTGGTTGAGATTAATTATTTTGATGCTACTGATTCTAGAATCATCAAAATTTCTAGGAAAATGTGCAATGTATTTGTTTGTCCTTTTGAGTTCTTCATTTGACATGTGAGACTAAATCAAATGTTGATAAATTATTTCTGTCAAATAGATCTACTTGGACATATTTGAGTGATTGGATCATCTTCTCTTATTTTTAGTTCACGCCCTTTCATTTCACACCATCATGTTTCGACACATTAATAATATGAGAGTGTGTAAAGCTTATTTGTTTGTGTCTTTTGTGTCATTTATACCTATATATAGTGTTTCATTATTATATGTGTGGTTATATATATGGTATGTTTTGTATTTTGAGTTTTCATTTAATCCATGTATGTCATATGCTAAATCATTAATTTATATTGGCATGCGTTATGATCACCTTGGTATCTTATACTTAAGTTCTTTCATCATAGTTGATATAATGAGTTCGTAGTTTGGATTTTGTTCTTGGGTTGCATATATATTTATCGTTGCATGACTTGTTTTATACCACTACATGATAATTTATTTTTCCTTATGATTCCCATGCTTGAATTGAATTTTTTTTTATTGGGGAGGAATATTTTATTATTGTGCATCTTAGTATTTTTTTATTCATGAACAAAAAGGGGGAGAAATGGTATCTAAATATTTTAATGTAGGAGTTCTTTATCTTAGAAAGGGATGTCCTTTTTTATGTAGAGATAGTTAGACAGAAGGAGAGGGTTTTGTGTAGGTGGTTTATATATTGTTATATTCTATTTACATTTTAAGGTGTGTATAAGTATGTAGGTTAACAACGGTGCGACAAAGGTTTACACAAGAGCAAAGTTACTCAAGTTTTTGTCGGTTAAGTGTTAGTAACGCTTTTCCTTTTGAGGTTGGTAATTGAATATTAATGAGCTTGATGGTCCAATAGTTTTCTCGTTTTGATTTTTCTCCCAGAATAACCAAATATGGAGATATGTAAGGACTAATTTTCGAATCGAGATAAAATGTAAATATTGGCTATATTGCATATTTGGAGAAAACTTGTTTTAGTCATAGTTTAAAACTTGATTTGTGTGTCCTTAAAGACTATGATATTTGATTGAAATTATGCAGCAAATCCAAAGCGACATCAAGGATAAATTGGATTGCGTGCCGAGTTTTGATTGTTGTTTTATAAAATTTATTTGAGGCATTTTCGTAAAAAAATTTTGAAAGATTTTTTTAATTTTATTTTTGTTCAATTAAATGACTTTATAGAGTTCGTTTGGATGAGATGAATATGTCGTTAGAATAACCCTTAAACAAACATCATTCGAGATATTTATGTTGATCAGAGATATATCATTCAAAGTTGGTTTGAATGTGATTAGCATGTTTGTTCGAATGAGATAAGATTTTTGTTCAAATAAACTTTATTTTTTCATTTGAAGGAACTGTATCAAAAATGTTCCGCCTTAAAATTCAAGTTTTTTTTTATTATAAATACTGAGGCCTGAAATCAATTTTCTAAGTAGGTTTTTGAGAAAACAATTTTCCAAAGTTTATCTTGTGCCTCATAAATCTAGTTTACACCCAAGTTTGAGATCCAAGAATCCTAAACCTATATGTTTATGTAATATCTCTTCTTCATTACACCATATTTGTTTGCTCTTCATATTGAGTGTTTTGAGTATGGGAGACCATGTTTGTGCTAAGCAATGACTGGATTGGACACGAGAGAAGTAAGATCGATGGGATACCGATACGTGGGAATGCACCTATATTGTGTGGTTGTTGGAATCCACTAGTGATAATGAAGAAAATGACAGGAATTAAGGAAGTCAACCAAGGCTTGAGGGCCTCGAGTCTGTGAGTAAGTCTAAATTGGTCTTCTAAAACTACCTATATTGTAGGCGACTTGCGTAGATTGGTCGTCCGAGGTTTTCCCCGTAGTGAATTTCCCTCGTACATTTTCGTGTTGGGGTTTGTTGTTTACATTATTCTTGCTTATTCACCTACATAAATGTTTAGAACAAGACTAAAATTGGCAAATCGTTTCACACAACAATTTGGTTTTATTCTTTGTAAAGTTTATTAAAACTGTAAAAAATTTAAAAAATTAGTGTTGTGGTTATCTACAAATCCTAGGGCACACATATTTCTCAGAGTTATAGATGGACATATTCAAATTGGGTCAACTCAATCTCAATTAATAAAGTTAAAAAAATCAACATGTTAGGGCATGAAGTATATAACTTACCGCCCAATATAAATCAATATAGTGGGATCCCTTATGAAAACGTTATAGGCCAACACATCGAATGACTTCCTCATCCCGAATTGGTACAACATTAAGAATCTGAAATAACAAAATTAGCAAATAAATTAAACCCAAACTAGTAAAAATAACATTGAGAGTTCATTATTACAACTAAACTGTAATGTAAAACATCATTATTAGAAACATTTTATTGAGAAAGGAAATCATGACAATGCAGTGGTTACAAAACACTACCTATAGTTGAATAATCAAGCGTTATCTAGTAAAGCTTTTGAGTATTCATTTAATAAATTTAAAAGTTAACAACTAAAAACTTCATAATTTTTTCTATTAACGTATCATTGCTCGTTTATAAATGGAAGAAAGATGTTAAAAATATTGACCATTTTATCTTATGTTTAAAATATGGTGGAGTCCACTGTTTGATTACCAAATATATTGTTAGTTTGGATTGCTCAGAATGTGGTTATTTAAGGAACTCTAATGGTATAATCAAATTTTAAAACTCCTAAATTAACAAAATTTATTTCATAAATTGCAAAAAAGCCTAAAGACTAATTTGTACAAAGTTATACTTCTATAAGTTTATTCCATGGCCTACTCGAATAAATTTTCGTGTCAAAAAAGAATAAATTTTAGAAAACACAAGTTGTGTTGAAGATGCACTAATAACTAAAGTTGGGTTTTATTTTGCAATAACCTTTATTAAGTTTAAAGAATTCAAACTTCAAGAGCTTAAAGCAGCATATATCGTGGATTAGTATGAGATAATGCAAGGATTTTATATACATATCATTATAAAAACATTCAACGTGGTAAAAACCCAATCCAACGTGGTAAAACCCCGATTCAATGGGAAAACATCAATGATGACCTCTACGCCATAATATAAAAACATATTAAACAAAACGAGTTTAGTGTATAAATTACAATCATCTGGAAAAAAAATATACCTAAATGATATCACCTTTAAGCATTTTTTTTATCTCTTGATGTAGTAGACGAGAGAAACTTTAAGTTTAGTTAACTAGAGTTCGTTTTACTAAAAAATATCAACGAAATAGATAGTTGGTGAAGTAGTATGTATACTCATGTATTGAAGTGAATAAAAAAGTAGATGCACATGCAAAACTCACTAATACTTATTAGATAAATACAAATCTTTAAAAAATTACAAGTTTTGAATAAAAGCAATTTATAATGTATAGACCCTTAAAAGAGGTAAAATAAGAATATTCTTAACATGAATTTATTCTACTTTGAAATATTGAAAATATATTAAAAAATAATTATAATCTACATGAAAATTTTCAAATTTGAAAACTTTTGAAATGCAAAACTTCGTGAACTAAAAGATTCCGTTTGAACAAAAAGTTTGGATATCAATAAAAACATATCATAAAAGAGTATATCCAAATGAATACAAGGTTTTCAAAACGTTTTTACACTAAAAAGGGCTTTAACCAAATTTTTGTGGTCTAAAAACCTTTATGTTCGAGCAACCAAAGTGTACATTGTGTGAGACAAGTTGGACTGAAAAGTATTTTTCACATTTTATAGAAAAACTGGAGAAAAAACTCAAGGTCTAATTGTTGTGAAGTTTGAATAAGATTTACATTATCATTCTATCACACCCTTTTGAAACCCCTTTCTCCCTATTTTATGACTCTGATTTTCTATCCCATGATTTTAGGGCAATCCCTCTATCTCTCTGTACACCCTCAGCCCTTTTTTTTTCTCTTTTGCTCGAAGAATATGGGTTGAACAATGCTAGCAAGGTGTATAATGGGGTTTATATAGTAAGGGAAATAATACTCTAGAACATTGTAAACAATGAATAATTTATAATCCTAACAAGGCATATAATGGAGTTTTTATACTAAGGCTAAAACTACTCTAGAACCTTATTAAATAGAATACTCTAGAACCCTAACATAGTGTATAATGGAGTTTATATACTAAAAAAAGCATACTCTAGAACTTCACAAAACAAAATACTCTAGAACCCTAAAAGAACGTAAAATAAAGTTTATATACTAAGACAAAGAGTACTCTGGAATCTGACACAAATCAATGGATGAGATTAAAACATCAGGAAGCTAAATTATCTAATTGTGGAGAACGCTGCTTAATCTTTAAGTGAACTTATGATATAACAAGTCATCAAGTAAAAACAAACTAACCAACCTAAATGAAAATGAACGGTCAATTGATCTAATGGACAAATTAATAGTGGTAAATGGGCGGTTATGGACGGGTCAAAAATGAATATGGATAAATTTAGACGAGTCAAAAGCAGATCAGACTTAATAATTTGAACGAGTTGGATCGGGTCGGGTCGGGTCAAATCCGGATCGATTGGGTTGACCCACTTTTTTTTTTGAAAAAAAATTATAATACCATATACGGATAAATATGATATAATAATTTTGAAAAAACATATACAAGTAAGTACTTAAATAAAAAAAAATCTTTAAACTCTTTGGTAATTTGAATTTTATTTTTGAGAGGATCAAAAACCATTTTGACCCGCTAATGACCCGTTAACAAACCGTCTTATTGGATCGCTCAAATCATTTTGACCCACAAACACAATTAATGGGACCAAACACATTATTTTGAGTGGATTATGAACAATTTTATCCTCAAGAGCGCATATTGCCGGCCCTAGGACAAACCAATTGAATTCATTCGAAAATGAGTTAAATGAATCATACGGTTGGGATTCCTCCAAGAAAATCATTGATATAACAATTATGCCAAAATGCGCATCTACTGATTTAATGGTTGGGTTGGAATAAACATGATACCAATTATAAATAAATGATCAGTTAGTATCTTCAATATATCTCCTAGCAACATACTTATAAACATACCTATTTTTCTTAAATATTAAAAAATATATTTTATAATTAAACTCAGTATATATAATCTACATAGTTAGAAGATCATTTATTAAAAAATTATCAAAGTATTCAACCCATAAACTAGTGAAATGAAAAGTAGGTATACATGAACATTTTCAACCATTCAAATTTTTGCAATCATCTCATTGACTTCCAGGTTGAATTTTTTGATCAGTTTTTTTTTTTGTAGAGGATTTTCTTACTACGTAGATCATGTATACCGAGTTTGGTTAAAAAAATATGTTATTTTTATCTATTTTAAAAAATAGATATGTTCGTAGATATGTTCGATGAAATATATTAGAGACGTTGAAAAAATAATAATAAAAAACAAAAGCTACTAGAAATAAAAGACCTAACTTCTCAATTCTCATCTCAATAAAAGAGCTGTCATAAATGAAGATCCATCGACAACAATTGATCTAATCGAAAGCTACTAGAATACCGTGGCTAAAGATTTATCTGATAAAAGACCTTTTCCTCTTTTTATTGGTCAACCTTTCAGAACCAATCCACAATGGGGGGAGAAAAAAACAAGAGATGTGGTAACTTTACAAAATTTGAGACTCGTTGTGGTGACTGAAAATCAGCAAATTCTGTATAAGAATTTGTAAGCGTTCTGCAAGTTTAGAGAATGGTTACAAATTCTGTAAGGGTTCCTACGAACTTCATTTGTCCGTAGCAATTGATACAAACAAATGAAGTTCGTAGGAAATATAAATAGTCATTTTTATTATATATATTGAGTTCTTACGAACAACATTTGTCCGTATCAATTCCTACGAACAAATGTTGTTCGTAAGAAATGAATATTTAGTTCCTACGAACAACAGTTGTTCGTAGGAAATTAGATTACAAAATCATTTCTCTCACCACGGTGATGCTTGTACTGAACGAATGGTAACTTTCACTTTACGTTTTCTATACTACTTTTCATTTCATCTCACCACTCCTGATGCTATTAGTGCGGTCTTATCAATGGTACAAAAAGATGCTAGTAGATGTGCGTGCAAACAAACACATATGCAGAAATATCACAAAAATTATTTTAAAAATTGTGTTGAAAATTTGGAAAAATCATTTAAATTCAGATAAAAATATAAAAAAAATTATTTTCTGTCAATTCACACTTATTCCGGCTTTTACGAAATTATGGAACTTATATAAGTTATTTATATATATCCAACTATTGCCAAATATGTAATTTAAAATAAGGACATCACTAAGAAGTTAATAAATTTTAAATATTGCTAAACTAAACAATATTGATTGCATAAACACCCCCTAAAGAAAATACTAAGAACTTAACAACCTTTAGCTAATATAGAAATTTGATTCTATCAATAATCAAAGCTAACAACTTTCCTTAATAACCAAAGAAGTGGACCTCATAAAATATCTTTTTGGTCATTAGGGGTTTGATCCCCATTTTATTGTTTTGATTAAGTCAAGCACCTGCATATTGACTTTTTTTAGATTTGGCCCCATTTATAATCATTTCGTGAGTCAACCAACTTTGAGTATTTAAAATCTTATTTCAAGACATGATTTTCTAATTTTACCCTTATTTATCACAAACATGAGTCCTTAATAAACACGACAAACATTAATTTTTTTCTCTTATAAAAATCCAAATCAATAAGGTGTTTTTATAAATATAATATCACGCATTATAGAAAATGTTTCTATAAAAATATAAATATCTCATTTACTAGGTAAAACTAAATTTTTCATTAAATTTACCAAAACATAGTGTCATTGCGATAGGATTAGGTAATAGTTACTTGACACGAACCTTAAATAATACAACCTAATTTACTGGGTTGCTAAAACTAACTGTCTTGAGTATCACAGACTCATAATTGTCTCTTTTTTTGTCAACCATCACCAGTGTGGAGACCTAACATTTCTCACCAATACGATAATAGAGATGATATAAAGTTGGATGGAGAAAATAAGGGTCATTTTGGGTTTGACCCCCATTTAATTTTGAATATTCAGTCAAACTCTTCCAAGTGACTTTTTTGGGGTTTGACCCCCCATTTTGAACAATTCCGTTAGTCAGTCACTTTTTCCCATTAGTTCCCTCAAATTTTAATGATTGTCACTCATTTTTCCCTTACTTCAACCAAACTACCAATAACTAAAAGTCCTTAGTATTTACGATATATGAAAACAGTTTTTCTATAGAATTCATTTTTTTAGGAACACTACTTAATTTGTATCCTTTATTCCATAGATATTTCTTGAACTACTTAAAAATTGGTCAAAAAACCCTCACGGAGATATTGATTTTTGAACGTCCACTTTGATATTTTACGCTATGAATCAAGAATCATATTCTTTTCATTTCTTATATGAAAAATAAATCCACCAGGAGCCTATTCTTTGAATATAAAAATTGTAACCGATTACCATCCAAGTCTTGTCATGGTCAAGGAGCCTAAAAAAAACATGCGCATGTTGTCACGATCCTTAACCATGACACCACCATGAGAGGACTTACTAGGTCCTTGTCACTGTCCTTGACCATGATAAGACCCCATGTGCAAGGAAAAAATTAATTGTGCACATGACCACTTATTTTTGTCATGATGTTTTTACGGTCCTTGATCATTACAAGGACCGCGACAACTTTATTAGGATTTCCACACACACATACACACACACACACGCACTCACGTGTGTGTGTGTGTGTGTAGTTGTAGTTTTCGAATACAGGTGTTAGTTTGTTGTAAAATAGTTGTATTTACATGTATGACTTTGATATTGTTTGGTTTGATAAATTTGACTTTGATATTTGTTTGTTCATGAATATATGTATTTTTTTTGTTGTACATAGTTTTATTTATATGTATGATTTTGATATTGTTAGAACAGTAAGGGAAAAAAACAAGGTTTGAAAATTCTTAAAATGTGAATATTTGTATTTGTTTGTTGTAAATGTAATCCTTTAGGTTAAGGATTTTTTTATTTTTTGGTTTATTTAAACCTAATTTATAATGGGGGTTAATTTTGTTATGTACACGCAACTTGGGATTTCATCCTAAATTTTAAGAATTGATTCATTTAAGGTTACAAAATATAATTTAACCCAATTTGTTCTGTATATGCAACTTGTTTATGGTTTCAACATGATAATTGTGGGGACCAACCAAACTTGAACCCAACTCAAGCCGTGCGACTAAGCCCAAGTGTTTGTCTCTCGCTTGACCTTGAATGATAACTTTGCTTTTTTGTGTGTCGTTGTTTAAAGTCAAGTCAATCAAAAACCTTGAATTACCTACAAATATATATCAACCTCAAGTGTAGAGGTAATTAAGGGTATCAATCCACATCAAGGGGGTCAGTTAGAGACAAACTCCTTTGTAATTCAATTTTATTTTATTTTTAGGCTTTTGCTTTTTCTATTTCAAATGTTAAAACAATTAGGGTGAGGATGTGAAATAACACTAAACTATATGGAAGATCAAATTACAAACTAAAAAGTGACTAAAATGGAAAATAAAGTCTAACACTAAAATATGAGATAAATGAGCTAAATAAATTTGAGAACAATCAAGAAGTGGGATTACACCACAAATTTGAGTTATTCTAACTAATTAATTTAATTATTTGAATGCTCCCAAATTAATATCAAAATTACAAACCAACTCTCGTTGCAAATGTAATCTTAATAGTAACCTTTTAGAAAATTAATACCCCACAACTTTAGAAAATAGACCTACACTCCTTTTAATTAATCACCCGCTAGGATCGATCGATTAAAATTTATGTAAATCTTAGAAAATAAATTTAGAGTTGAAATTTATGTCATAATACTCCACTTAAGAAACACCTATCTCTAGTTCGAATCTAAAATGGGTATTATAACTTATAATTTCTATTTTCTCTCGAAATTCATGTATCCTCTCTCGAGGCGTAAATTTAAGGGTGAGGGATCAAAATTAACATTCAAAGAAAATTTTCAAGTAATCAAACTAATTAAATTAAAATAACATCAAATAAGGGTTCACCCCACCCCTTGAAAGGGGATTTAGCCTAAGATGATATTAAACATGATGAACAAACAATCAACAGGCATTTAATATAAAAGAGTAAAGTGAAGAACAGTCAAACTAATCTCTTGAATTTAATATAGATATATATTTTATTATATAAAAATAATAAAACCAATCCACTGCTTGAAAATGTTACATCACCGCCATTAGTCTCAAGTAGGAGAAGAAGAAAGGAAAAGAGGCTCTTCTGGAGATTACCAATGATGGTGCCATTCTATCGAAATAACAACTACGGCATGACCGACCAGGGGTGGATGAGAATAAGATCCACCCCGATTATAGGGTTGTTGAAAACCTGGAAGAGGTTGTTTGTGATGAAAGCCGACAGAAACAAAAAAAATTGATCAGAACAACACGAGCCTACCATGTGAGAAGGGAGTTGGTTGCCTTCCTAAAACGAAACTTGGATGATTTTCTTGTAAACCATATGACATGCCAGGGACTGTCATCATCTCTATGTGCATCCCGCATTCAAACTGATCATACAAAAAGTTCGCCTAACAGCCCCAAAGAAGGCAAAGGCAATTGAAAAAGAGGAAGGGAAACTTCTAGATGCGAGGTCTATCAGAGAAGTTCAATTCCCAATGTATCTTGATAAGCACCCAAAAGTGTTTAAGTAAAACCCCAAATATACGATATTTAATTGCAAATTCTCGATAAAATGAGTCTTATGCGCATATATGTTTATCTTATAGGTCAATGTTCATTTGAGGTATCCAACATTCTAAATCAAGGAAAATTAGACAAAGATGAAGTTAAATTAGCTAAATCCCAAGTCCCATAACCTAAACCTATACCAAACCAATCCATGCCCACCCCTAGCCTGTTCTATACACGCTTAGTATTTGTGTGGTATTATTTCTTTTATTTTTAATATAGATATATATTTTATTTAGGTTGTGTTATTTTTTATTTGTTTTTGTTTTGTTTTATTTTAGAGTCTGTATTTTATTTTAGTATTTTATATTATGTGTGTGTTATTATATCTGTGTCTGTACATATTATTGGTGTCCATTTTATGAGAATTTTAGTTATTTATTTGTCTTGTTTTACTTGTTTTCAACTATATATCAGTTTAGTTTTATTATTTTTATTTTATCTGAGTCTTTTATTAGTTTATCGGTAAGAAAGTTAATTTTTAGTTTTAATAGATTTTATTTTTAATTTCGTATTCTAATAGTGAGTTGTAAATATTTAGATAATTTTCATTTTTTTGTTAAAGCGCAAATTGTACACACACACACACTACCTGTCATACACTCTTACACACAACAAAACTCCCTTCACCATCTTCCACCCACATATTCTCTCCCCTCTCTCCATGCTCCATAACAAAAACCCACATCCCACTCTATTAACCACTTTACCTCCAAACTCTTATTTAATCCAAAAAACACATTTGACCCGAGCTCCCAACCCACTGTCTTACCCGGAGCTGCCCGAGTAAATTTCGTCCGTAACCAACATCCAACAAGCGCCGGAAAGCCCCTCAAACCACCTGCCCCCACAAGCTAGTAGTGGTCCGACCCATCTGAAAACCCGCTGCCCATATGCTTACCCCCAAACCATTAAACCCGATTAAAAATTGACCCATGACAGACTAACCCGAACCCTTAATCTCCGACCATAACAAACCTGCGGCCTAAACGGCACCCATTCCAACCCGGATCCTACCAGCCCCATTTTCGATGACCACGACCCAACTACACCCTGCTCAACCCATATATACTTCTTAACCCATTTCCGATTAATCCAAAACCAGTCGTGACAACTGCCGCAAACCTGGAAAACTTATCCCTTTAAAATCGGAACCACAAAACCAAATTCCAAAGGTACTTCTACACAGACACACAAAATTAGACACATTTTTTAGACACACTAGCGTGTCAAACACAAACCGATGAAAATGTGACACGTTAATGTGTCTAATAAAATGTGCCTAATTTTATTTGTCAATCAAGGAAAAAAACAAATAAATAAACAACCCACATGCTCTTGGACTTAAAATCCCATAAAAATCTCTCTCTTTAATCAACAATAGTGGATTATAAACAAAAGGAGAGGGCGACTCATTGAAAACAAAGGACTCACATAAAGACTGTAGGGAGAAAATTAGTCTCACTTTGTACAGTTTAGGAATAAAAAAATAGGCTTAGAAAAATACAAAAAAAAAAGTAGTTAAGTTTAGATTAATTTTTAAGTTTTATTTTGTTTTATTTTTGTGATTAAGTGCGAATAATGGTGGAAGAATTGAGACGCATTTTAAGAATGCAACTCGACAAGGAAATTTATGTAATGTACTTTATTCATCTCTAAAAGGACATTTTTCTCATGTCCAACATGTTACATTTGTGTATGTCGTACGCCGCTACATTTGTCATGTCACCTCAAGATATCACTCAACGAACTCAATCCGAATTTCAAGAATCAAGCATTTATTATCTCCATCATGTGTCCCTCATCTGCCTCAACGACTTCACGTTCCAAGATTTTAGGGTCTTTATGCAAGTGGTACGCAAGAGAAGTCAAAACAGTGAAACAAGGCTTGATAGGAAAGTTCAAGTGCAATTTGGTAATTTTATATCCACCATCTGGAGGACCGGTCAACTGAAAAGTTAAAGAGCTTGCCACAAAAAAGATACTGGAAGAAACGTCACCTCAATCCTAGCTACGGTGAACAAGTTATGGCCCGTTGAAAATGGAGATAATTCCAAGAAAAAATACTTGGAATTTTTGCTAAGTGTTTATCCCCCTTCCAGCGAGTTTCCCCGAACCCAGACCGAACCGATTCGGGGGGGGCGAACCGGTTTGGGGGGGGGGGGGGGTGGGGGGGAGGGGGGCGAACCGGTTTGCAAGGTACCCGAACTGGTTTGAGTTCCGTGTACACTGGATAGACTTTTAGTGTTTTTAAATTGTGAAACTCTTCATTTGTTTCCCGATAAATACCAACTTCGGGGGAGCAGTTTTGCAAGACTTTGGAAGACGTTTTTGAGAGTCTAAATACCTCTAGTCTTCATATTTTTGAGCCCCAAGACTCATGTTTTGATTCACACAATTGCCAAACCTTTATGAATATTTTTGCATTCCAAGAACACATCCTTGTATTTGTCCAACCCTTGTGAAGAAGCCGTTTCTCTTCTTCATTGCTGACCACCTGGAGTTCCTGAGGGAGATTCCAACCGACATTGTTTTTAGCCGTTGCTTTGAAGGTTTGCCAAAGACACCGTACGTTACACTTGTGGGATATTATCAGGTTATATGTAAGTCAATGGTCTTGTAAATTATTCAAAGTTCTAGAAATAAAAGGTTTTGCCCTGTGGGGATCTTTCCTTAATTTTGTATCGCATGCTTTATTTATTTATGGGTTGAATCACGCTCTTTAGATGCATGTTTTGGGGCTGACATTAAATAAGTGTGCCAAATTAGATAGTTACGAATTTAATCAATTATCACACACCGAACCTATTCGGGTTTTTCAAATTGGTATCAGCGCAGGTTATGCAAATTTATCGCGTATTCCTTTTTTTCGCAAAATCGTGTGATATTTATTTATTTTTTTAAATTTGTTTTGTGAAAATTCACATATTTTCCTATGGAGCACTTATATAATCATATGCCCATTTTTGACGGGTCTAATTATGCCTACTAGAAAGCTCGCATGAAATCGATTTTAAAATCTATTGACGAGCCTGTCTGGTTGCTTTGTGAAAATGGTTGGACTCCTCCCACGGTCACTGTTAATAACATCACCACTTTAAAATCCGTGTCAGCCTGGACTGAAGACGATTATAAATTGTCCAATTTTAATTCCCGTGGTCTGAGTGTTATTTTCGGTGTTGTTACTCCGGATGAGTTTCGTCGAATTATGACGTGCATCACGTCTAAAGAGGGCTGGGATGTTTTGAAATTGACACATGAGGGTACGAACGCGGTTAAAGACTCAAAATTACAAAATCTGGCCACCCAATTTGAGACTATTACCATGTCTGAGTCTGAATGCTTTGATGAGTTTTATGCACGATTGTCGGACATTGTTAACACTTGTTTTAATTTGGGTGAGGTGATTGATAATACGCGTGTCGTTAAAAAGATTTTGACATCTCTTCCAAAACGCTTTATTCCTAAAGTCATTCTTCTAAACTCTTTGGGAAATTTGAAATCACTTAAGTTGGAAGAACTTGTAGGAGATCTTCAAACCTATGAGATTGACATGTTTCCCAAAACCATTAAGGCTAAGGATAATGGCATTGATTTAAAGACTCATTTTAAGAAAAATAAAGAAAAAGTTTGTGAGTCCGACTCGGAGGAAGATTTTGATTTTAAAGAAATGGCCTTGTTTGCGAAAATTTTAAAAAAGTTTCTCAAACTGAATAAAGAAAATTCTTCCAAGAAAAAGAGATCTTTTGAGTCAAATAAAAAGAAAGAGGAAGCCAAAGATAGTGACAAGGAGGATGAGATCAGGTGCTTCGAGTGTGAAGGAAAAGGGCACATTGCTAGAGAGTGTCCTACTAGGATAAGGAGAAAGGGCAAAAAGATTGCTATGCCCGCCACTCTTAGTAATAGTGAGGGTGATAAGTGTGATGAGGGAGATAAGTCTGATAAAGGTTTGGGACATGGGATGGTTGTCGCCTTTTCTAGTCGTGTGAGAACACCAACTTTGTCTCACAAGAGTGCACACGAGAGCGATAATAGTGATTTGTGTTCTTCAAGTGAGGGAGAAAGCGAGGAGGAGAGTGGAGACGAAAGTGAGCTCCAAAAAGCTTTTATAGATTTGTACACCGAGAACTTGAAAACTAAGAAGTATAATCGTGATTTAGGTCATCGGGTTTTAGATTTGGAGAGAGAAAAGGAGCTTTTGAGAAAGGAGATGTGTGATTTGACCAGCACGGTGTCTAGTCTGACGACACGTGTATCCCAACTCGAGAGTGATCTCGAACGTGCTAGGGAGGTCAAAGTCAATTTTGTGAACGCACCTAAGAAGGTTAAAAAGATGGTTCATATGGGTAAAGGTGAGAAGTTTGGAATAAGTCATGACAGTGCTTCTTCTTCCCAATTAGCACCCAAGTCGGTTCCCTCTTTAGTGTTAGATTCACGTAAGTCTCACCCTAACCCACCTAGGCGTCCCATTCCTATTAGGAGAACGCGTCCTAGAGTTTTTGAGAGAGGTGTTCCTAGGCCTATATATGTGTGTTCCCATTGAAAGAGGAGAGGACACCTTAAGAAAGTTTATTTTAAGTTGGGTTATGTGCCACATTTTTCTACACGTGTTTCTGACACACATGCACCCACTCATGATACTTTACATGCTCCCGGAGACTACATGAGAGAGTTTGCACATTTAGGTGAGCAAGTTAATTTTTTAGTCAAAACATCACAAGAATTTATGGAGTTTTTTCATAAGTTGTCACCACCTTTGGAAAACCCCTCCGCACCTAATGATTGATGTTTGACTTGTTTACTAGCATAGGATGATTTTCATGATGATATTGTTTGCCTATTGCTAGTATGTATCATTTTTGTATGTTTTATTTTTTAAAAATTTTTAAAAATCCAAAAAGTTTTTGTATTTTGTTTGCACCGTTTATGGATGAAGACTTAGGATGACCAAGTCACAACATCATTTCATTTTACATGTGACTATTTGATAGTGTTTTGAGACAATAGGTCAATTCATCATTGTGCTTTATAATGTTTGGAGTCATTAAGATGTAATTAAGTGTTACTACCTACATGTTTGACTCATGTTTTCCTTTATTGAACACATGCACATATTTTTTTGATTATTGTTCTTGTCTAATCACATGTTGGTTGGGTGTTTTCATTTCAATCCCGTCCTTTAAAACGAACCAAGCGCAATAAATTTTGATAAGAAAATTGTGCATATAAGAACCGTTTTGTGAGTTTGTGTGCTTTGTTTAAAAAAATAGGGAAGGGCTGCGAAAGGTTCATTTTGCCTTTGCGAATAATAAGCCAATGTTAAATTGGACCTAAAAATGGAGGGATTTTTATTATCCGAGGTCCAAAGAGGTTTAAAGAGCCTGAAAAAATTTAAAGGCAATAAAAAGAAATTCATGCCAAATTATGGGCCATTTAGGTTTTTGCACCAATTCTCCAAAGTTTGAGAATTTAGTTTATACACCTCTAAAAGAAAATATGCATGAGGAAGTTTAGTTGGAGAATTAAAACGGGTTTGCACGTCCTTGAAATGCCTGAAAATGCGCTACATAGTTTTGGACATTATTGGTGTGGAAATCACTTTGACTTTGATTTGTTTATTTTCATAAGACAATGTCATCTAAATTCAACAAATTTTTACACCTAAGGATACTTTTTATGCTCATTCGTTAGGTGTACACATATGCATCGTGCACATATGATTGATTGAGTTAATTTACATATCGAATGTGCTCACACCGATTCATTCTGTTTCCATGACTTGGTTGTTTGAGTCTAAATCCATGGTGTGATTTTTGTATCATGTTTTATTTTTTTTCAAATTGGTACTTATTTTTTTTGTATAAAAATTTAAAAAATCAAAAATAGTTTCTGAAAAGTTGGTTTGAGCATCTCCTTGCTAGAGCACGTTTTCCATATTGATTGATGCTTTGTTTTGAATACCGTGACACCCCGATTTTGCTTGTTTGATTCATTCTTCTTATTTGTCTATTTGGGGACATCATAAAAAGGGGGAGAAAGAATTATCTTATTTTGGGGGAGTTTGAATTTTGGGGGAGTTTTGAGATTTGACTTATGCTTATCATTTATTGGTATCTATGTTTATCTCATTTCAAACTCGATACGTCACTTGGTATTTTTTCTTTTTCTCATGTCTGTAGGTACTACATTGATGATCACTGAATTGCACACCCTGATCAAAAAAGATTTGAGATTCCTAAAAATTTAAAGAACAAACGATGGAGACTATTCATTTGTACCTTTTCCAGTTTTGGGTTCATGGGAGTGTAGATTTGTATAGGCAATTTCGTATTTGACAATTCAGATTTTTTATGTATGTACCGGCATAGACATAGGGGGAGATTTATAAGGACATTTTTCTCATGTCCAACATGTTACATTTGTGTATGTCGTATGCCGCTACATTTGTCACATCACCTTAAGATATCACTCGATGAACTCAATCCGAATTTCGGTAATCAAGCATTTATTATCTCCATCATGTGTCCCTCATCTGCCTCAACGACTTCACGTTCCAAGATTTTAGGGTCTTTATGCAAGTGGTATGCAAGAGAAGTCAAAATAGTGAAACAAGGCTTGATAGGGAAGTTCAAGGGAAATTTGGTAATTTTACAGCCACCGTCCAGAGGACCAATCAACTGGAAAGTTAAAGAGCTTACGACAACAAAGATACTGGAAGAAACGACACCTTAATACTTGCTACGGTGAACAAGTTATGTCCCGTTGAAAATGGAGATAATTCCAAGAAAAAATACTTGGAATTTTTGCTAAGTTTTTATCCCCCTTCCAGCGAGTTTCCCCGAACCCAGCCCGAACCGGTTCGGGGAGGGGGGGGGGGGGGGGGAGAACAGATTCGCAAGGTACTCGAACCAATTGGAGGTCCCTGTACGCTGGATAGAATTTCAGTGTTTTTAATTTGTGAAACTCTTCATTTGTTTCCCTATAAATACCAACTTTGGGTCAGCAGTTTTGTAAGACTTTGGAAGAAGTTTTTGAGAGTCCAAATACCTCTAGTCTTCATATTTTTGAGTCCCAATACTCATGTTTTGATTCACACAATTGCCAAACCTTTGCGAATCTTTTTGTAACCCAAGAACACATATTTGTATTTGTTCAACCCTTGTGAAGAAGCCGTTTCTCTTCTTCATTGCTGACCACCTGGAGTTCCTGAGGGAGATTCCAGCCGACACTGTTTGTAGCCGTTTCTTTGAAGGATTGCCGAAGATACCGTGCATTACACTTGTGGGCAATTATCAGTTTGTATTAAACTCAATGGTCTTGTAAATTATTCAAAGTTCTAGAAATAAAAGGTTTTGCCCTGCGGGGATTTTTCCTTAATTTTGTGTCACATTCTTTATTTATTTATAAGTTGAATCACGCTCTTTAGATGCATGTTTAGGGCCTGACATTAAATAAGTGTGCCAAATTAGATAGTTACGAATTTAATCAATTATCACACACCGAACCAATTCGGGTTTTTCACCCTCTTTCTCAATTTGATGTCATCTTTTGATATTTTCTTGATTGTTGTTTATATTCTAATATGAGAATGTCAGGCTAAACACCTCGTTCAAGGGGTGGGATAAAACGCGTATGGTGTTAAGTTAATTAAATAATTTATTTAATTATTACATATCTAGGCTAATTAATTTAGAATTGTCACAAATTAATTTATATAACGAAAGTTATAAATTAATTTTAAAAGTTAATAGTTGATTTTCATAATCGAACGAGAGATTGGTTTTTCTTAAAATTAAATATTAACTCGACGTGGAAATTTGAGGATTCATATAATTTTTATTAAATTGATCCTAGCGGGTAATTTCTTTAAAAAGAATATAAATCTTAGATTTTCATAGTGTGACATTTTTAAATTAATTTCTGAAAAATGACAACCTACCTTGCGGTGTGGATGAAATGATGATGAAATTCAAGGAATTCGACGTTCAATAGTTCCTCATGGGGAACAACATTCATGTGGACTCCTTAGCAACATTAAGCTCAACAGTCGACTCTGATCTCAAGAGAACAATCCAAGTGTAATTCCTCTATTAGACCAGTATTAACAAGAGGATGGCCACCTAGCATATTCTCTCCATTGAGAAGGATCCCAGTTGGGTGGATCCAATCATCGCATACTTGTAGAATGAAACACTATCGACCAATAAGAGATTGACCATCAATTTAGGGTGAAATCTACTCACTTCTACTTAGACCTTGGAGTGAAACTTTACAGGAGGTTTTTCAGAGGCCCTTAACTCCAGTGCTTACATTCAAAGGACGTTGATCAAGTTCTTCACAAACTTCATGATAAAATTTATGGGATTCACGTAGGGGGAGGTTCCTTGCAATTCGAGTAATAAAAGAAGGCTACTTATGGTCGTATATGTAGAAAGATGCAAATATTTTTGTTCAAAAGTGCAAAAACTTTCAAAAAATCTCTCGTATGGTCCATTACCAAGCCAGTGATCTGAGGCCATTGACTAGTTTATGGTCATTTTCATAAAATAGGGGTTGGATATCATATGATAACTACCCAGTGGGATGGGAAATCATAAATACTTTATGGTTGACATAGGTTATTTCATAAAGTGGATCGAGGAAGATCCATTGGCGAACATCAGAAATGCCAATATAATAGGTTATGGAGATTACTACTGAAGAAGGTGGGAGTGAAGTATGGGAGAATCCATCCACCGAAGCCATAATTTAGGAACCAGTGACAAAGGAGACATGAGTGGAGCAAGAATGGTTTATTTGGAAGGACATTATAACTCTCTTTGGGTACCAAGGACCATCATAAAGGATAATATCACACAATTTGAAAGTCGTCATTTTTAAGGTTTTTGTGACGAGCACAGACGCAAGAACCATTTTGGTTCTGTGGTGTATCCCCAAAGCAATGACTAAGAAGAGTCCTCCAACAAAACGATGATCGATGGACTAAAGAAGTGGCTGGAAATGGAAAAAGGCACTTGGGTGGACAAAATCCGTCATATCCTCTAAACATACCCCACCACACCAAGGACCTATTGAGGAAACACCCTTCGCTCTCAGATAGGGAATGGAAGCTATTATTCCACTTAAAGTTGGCCTCTGACCATGAGAACAAAGGTTTATGATCAAGGGGTTAATGACGATGCCCTTCGTGCTGAAATTGACCTAGCCGATGAACGAAGAGAACACGCTATGATCAAGTTAGCATAGTACCAGTAACAATTCGTAAAATAATAAAACAAATGGGTCAATTCGAGGAAGTTCAAAGTTTTGGACTACATCCTCAGATAGGTTCTCGATAGCACCGTATGGCCCTCAGATGACAAGCTACTCCTTAACTAGGAGGGACAATTCAAAGTAATATGAGACAATTTACAAGGAGCCTACCACTTAGATACAATGGAGGGTAGAGAGATACCAAGAGCATGGAATCTAACTAATCTAAAGAAAAACTAGTTTTATTTAATTTTCCAGTACTTAGTTTTTGCAAATATCATTTTAAAACTCATGTTGCTCGTGGTTTATTATTTCAGTTATGAATAAAGGCCTTTCTCATTTGCTCAATTTCTTAGTTGTTTATTCGTTGCACATTGTTTCCAAGTGATAGGACCAAAATTGGCATTAATCTTTAAAATGAGGATCAGTCTTTAACTTAATTACAATGGCAACTGTGCTTATAAAAATTAAAATTAAAGTCCTCATATCCTTAATACAATCAACACAAGCGACCTCTCGACTTACCCATGCAAGCTAAAGACTTACGACAAATTCCTAGGTAGTAAACTAACTCTAATTGGTCGGGTAAAATCCTAAACGGGTGGACTGCCCATAGACTAGGTGCATTTTTATCATTGTTTGTTCTAGGCCAAATGGAGTGTGAGGACACGACCTAAATGGTAAGAAAGACAAATGTAACACATTCTTGGCATAAAGGAATGGAAAAATACGCCAAATTTGGTATTAACTTATCTTTTTGGCAAATGTACGATTACAAAAGATACCAATTGCAAATTTATTACAAACAATACAAAAAAATCACAACGGTTTATGGCCGGTTGGCAAAAAACTTCTCAATTGACCTTATCCAACTATCTTCAAGATCAAGTTGGTATTCATCATCGCTATCATGAACTTCCAAGTTTCTTTCAGTGAATGGAAGGGAATGGTGTCCAAGAGTACTCATGTCTCATCTCGCCCAAAGGGAGGTCGCCGTATGCTGGTCAGTCAACATGGTACATATACCAAAGCTTTGGATCCGTGGGTTCTTTGACAACATTGAGGGCATTCTGTCAGCCATACTTGTAGGCCATATCTTGAGCTTCCTATAGCCTCACAGGGACATCTTGCCATACCTCCATCATGACTAGGCAGTTTGGAGGAGCATTCTGAAAAGGCATTGAGGCTTATTTACGTCATGATTAAGACCCATAACCATGACGTTGCCCCTCTGAACCTTCTCTTCAGACTATATACACTTTTTTTAGATCGTAATTTTCGGATTGAACTATAGCTCCAACCTCCCCCACATCCTTTGTCTCAACAAGTTAAGCCTATAACAATATATTTTCTCTTGCTTGGAAGTGCCCACATCTTCCAAGTCTTTAAGGTTGTCCTTTCGCTTGGCGACCAAGGCGGACTAGTCCTTATAAGCCTTGTTCCTCTTTTTTAAGGCCTTATAGATGGACATAAATTCTCGGTGAACTTGGTCATTTGCATCCAATCTATGTATATTACCTAGATTGGTAGAAAAGGAGGGAATCTCATCGACAACAGGCTACAGCAGCAAAACAAATACTACAATAAAGAAAAGATTCATTAAAGACATTCAAAGCGATATACGGATTATAAAAATGTTATATACACTACACCAAAATGCGCTCTTTGTAACAGTATTTTACCGTTACTAAAAATATTAGTAACGGAATTTTTCTGTTAGAAAAAAGGCGTGGGGCATAAAATTAGTAACAAAACTTCACTGTTACTATTAGTAACAATAAAATTCTGTTACTAATTTTTCATTTACTAATAACACAATACCGTTACTAGTTTTGATTTAGTAATGGATTTTCGTGTTACTATTTTAACCTTATTATACCCATTTTATAACACTTTTGTCTTATTTTGTAACGATAAAGATTAGTTAGTAATAAATACATATTTAAAAAAGAGAATGACTAAAGCGACCCACATATTCTACCCATTTGAGCCACCCAGTCATGTGGCTGATGCCACGTCAGCTAAGAAACACACGCCCAAATGCCTACTCTTTTATTCAATCTCTTATATCTTTTTATGTCACATTTTGTTTTACTTTTTTAAATAAAAATTGAATAACTCATAAAATATAATTTCATTTAAATAAAATTTATATATTTGCGCTCCTCTCAACACAATCTATCAAATGATACCAACAACTCTAGCTAGTTTCAAATTTTAAAATGTTATTTTTACACCAAATATTTTATTTTTCAGTGTTAAAAATTAAATAACTCTTAAAATTCGTTCCGTTGAACACGATTTTTAAATATACGAACTCCCCTCCAGGTGATCTATCAAATGAGACCAAAAAACTAAAGGGAATTTTAAAATTTTGTTTTTACACCCAACGATTTATTTTTCAACGTTAAAAATCACATCTCTCACAAAATAAAAATCCGTTCAACACGAAATCTATATATTTTGACTGCTCTAAATGCGATTTAACAAACGAGACCAAACAACTATAGGTAATTTTAATTTTTTAACAATTTTATTTTTATTCACTGTTTTATTTTTCCACGTTAAAATTACACATCTGATAAAATATAAGTTCGCTTAACATGACTTTAGATAATTTAAAATTTATTAAAATGTCATTTTCGCACCCAGTATTTTATTTTTCAACATTAAAATTCAAATAACGCATAAAATATAGTTCCGTTGAACACGAATTATATAGTTGTTTGACGAACTTTTATTATGTAATGACTTCATTCATATCGTTCGTTGTAGGCCATAGTGGAGCTCAAAATGCCCCTCCATACTCTATCATTTGATCAAAATTACGAGGATTCCAACTGAGCTAATGAGAACAATTATTAAAGAGGAGAGTACAACCCAATTACAGAATAAAACCATCACTTGAAAGAGTATAAACCAATTACCCAATAGAGCTTAGTGGTGTAACCAAACAATGAAAGAAGGTAAATGAAGGTACGTTATTGATCATCAGAGCGTATTGATGCTCATTGAGAGATCATGTCTCCCAATTAACATCCTAAAAACCGCATATAGGCTACTATTCTCTATGGTTGGGGTGCTAATTAGGACCTTAAAGCACCAATAGAGAGGCCATTCTCATGAGTGGTGGAATTTTTTGTACTTTTTACTAAATAGTTCCAAGTGTTAACTACTTTTTGTTCATAACACGTCATGACTCACGAGTCAAGTAGGGTTTGAGGGCTTACTTTTGAGACCTCTTAAGAGTTTTGGTTTGGAGGATAAAGAGAATGGCCTCGATAGGATTCTTAACCTAACCATATGACTGAAGAGTCAAACACCTATTCACACACTTGAGGCACTGCAACCTAGTCTACCTACTTTGTAGTTACAGTTATATTTGAGGAAAAATGTCTCGTATAACCAACTTTATTACCTATTGTATATAATGCTCATAAAACACTCTCCTTCTAATCCCAGTCAATTTTTAAAACTTAGCCAAGTCATTTCCCAGTTAAAACTCATTTATAAAAAATTTCCTTCATTTAATACAAGCACATTAATTCTCATTTAACTTAAGCTCACCTGAATTTAGAAGAACATTCTCTCCTTATCCTCGGTTGCATTAATTTTAGAGAAAAACATCCTTTGAAAAGTGATTTAAAGCTGAAGCAATTTAATGCACACAACAACAACACATGAAGTGGAAACTCTCTCTTTAAACATTATTTATAATTCTCTACAGTCTAGTTACAATATGAGGCCAAGATCCCAACTTATAAGCAACCAAATATGCTTTGAAAACTATACTCCCTCAATCCACAAACTTCTTCCCCTTTCATAGTGAATTCATTTGTTGAGTGTAATGCCCGATGAGGATCGTATTATATGCATGCTTTAACACTTATCCGGTTTATTTAAGTTTTTTCCAAATCATATTATGCATGTGCTCGCCTCCCACCCACTTTTAAGGTTTCAATTCTATGAAGTTCGTTCTATAATGTTAATAATTATGGACTTTTGTTTGAATTTGTTAGATATGCTAATAACATGTTTGAAATATTTTTTGTATTGTTGAGTTTATCACATGATGATTGGGCATATTTTGAGGAAACTATATGATGTTTGTGGGTTTCATCTCATCCACTAGGGTAACGTAGGGATTTAACGACTTATTGCATACGCCAAATGCAATCTTTCACATGCGAAAGTGGCTTTACTTGTCTCCAATCTTTTGGTTTACTTGTAGTTCTTGTTGTTCCCTATTTCATTGCTAGGGACTAGCAATGTGTAAGTTAAGTGGTGTGATATGGCACAAATATTGCATATTTCCGCTCATTAACTTACGCATTTTACCCCCATCAAGTACCTTATTTCCTCCATTTATGCTCGTTAACCAAACAACCTTTGTTTTATATGTTAACATGTTATATGAGGTATAAATGAGCTTTTGTAGGGATTCCGACACTTAGTATAAAGTTTGGATGCATTCCGGCGAAGTTTCATACACATCCATACACACAAGGGCAATTAGGTATTTTCATAGTTTAGGCAACTGTCCCAACTTCTGCATAGAAGTTATAGCCATCTGAGCAAGCTTTACGTGGCCATAAACAGTGTATGAATCTAAGTCCTAACAAAGAAGTTACGGCTCACGAAAGAGAATTTCAAGTAAATGAAAGCAGGAGAAGAAAACCAATAATAGAGGAGAGAATTGATTCGGCCTCTAGAAAATCAATTCACTAATGAGAAAGTGTCAGTTATTTCATAGCCGAATCTATTCGCTCTTTTTCTAAATTATTCTCTATGAACCAATGAACGAGTTATTAAATTTAGAATCGATTAGGTTTCTACCGAATCGATTCGGCTTTTTGTAGACTTCGAGTTTTCCCCTTACCGAATCGATTCGAATTGGCACTGAATCAATTCGGTCACCTATTTTCAACTTTCTTATTTACAAGTTTGCCACCTAGGGTTTATTTATAAATTGATTTCTCCTCAGTTTGAGATTGATATCTTTCATTTTAATTAGTCCTTAGGGTTTGTTTTAGGATCTCCTTTCACCCTCATCCCATTTCCTTTGGGTATTTGACCAGTTTGTAAGTTTATATTACTATTCATTGTCTTCTAGCTTTAGATTTCCCTATTATAGCTTAATTTCCATTTTTGTATTTATATTTCCATGCCTAGTTAATCTTTTATTGTTGTTATTTATTGCTTTCCTTAGTTTAATTGTTGTTTAAATTAGTTTAATTCCATGTCTAGCCCGTAGATAAAGGATTGGGGTTGTGTTTTCGCCATTAATAGGCATTGAGCTCCAAAAGTTGGGTTTTGTATAAAATTGCATTTAATTGAAACCTCGCATATCAATGTCGGATCGTTATGAATTTAACTTTCACTACACCAAAAACAGCATTTTGGCACTCCCTGATATTAAAAATCTGGCACAGTTTAAAACTTTGCCAGATTTTGGTACGGTTTTATAGAGATTTGACACACTTTAAAACAGTGCCAAAATTTGGCACTGTTTTAAAGTGTGCCAAAATTGAGTACACTTACTAAAATATATAATACCTAAAAAAAACATTACACTTCCCTCTTTCTCTTGTTCCCGCTCACGATTCCCGCCTCTCTCTAGCCTCTGCGCTCTCTCTAACTTTTGCGCTCTCTAGCCTCTCTCTCTCTCTCTCTCTCTCTCTCTCTCTCTCTCTCTCTCTCTCTCTCTCGGTGGTCTCTCTCTCTTGGCAGCTGCTGCTGACACTGCCCTAGGTCAGGATCTCTACTGCCGACACTCTCTCTCCATCCCATTCTCTCTTTCTCTGGTCACTGCCCTGTTCTCTCACTGCACTCATCCCAATCAGGTAATTGTTTAAAGCATTGTATTTTTTTAACCTAAGTTAGATTTCATATTTGATCCTAGAGTTTATGATATGCTTGATTTGATTCATATTTAATTTTTAGGGTTTTATATATACATATTTAAATATTTATTATTTTTTTAATGTGTGAGTTTTTGGTGCAAATTGAATGTTGATAATGAAAAAAAAAATCATGGGTTTTTATGTTCTTACCCCTTTAACAAAAATGTATATTTGATCTGATTTGTAGATGTTACGTAGTTTTAAGAAAATTTAAGTGCTAAATATTCAATAATAATGTAAAAATAACAAATTGTAAAGTAGACACCCCACTAATTAAATGGATAAATGAGATTATGTGTTGAAAATTTAAGAAAAAACAAAAAAACTATTTAAATAGTAAGTAGACATTAATACTAAACATTCAATAATGATGTTACACATGTAGAAAAACCTTAGACCCGTTCAAGAGGTCTCACTATGACTGTGGTGAGAACTCTTGAATTTGTCCCATTTTTGGACAGTTTGGAAATGCAAAAGTGTACATAATGATTATGCATGTCCTATTTTGAAAAATTCTGTGGCATCTCTTTTATGTTCTTTGGGTGCATACTAGATTGATGTAGTGTTTTGTGTTTTCATGGTTGAAAAACTTAAGTAACACATGAACACTCCCAATTTAAGTTGTGTACTTGAAGAACTAGAGGGAGATGCTGGCGAAATTTTCTAGATTAGGACATGGCATGAGACATTATGAACAATACAAAATATGCATTTTCGAATGGGATAGGACCCTTACCCTGTAGAGGAGATGGAGGAAATATAGGAGCTCAAATATATACATATTTACACTTGAGTAAACTTAAATATATTTACATTAAGCGTTTATATTATAATGTGTGCTCTTTAAACTTATCAGGATGTCGTCGGGAATCAACAAAGAATGGATAAATGAGAAAAATATCGAGACCGATACATATAGAGATGGGGTGTTACAGTTTCTTCATTGTGTGTGTAGTAATAGTTCGAATGTTAAACATTCATGTCCCTGTAGACGTTGTTGAAATGGGAAAGGACATGTTGTTATAGATGACATATTCATTCATTTAATGACATATGGTATGGACATGAACTATACCTTATGGCATTTTCACGGTGAGACATTAGTTGTTGATCAAGTCCAACCACCACCGCAATCCGTGACACCGACAAAACACGCTAATGTGCACAATATTCCAATTTTGAATGATCTTGTGAATGATGCTTGTGAGATGTTTATGGGTGAAGCGGAACCTAGTGAACCTAATTGTGTACGCAGTGATGAAGCCCCCCCAACTTCCGAGGTTCCCAATGATTCGCACACACATAAATACAAAGGCAAGAAGTGTGATCATTTACATCAACTCGAACAGGAGCCATTGCACCTAGCTACCGGTTCTTCGCGTCATGCCATAATGTATGCTCTTATAAAGTTGAATGATTTGAAAACACAATTCAATTTATCGGATCGTGCTATATGTGGAATTCTTAGATTGTTAAATGAACTACTTCCTGAAGAGAACAACTTGACAACTAGTTATACAGAAATGAAAAACACCGTTAGAGATCTCGGTATGGATTATGTTAAGTATGACGTATGCATTAACAATTGTATGATATTTTGGAAAGAGCATGAAAAATCTACTAGATGTATAAAATGTGGTTCTTTATGCTACAAGTTTACTTGTCTAGATGAGGACGGAGTAGAAATTCAGAATACTAATGGAAAAAAAAGTACTCTAGGGTTCCTAAGAAGGTAATGCGACATTTCCCTCTAATCCCTAGGCTAAAACGGTTGTATACCATAAAATGGATAGCAGAGAAAATGACTTGGCACGCTCGTGCAAGCTCTTGTATGGAATTCTTGTGTCATCCCCGAGAATCAGCAGAATGGGTAAATTCAAACATTATGTGGAGAGATTTTGCAAAAGATCCGCGGAATATTCGACTTGCAATAGCAACTGATGGTTTCAGCCCGAATAACATGTTTGGCCGTAAGTATAGTTGTTGGCCAGTGATAATTCAACCTCTCAACCCTCCCCCATCAATGTGTATGAAAAGTGGGTTTTCAATGTTGTCTGTATTGATTCTCGGACCAAAGTCACCATCAAGTAATATTGATGTCTTCCTCCAACCGTTGGTCGATGAGTTAAAGATCTTATGGTCTGGAGTTAAGGCTTGGGATGCGTACAAAAATGAGAAATTTCAGTTAAAAGCCATGTTGATGTGGGGTATACATGATTTTCCAGCTTATGGGATGTTAGCAGGTTGTTCAACTAAAGGTTACAATGGGTGCCCTGTTTGTTCTACAAATACACCTTCTGAATATCTTTCTAAGTCAACGAAATGTTGTTACCAAAGATCTCGTATGTTCCTTCCTAAAGACCATCCTTATAGGTTTGACACATCAAAGCAAACATTTAATGGTAAAATAGAGGATGCTATGGCTCCAAGAAAGTTAACAAGTGCAGAAGTTGAGCAGATAGTGTCACTTATCGCTCGAGAAGGTGTTCAAAAAGAGGGAGAGGGAGAGGGAGACAAAAAGGGAAAGGGAAAGGGGAAGGGGAAGGGGAAGGAGAATTAGGGGAATGTAAAGGGGAAGGGTAAGGGGAAGGATAAAGAGAAGGAGGATATCGTAATGGAAGATGATGATTATCCAAGTGAGGGTGACGATGAGAATCTAGCAGGTACCGAGGGTTTTTCAAGGAGGTCAATTTTCTTTGACTTAGAGTATTGGAAGGATCAGGATATTAGACATAATTTAGATGTTATGCATGTTGAAAAGAATGTCACCGAGAAACTTTTAGGTACAATACTCGCGGTGAAAGGTTCATCAAATAAAGATACGGTCAAAGCCCGTGAAGACTTAAAAGTTCATTTGAAGCTTAAAAGGAAATTATGGATGAAAGATGTTGAAGGCAGTAAAAAAAGGCTTATGCCAAAGGCACCTTTCTCATTAGGAAAGGAAGAGAAAGAAGCCTTTTTTCGTACACTAAAAACATTAAAGGTACTGATTGGATTTTCATCAAATTTCAGTAACAATGTTAACCTCGATCCACCTGGATTTACCAATCTCAAGTCCCACGATTATCACGTCATTATGCAACGGTTGCTTCCTGCATTGCTTATGCATTCATTTCCGGATGATAAGCCTTTGTTTAAAGCTATACAGCGGATCAGCATATTCTTTAATGTGTTGTGTGCCAAAGTGATATTTAGAGAACATCTTTTGAAGGCTAAAAACGCATTAGTAGAGGCACTTTGTGTCTTTGAAATTTATTTTCCACCTGCCTTTTTTGTGGTGATGATCCACCTCATGCACCATTTAGCCGATGAAGCTTTGACAGCGGGGCCACCAAGATATCGGGCGATGTGGTTATTTGAGAGAGAAATGGTAAGATATAAAAAGTGGTCACGAAACAAGAGGTACATTGAAGGGAGCATTGCTAATGCATATTTGTTACATGAAGCTTCTTTGTATGCCATGGGGTACATATCAAAAAGAGGTGAAGGAACTCATAAGAGGATTCTTGATGATTTTCTTGATGATGAGTTTGATGACTCGGAATGCCAACGACCATTGGGTAAAAGTAAAGAATTGATCTTAAATAATGTACAATATGAGCAAGTGCGAAGATGGGTTTTATCTCAATGCGACGGTGTTGATGAATGGAGAAGGTACACACTTAGTTCTATGTTAATTCATATTAATTGATTGTAATGTGATATTTCTTAATTTTGAAACTAATTTCTTGTAGAAAATTTGTGGTAACTGAGACTCAATCGACGCATATAATTGATGATTTCATCCCTTGGCTAAGGAACGAGGCAAGTCTTTATTTATACATGTACTTTTTTATCAATCGTAATTATTTTTAATGAAAATTTAAAAAATTATCAATTCCTTACAGGCCTCAAGATTTAATGATACGGGAATTTTTCCATATGCTGATTGTCCTCTCCACAGGGTTACCAGTTATGAGAAATTTCAATTCAATGGGTACACCTTTTGTACTTCTAGACATGAAGAGAATCATAACTTTCAGAGTAGTGGTGTATCCACTAAGGCCTTTAATAAGAAGGGGATTATGACAACCTTTTATGGAGTTATTAGACAAATACTCGACCTCAATTACATTGAGTTCGCACATACTGTCTTTTATTGTGATTGGGTGGGTGTTGATGATAAGAATGCTTGCAAAGTTGAACCCACCTCAAAATTGGTGATGGTGAATCTTAGTAAGCTCGTGAGTAAAAATACCATTCACGATGATCTATTCATCCTTGCATCTCAAGCCAGTCAAGTATTTTATTCTCAAGATGTAAAGCTGAATGGGTGGTCAGTTGTTTTACACTCTCCCAAGAGACTGATGAAAGAAATAGATGCGATTGATATTGACCGTACGATGTATGACTCCATTCTCGAGGAAAATGATAAATTGCTGGAGCTTTTGGACACAGATTTCTAGTGCAATGATTTAGTTCTGAACTTGTTTTTGAATATGCGATATTCTATTTATTCCGTTTGTTGTTGTTGTTGTTGTTGTTGTTGTTGTAAACATTTAATAATTTATTGCTTTTTGAACATTTAATAAATGTATGGTTGTTTTAAATTATAATTCTATTTGAACATGCCATCTTATTTATTGCTATTTGAACATGTAATATTCTTGTAAATGTTTACTTTGATTATTTTGGTGTCCAATAGTCACTTTTTTCCAGATAAATGTCTCATATGGGTGATACTTCGCAACCGTCAATAAATGGGGAGACACCTATATCAACCTCCCATTCTAAGGTTGCTTGGAGTGCTTCAAGAGTAGGTTGTGACTCTTCCACTAAGAAGTTAAAATTTAATGAGCACGACCTTCCAGTTGGTGAAGACTCATATACACTCTCAACCAGGTTGGGAGACTTAGCAAGGACACATGTTCTCATATCTTATACGAGTTGGAAACAAGTGGATGTGCGATATAAGAACTCAGTTTGGTCATCATTAATGGTTTACTATTCCTTTCTATTCCAAAGAATGTAAATTCAATTATGTGATGTTTTAATTTTATTTCTTCATATATTGTAGAAAGAGTTCCTAGATGTGCGCGAAAGTCAGAAGCAATTTTTTATGAAAAAAGCGAATGATGCTTGGAAAAAGTTCAAGTCAAAGCTAAGGGTTAATTTGAAGGATGGTGATATTGGAAAGTGGAAGGAGAAAGTGCCACGAAATGTCAAATCTGAGGACTGGGAGGTGTTTTGCAATAATGAAGTTTTAGAGGTACAAAAGGCTTTGCGAAGAAAGAAAAAAGAGACTAAACTAAATTGTGTGAGAAAGACAACTCATAATACAGGTCGTCATGGTTATGCCCGAGCTTCAGAGAATTGGAGAAAGGAGCATGGGCATGCACCCACTCGTGCTGAATTGTGGTTGGCAACTCATATAATCAAAGGAGGTGGTTATGCCCCTCATGATAAAATATTTGCGGCAATTTAAATTTTTTAATGTTCGTTTTGTTTAAAAAAAGTATCATATCATCAAACCTAATGTTAATATATTTTCATACAGGACCAAATTCAAATGCTTCTGGATGTATACAAAGCGAGTGGTCAGGAGGAGACCTTGGATGACAGGCCAATTTTTGAGGTTTTCGAAAAAGATACACGAGGACGTGTTCGTTGTGTTGGGTCCACAATTTCGAGAACCGCTATATTAGGGTCGGCATTTGCTAGAGAAATGATTGAGGATGTGAAAGAGGACACCGAAAATTGGAAGGATCGTGTTGATCACCTTAGGAGTGACATAGAGGGGATAAAATCCTCATTAGATGAATTCATTACCGACTTCAAAACCGGGAAATTTTCATGTGTTGGACACAACGTTCATGAGTTACCTACTATAGGCACTGGAACTCCTTTGTGTTCTCGTTCCTCCCCTGCATTCGAGGTTCCAAATTTCACCTCGCTAATTGAATGCAAAATACTATCCCACACACGTGAACTTGTTGGTTATGGGAGGAAAACGCAACCAGGAGTCGTCTCGACCGTTCACTTACATAAGTTGAGAAATAATGAAGTGCGAGTTTTACTCGATGACATCAAAGTGCCCGAGTATCCAGTTTGGAGTGGAAAACAAGCTCATTGCGAGAACTTGGAAGATGTTGGTAAAAATGGAATTATGTATTGGCTCGACGACCTTTGTCCTCCCATTGGTGACACCGACGAATGATCTTTGTCCTCCCATTGGTGACACCGGTGACCTACGCCACCTTGCTTCGAAGTACTTCCCTCTAAGGTACAAATCTGCAAAATCTCTACTTATATTCCTAATTCATGCTTCTATAATCCTGCTCCACCATCTACTGAATTGAGTTATGTTGTTTCTATAATCGTTATGCAAGCAACTAGGAAAACCAGTTATTTATTTATCATTATTGAGCGGGAAGCGCGGGCAAGCTATTATATATAACAGTTGTTATATATAACAACTCTGTTATATATAACACCTGTTATATATAACAGAGTTGTTATATATAACAACTGTTATATATAATAGCTTCTGTTATATATAATAACTCTGTTATATATAACAACTGTTTCATGCAACAAAAATCTGACCGACACAGAGCCCTGCTACGAAAGTTTCAAGCGTGAATTAGGAAAATAAAATTTTGGGAGGATTTATAATATATCATACCCCATGCACACGCAACGACTAATTCTATAGGACACTTTTATTGACACTTTCGCATTTGTTGATTTGTGGATTAGTCATACTTAATATTCTAAACATGTTTCCTTTTTCACTTGCACTCATTCGGTAAGCTTGTTTGAGAAAAACAACAGATGAGATTGAAAAAGAATATATGCTGTTTTCGCTAAAAAATTTCTTATGGCATCGAACATTTTTTAGCAACTGCCAATTTGCAAACTTAATACATGGGAAACATCACTTACTATGCAATGTGTCTAGTAAAATTGTGGAGATTTTATTTGATAAATAATGTGAATTCAATAGATGAATACAGTACTAATTACCTTGTTCCCTAGACATCCCATGATGCCACATCCTACACAGGAAACACTCAGGTGGGTGATATATATACAGAGGTCACTTCGTGCCCACAGAGATATAAATATTCCGACCATTTGCTTACTTATTATGCATTGAAAATCCATTGGACCAATAGTTGAAATCTCAACAGAGCTTTGTTTATTTAAGGGATAAACTTTTTGAAATTCCCCCGCTTCCGCTCTTTGTGTGGCCAGTGTCCTGCTGAGACCTGCTCTTATCAGAGAATTCCACTCCATGTAAACACCACTATTTTCGGACCCTAAAACATTTCCAGCACTTAGAGGTACAATTTCTTGAAACCTGATAAAACACACCCACGTATATACATATGCGTTCAGTGCAATGACCCATCCAAAACAAATTTGTGTGTGTGAAGTTGGAAATTAATTACCCGAGAACATAGATGTCAACGTAGTTATCTTTGCCTATGTCGATCCAATCCTCTATATTCAAGTCATCTGGTGGTGAAATGCCTCCAACATTCCACGAGCCAAAGAAAAATCTTTCAGATAAAGAATTGGCAAAAAAATGAATGGGGAATGAGAATTGTTATTATCAATAATCTGCTATTAACTGCATGCAGAAAATGAAACGGAAAAGAGATTTATATATAACAACTGTTATATATAACAGCTTCTGTTATATATAACACTGTTATATATAATAACTCTGTTATATATAATAGCTGTTATATATAACAGCTGTGAACAACGCCAAGTTAGTGAGAGAGGAGTTAAACGAAGCTAGAGCCAATTTAAAGTTGTGAAAAAGTCTATAAGAAGCAAAAGTCCAAAATTTCTAGACATTCGCGAAATTCTAAAATACTGTATTTAATGTTTCAAACATAGTTTCAAATCTCTCCGTTACACATCAAGTTACACATCAATTCATATATAGTTTCAAACATCAGTATATCAGTTCAAACATCAGTATATCAGTTCATTATTTTAGTTCAAACATTAGTATATCAGTAGATAACTTCAAACATTAGTATATCAATTCACTATTTCATTCAGACTATATTCATTTATTTGATGTATCATCCAAACAATATCAGTTCAGATATCAAGCAAGTATCATCAGTATATCAGTTCATTGACTACTCAAGTATCAACCAATACTAAAATCCTATAGCAGCTGTCAATTCAGGTATCATCCAATTCAAAATTACATTCCAAAAATGAGGGGAATCAGGTATATTCAAAGTTTTTTGGGTGAGGTTAGCTTCTGAATTTTTTCAGCAATGTCAGGGTGCTTGTTAGAGAAGCATCCAGGCTTGAATTTTTCCAATAATCCATGATGTATGCGAATCCATCATGTATGAGAATATCATTATAAAAAAAGAATGCAGACTTTCTCATATAAGGCTTGAATATGTCCTCATCAAGTATTGGAATGTGGCTGTAGTACTAGTCAAACCAAACAGTAGCCCTTGTTTTTCCTTCTTGATCATCTTCCAGAGACGAGTTTGATAGAATTCTCATCACTGTTGTATCTCAATCCCTTATCTCTTCTAGATCTCATTTAATCACAGGTTAATTTGTGAATAGGAGGGTTTGTTAGAGCAGCTTCTTGAGCAACTTCTAGCTCTCAATCCCTTATCTCTTGTAGCTCTCATTCGTGTGTGTGTGGTTCTTGGTACTCAGGCCAAGTTAGAGGCTGAGTTCTTGGTGATGCTTTGAGGATTGATGATTCGAGGATCGGAGAGCCATATGGACTGGTCAGAAGGGGCAGAAATATAAGTAGTGTGAGGTTTAGAGGAGTTTTTTTTTTCTTTCCAAAAGCTATTATGCATTTTAGCTAAGAAATTGGCATGGTTTATAGAGGGTTAAACATGTTGACTACTGACCTATTCTCATCCTTTAGGCCACTAAGAAAACTCTGCAAAAAAAAATGGCTGCTCTTCACGCACAATCTGGCCTCTCCATGTCAAATTTGTGGATCAGACCCATACACGCTTCATTAAAAAACCTTTTACCGAATAAAAAAACACGTTGAATACAAGTAAATCCAAAAATAACAAAGTTCCCAAAACCATGATCTCTATACTCCCCACATGATCCGGGGTTGTACGACCCCAAGCCTAGTGAGTTTACACTCCAAATTTCCAAAAGTGGTGTCCTCCTTTTTTAACATTTATTATTTTAGCTATTATTTGGCATAATGCAACTATAAGTATACAAGAACGATTTTTACATCATATTAAAATGCATGGATTATAGGCAGGGCCCTTCTATATTGGTAGAGTAACAATATACTTACCCCACTAAACAATCCCACCAAGAGTTCTAAAACATCCCATAATCTAAACTTACCAACCAATTCAAAGTAGTGACTTAACTAACTCTAATTTGCAAAAATCAGCACTTAAACTTAAAAACAAGCCGTCAAAGGGTGAAAACCCAAACCACCCCCCGAACGACCCCGTAGGAGGCACGAACACCTCGCACGGGACCAATGAAACTTGTAGGAACTGACCGCGTAGTCCCGGGTCTCCCGATTTGTGAATATGACGCTAATTTGCAAAAATCAGCACTTAAACTTAAAAATAATCCGTTAATGGGTGAAAACCCAAACCACCTCCCAAACGACCCCGTAGGGGGCACGAACACCTCGCACAGGACCAATGTAACTTGTAGGAACTGACCGCGTAGTCCCGGGTCTCCCGATTTGTGAATATGATGATAATTTGCAAAAATCACACTTAGTTAAAAATAAGCCGTCAAAGGGTGAAAACCCAAACCACCCCCAAACGACCCTGTAGGGGGCACGAACACCTCGCACGGGACCAATGTAACTTGTAGGAACTGACCGCGTAGTCCCGGGTCTCCCGGTTTGTGAATATGACGATAATTTGTAAAAATCAGCACTTAAACTTATAAACAAGCCGTTAAAGGGTGAAAACTCAAACCACCCCCCAAACGACTCCGTAGGGGGCACGAACACCTCGTACGGGACCAATGTAACTTGTAGGAACTGATCGCGTAGTCCCGGGTCTCCCGATTTGTGAATATGACGATAATTTGCAAAAATCACACTTGGTTAAAAACATGTCGTCAAAGGGTGAATACCCAAACGACCCCGTAGGAGGCACGAACACCTCGCACGGGACCAATGTAACTTGTAGGAACTGATCGCGTAGTCCCGGGTCTCTCAGTTTGAGAGTATGACGATAATTTGTAAAAATCAACACTTAAACTTAAAAACAAGCCGTTAAAGGGTGAAAACCAAAACCACCCCCCAAACGATCCCGTAGGAGGCACAAACACCTCGCACGGGACCAATGTAACTTGTAGGAACTAACCGCGTAGTCCCGAATCTCCTGGTTTATGAATTGGACGATAATTGGCAAAAATCAACACTTAAACTTAAAAACATGTCGTTAAACGGTGAAAACCCAAACCATCCCCCAAACGACCCCGTAGGAGGCACGAACACCTTGCACGGGACCAATGTAACTTGTAGGAACTGACCGCGTAGTCCCGGGTCTCCCAGTTTGTGAGTATGACGTTAATTTCCATTCATATATGTAATTTTTTTGTTTTGAGTATTTTTTTTTTGTAAATTATTGGGTTACTAATATCGTATCTTTTTTGTATTCTATTTTTTTTGCAGGATAACATTTTATCGTTGGCTTTTATTCGCGTGGAACACACAAAGAACTCAATGGTTTACAACAAGGGGTTTATTAATGAATCCATTTTTTTGTGTCATGACCGTACGGTCTTTTGTTGTTTTATTATTGACTTTTATGGCCATGAGGGCTTTTGTAAGTTAATTGTTATATTTTGTGGCCGTTCGGGCTTTATGTTAGGCAGGTTTTGTATTAAAAGGTTTTGGAATGTCCAGAAAATAGAGGAAACTCTGCCCAATTTTTTTTTTGGCATGTGAGCAGTTAAAGACTTGTAATATTTTGAAGTTTGTATGTACATTAGTTTATTAATAACGCGCAATATTATTAATTTGTGAATTTTGTGCTTTCAAATATTTTTTTTTAAATTAAAAAAAATTGGCTCAGTTCAAAACCGTGGCAAAAGTGTATCATATTTTGGCACGATTTTAAACTGTGCTATTTTTTTTTAAATTATGCTGAATCTGGCATAGTTAAAAACTGTGCCAAAAGTGTGCCAGAAATATCAAATTCTGGCACGGTTTAAAAGTGTGCCAGAAGTGTTCCTATTTTGAAGAATCTGGCACAGTTAAAAACTGTGCCAAAAGTGTGCCAGAAATATCAAATTCTGGCACGGTTTAAAAGTGTGCCAGAAGTGTTCCTATTTTACTGAATCTGGCACAGTTAAAAACTGTGCCATTCTGGCACGGTTTAAAAGTGTGCCAGAAGTGTTCCTATTTTGCTGAATCTGGCACAGTTAAAAACTGTGCCAAAAGTGTGCCAGAAATATCAAAATCTGGCACGGTTTAAAAGTGTGCCAGAAGTGTTCCTGTTTGACTGATTCTGGCACACTTTTAAACCGTGCTAGAAAAAAATTCACATTTTGGAACACAAGATTCTGGCACAGTTCAAAACCGTGCCAGATTTGATCTGACACGGTTTCGAACTGTGCCAGAATCTTATTTTTGGTGTAGTGTTTCTTTGTCATGCAACATTGGTGTTTATAGTGATAATTCGAATTTAATCTACGTGTGATCATTTTCTATTAAATGTTTAATCTCGCAACTCTGGATTGGATTACTTATTATGTGATGTTTATGCTTAATTAAAATGCTCAGTTAAATAGCTTTCGAACCGAAATTCTATGCATTGTTTATCCCGGGTCGGGAATGTGACCCCGACTCTCGTTTTAATTAGTTGTAATTTAGTTTTTACTTTTCTTTTTCCTTTTTCACCATAACCTACCTGTCACATTTTTCATTCTTATTCCTGAAGTAGTAAAATATTTCATCAATCCCTATGGATTTCTTAAGATACACTGGTTATACTTGTATCGTAAGTGTAGTTGTTGTTTAGTTTTTTTGTATTGAGGTGGCAAACAGAAAACAACGATAGTTCCCTTACACGAGTACATAGTTCGTAATCGATCATCCTTCTCCATGAGGGTAATTATCTTCTTCTTATGTTTCTCTTTGGAGGCAGCCGTTTGATCGGCCCAATGTTTACAACCGATTGTTTCTTCAGTTTATCCATCACACATGCCAGGTCCACTAGTTTCATTGATCAGCCAATCATTTTTTCTAAGTTGGTGAGGATTGGTGGGAACGAGATGTCTTGAAAGGAGAACAACTCTTCAGCTTTTAGCTTCTCCCAAGGATGACTAGAAACACTGGAAGCATAAGAGAATAGTTGATTAAGATAGTCTAATAATAAACTATGGTCTTCTTCTTATTATTACTCCTCTTCCTCTCATTCTTCTTCTTCCCCCTCTCATTGATCAGATTTATAGTCTATTTAAATAATGTATGGGGAATATTACCCTACATAAGTCCTTCTATCATCTTGCGTAAGAACATGGGTGGTTTTGGAAATAGAATCGTCACTGACTATAGTGTAATAAATTACCTCGATGTTAGGGATGGCTATGATGTTGGTCAGTGATCGAGTAAGACGTGGATTGCCCTCCAGTGTGGATGAACTACATGTGTCATCCGAAATCTCCAAATATTCTCCAAATCGTCAAGATTGACCAAGTAAATGGACGGTTTGGTTATCAGAAAACGATTTGTAAAAGTGAATCAAGATGGGCACCTAAAGCAAAGCAAAATTATTTAGATGAACCACTAGGTTCCCCCTTCGTGGCATGAACCCCAAGTCCATCATATCCTTCACCATATATGTCCCCCGAAAACACATGGATATTCGTCTCATTATCATTTTAATATCGGGGAAAATAGTTGACAAAATAATGATATTTTTTCCTAGCCTTGAATTGGTATAGACCTATGCTTGGGGATGCCCTCTAGCTATAATAGTATCTAATAGCCGTAAGGCCTAAGTTTGTCCCATAAATTTAGTTTATGGATATTGTTCCCATCATAATTCAATAGAAACTACCATTTGCTTGGGCATTCAGTGTTCCATACTAACGAATCACCCATACCTACAATGGGAGAATAGGAAGTGAAGTCACCCTCTAATACGAAAACTTTCTAAAAGGAAACATCCCCAGATGGAAGATCGTAAATCTTTTTCTCTTCCGGGGTCACCCTTCAGTTAACATTATCGAGAATTCCATACTTGTCACAGAATTTCCTAAAGTTGCTAGTTGTTGAGACCTCATACTTCTTTGCACGTCTAGACATGGTAAGAAAAATGGAGAAGAAGAACAAGAACAAAGATTAAAAAGTCAATTGGAAACTAGATAGAGGGCAAAAGTTTACTACCATAGATCTAGAGGGAATGCTAAGGTACAAGGTTTGGAAAGCCTTATATCTTCTTCTCCTCTACATCATGTTAACTGCTATCAAAATGCTTTAAAAAATCACTATGCGTCGACGCACCATCATTGTCGTGGGTGATGACGCTGGATGTGTAGCCCTAGGATGGGGATACTAGTGAAATCATTGGACAACCTATCATTAATATCCCCTCACGTGTTCTAAAAAACATACTCCTGTGAAATAAAATGATAGATTTAGTAGGCTAGTGGCATATAGACTAGAAACAAGGCACGATCGATCGATGCATTAGCCAATCACCCCCACTTAGCGGGAAATTAAAGGGACTATGATTGAACTGGTGCCACATTGATGAACACATGGCACATCACATGAGAAGTGCTCGATGGGAGATTGAGCTGAAGGAACACGTAAATTTCAAAGGCATATAGTTGAATCTTGGGGATCCTACTAACAGATTGGAAGGCCATTTCAAATAGGACTCTATAAGTCAATCAAGATCAGCACAAAGAGCCCTAGGGCTATAGGATGCACAAGTCTATAAATAAGGGAGATATAACTTATATTGAACTAATTGTAACTTGCATGTGAAAAATTGGACTGTCATCTAGAATACCTAGCACTCTAGCTCTTACTATTCCTTTAAGTTAATAAACCGATCTCCCCTCTCTTTTCCCATGGACATAGTCTGATATCATGGCCGAACCACGTATATCTTGTATATTCTGATTAAGCACTCTAATCCATTTTAGTACGGGTCAATATCCCTACAAGTACCAATTAAATAGTTATAAACATGTTCAAGATGAAGCACAAGGGGCAAATTAATCATAAGCCATTTGTTTGTGAATAAGAAAAGGTCGAGAAAGTATTTTACTCAAAGTATATCAACAAAAAATCATGGTCAGTCATCTTACACGTGCCAAAGATTCTATCCAATAATATGGATAACCTAGTTGCCCCTACCGAATATCAACCCATCTTTTATGACAACGAGAACTTGAAACAATTTCTAGATTTTTTAGGAAATTTATTTATTAATAGATATGAGAAAAAGCTTCTCATGTGGCTCTTACAAATGCTAAATAAAAGAGAAAATTGATAAAATTTATGAACTCTTGAATGAGTAGCAGGTGACCTTAAATTATATTTAAGAGCCAATTTCTCCTCAGCAGTTAAGTATGGCAAAGTATCCTCCCTTTTTTTTCTCCCTTTTGATGAAATCCATCCTCCCCATTTAGATTATTGGAGTCCTTAATATTCCCAAAATTTTCAAAATAATTACTAATTGGAGTATTGGACATTTTAAATTAATTTTTACCACAGTTTCTCCCAACCGAGTCTATAGTAAATGCCCGAGCTTTTGTAGAATTAGGAGACATTCTTACGTCAAACTTTGGAATTTCTACGAATAAATTAACTTATGGGTATTCCTCGGGAATGTCCTCCAAAGGAGGCATTTCACCCTCCGATTATAAGTCATCCTTATTGAAATTATCGAAAACACCACAAATCTCTTTTTAATCCTTTTCTTGTCTTTTCGAAATAATTGGATGATTATCTTTTCCATCATTTTTTGTCGAAAGCCTCTAATTCCTTTGAAATGCCCTTTATTATGTTTATTCCATTTTGGCCATAAACCGAATTCTACCTGGAGCATGGGAAACATGAGAATCTCTAGATTTTTTGGTTTTCACATTTTTAGGGTCAAAGCACTTCAACAGATCTTTTTCTACCAGCTCATCCGTAGCAGCTCTAAAGTAGGCAGATTTGTTTAACTTAGTTACCATTGCTTAATCACTTTCAACGTGACTCAATTCAAGGGATTTTTATTCCAACCGATATTCTAGGAATATCTCCGGCTTCTTCATCACCTACTTCAGCTGGAATAGCTAACGCCCACAAACCGGAACCATCATTATTAAAACTATTCGGGGTTATATGCTGAACGAATTTATGGTGAACAGGTGGTAAAAAATTATAAGCAGTTGTCTCATCCGCTAAAAGGTGGAAACTATTATCATTGTGGAAACCAGACCCAAATACCAACGGATATGGCTACTTTAGAAGAACTAATTTCAATGTCAATTTTTTTTGTGTGTGTGTGTGTGTGTTGGGGGGGGGGGGGGGTTAATGTATTTTTCATACTTAGAGGTGTTCGGATCAGCTTACGTGCACCTCGATTAATTCTCGCTCGCGGTTCGTGGCTTTCGCTGACCAAACATTATTTTAACACTGTCAGGGATCTATCTGGTGTCCCAATAAGAGCGTTATACCACTGGACAAGGAGGCTTGATTTTTAAGGTCAATTGTTTGGTTATGAACAACAACATGATGAACATTCATGCCGGAGGTCTGAGCATCATTTTTGGATGGAGTTTTGTTTTTAAACAGTGTTTTAGACGGATTTTTGGCTAACACGGGTTATGAGTTAGGGTCTTTGGCCATATTTTTTTGGAGATTCCTCCACTCACTCACTGAGTGTCCAACATTCCTGAAGTTGGTGCAGAAACTCAGCAGAGATTCATAGATGAGATTGACATTGAAGCTGCACTCCCGTCTTTAAACTAAGAGTTTATGAAGAGGAAGAGTGTTCATGTCCACTTCAACCAGGACCCTTGCAAAGTTACCATAAGACCTTTACAAAGTAGCCTTATCAATACGTAATGGAATGCCATCACTTCTTACAAATTGTAAAAGGAAATGTGCATCCCAATATTCTTGACGTAGTCCCATGAATCAAATCTAAATAGTGATAAGTTTTAAACTATGAAAGACCAGACATTATACATACTAAGAGATCAATAAAGGAAAATATTATAGAAGCCTTTACGTATGTGTGTAAGAACCCATGCATTATGAAGCTGCCAAATAGGGGAAATATGTGATTTTAAATCATCCAACTTCCATGGCTTGTCACATTTATCAAGAACAAGTCTGCCAATTGGGCTAGTAGAGCTACATTAATTAATTGCCTCTTGGTAAACTTCATCAATGATTTTAACGATTGTGACATCTCCACACAGGGATGGGGCAGTCAACGGGGAAAGGTAAATAGGGGCTTTGGCATTATCATTTGTTACAGTTAAAATGTCGGTAAAAGAAGGTTTTTGTTAATGAACATCATGAACAGTAGAGCAAGGGAGTATTGTCATCAGAAAATGGTTTAGATCAAAGTCCAAGCTAAGAGGAGGACTAGAAACCATGACAGAATGGAAAATGTATTAAGCATTTCAATTTGTAATTTGTAAGTTGTAGTTTGAAAAAATCTCAAACATTAATTTATTATTTGTTACTCTAATGTTGGTTGTTACATTAAAACAATCATGTGAATATTTCCATTATATTCTTATATCCCAATTGAGTATTTTCGTTTAATTCACTAATGAAAACAATTAAGTGGAGCAATTTTGTGTTAATTAAATAATTATATCCCAAACTTGAGTATTTAAATTTAATTTATGTTATATATTATTCTAGTAAATCCTATTTTTTGCAAGATATGACTTCATCAGGGGAAAAAGCGGAGGTAATGGGGGAAGTCTAGCAATATACCCCTCGAGTTCAGCAAGTTTGGGACCATAGTTGAAAATAATACTAATCGAAATATAAGGGCATTAGAGTTCATGAAATCAATAATTGGTTATGGATATGAAGATTCGAGGATCGTGCCCATTGAGCTGAAGATAATGGTCTGGGGGGGCCCTTAGAAGTATGAACATCTTAATGTTTATATTAAGTAGTTAACTTTCATAGAATAATTTATTATTATTATTTTCAATGTTAATTCACTAACTTTATTTTACTATATATTTATTGGACAACAACAATTTAACTTTCCTTTGTAAGCGCAGGACAATGAATTGGTAGGGGTAGGATTGTAATTGAAGAAATATAAGAAGAATCTATATCACCAATAGTTCGGGAAGGAACGAGTGTCCATGCTTGCACGTATGGACACCATCTTAGAGAAGGAGATGATCATTTTCGTCAATTAGCATAATTTTTTGGATAACGAGGAATCAAATAGATAGTTTTCCTCCCGTGGCTTGAGATGATTAATCGACCAAAGAAGGTGAATATTAACTATAATGAGCGAAAATCTTACCCGGAGGTGGAGCATAAGGTTGTAAGTAAATTGATTTGAATAACATTTTTTAGGGGTAAGTAAATTACTTTGATTTGGTCACAGTTTTCTTCAATTTGGTCACATTTTATAGGAATCTGAGAGTTTCCTAGGGGGAAAGCCACATTGGATTGACTCCTATATAAAGATTCAGATGAAAAAGGTGAGGCTAATAATACTCATGTCGTCGAGATTCTCATATGTTGTAATTGAAATTATATTGTAAATGTTAGAAAATTTATTAATAATCTTTTTAAAATTAATAACTAAAAATGGAGTGGTCTGATTATATGAAGAGATCATAGTTTAGGCCTCACCCACATACCAAATTCTATATAGTCCAAGTTTTTATCTTGATTAAATTAAGCAAACCTAAATATGCAAGATATTAAAAATAAATCAAACCACAAGTAAGAAGATAGAAGATGAGAAAAAATCCCTTTTGGGCAAAACCTATATATCATAACTATTACTACTACGTATTATAGAGATACGAACAAACTTACGAATACATGGAATACACTAGTTATGTGTTGTGCCTTCAATCCATGTGAACAGGAAGAGATGGATATCTAGGAATCCCCACTTTCCTTGATATCCATCGATTAGCCTCAAGAAGTCTTTCTCCTAACTTTGGCATTAGAGAATCAACTCCACAAAGTGTATGACAAATATGTGTGTTCTTTTATGGATTCACAAATGCTCAGCAAATCATCTAAAGGGTTTGGATTTTTAAAGAAAGATCTTTTATAAAACAAAGGTTTGTAGATCCTTTGCTAAAGAATGGGGAAATATTTTTGGCCAAAAGTTCATTGAAAATAGATCCCAAAATCCCTCTTTATAGAAAACACATTTTTGAAGGCAGCAAAAAAATTGGGAAAACTCGTTTCAACGATAATCAGACCTTATTCAAATGAAACTAAATATTCGTTCAATTGGACATTCAATCTCGTTCGAACCATCTTCGAATGACATATGCTCTGTCAATCGATAAAAGTCATTCTATGTTCGTTTAAAAGAACTATCAACCTCGTTCAAATGAAATCGATAAAGTCATTTGAATGACTTCAAAAATAAAAATACTTTTTCTTTGAAAATGATTTTATAATTCATCTTTAATTTTTTTATAAAATAACCCTTGAGTAAAATTTTTGCGTAAAATAAAAACCATATACCTTCTGCGATGATTGTAGCGACGATCTCAGCTATTTTGATCTTCGATAGTTGCATTTGGTCACTAATTTGTCTTCACTTATATCTCACAAGACTTTACGTGACGTAAACATATGTAAAATAATATAAAAAACTAAATAGACAAATAAATCATAAAACTTTCTCTTACAAATATACCCCTTGGCTATTCCGGTACAAAACACAAACTGAAAACAAATAACCCATAAGACAAATTCAACTCATGCTTCCAAACCCGCGAAAGGAAAACGTACACTTGACATTATTTTCAATTGATAATATTCATCGTTTAGTCCATGATATCACCGAGGAGAAAAATAGCTATACACATGAAGAAAAAGAAATATGAAGCATCAAGTTGACGCATGGAGTTTAAAGAAAATAAATCCCTCAATATGTTTTACCCCTTTTTGTCCATAACAAACAATTGGTGAGAAGCTAATCCTGAAAATTTAGCATCACATGAATCCAAAAATGAAATAACATCACAAAGAATCATCAGTTAATCATATCCGATGAAACTTCAACAAGGCAAGCAACTATTTTTTATTTTTTTTATTTTTTTTAAGTATAAACATATACACATAAGTACAAGTATTGCACACTACACAATAACACGAAAACATCCGAACATGGACATGGAATGAACAGGTGTGAACTTAAAGCAAGTGAAAATCAACATTGGAATATGTTACGATGGTGCATGAAGTCAGGGTAACACTCGTAAAGAAAGAAATCAATTCAAGCTTCGGTGTAAAATATTGAACGGAGTGAAATTGGCTCAACTCTTACCAAATTTCATGACTTTTAATGATTCTCAAAACAATAAAGCCAAACAATTTAATGCTTTTGAAGAAATTTTATTGTGCAAACCCATTGACCTTCAACTTATAATACCCTTAAAATCTTACATTCTAAGCATAAACTCTCAAATTTTGAAGGAGTATTATATCTCATGTAAATAAAGGTTCAATGAAACTCAAATTGGCTTGGCCTTATGTTTTCATATGCCCAAAGCATCTTTTAGGGTCTTGCTAATGGTGGCCTTTAATGCAAATAAGATTTCTTCTTCCCTAGCCCTTTTCCATCACTTAAACATAAATCAATTTTTTGATAAAAAAACGGGCAATGGTTATTACAAGAAAAATTAGTTCCTAGTACATTTGGTTCTTTATCATCCTATTTGACATATGGCAAGCACGTATAATGTTCAAAATGTTTGTGAATGTGTGCAATAAAGGTGATATAATGAGTATATCATGGAGGAAGTGACCAACAAAGAACAACTCAACGCTAAACATGCATAATTAATAACACACAAAAAATGAAGCCAAGTCTCACAACACCATGAATAATTCACATGGATGATGACATGTAAATGTGATTCGAACATCTTAAACGTGCGTCAATAACAAAATAACAAATATGTTTGAATTATCCAAAAACTTTATTCAAAATATTTTTTTTTCAAAATTTTCAATTTTTTTTATAAAAGAAAAGAATTTTTATTTTTATTTTTTAATATATACACATATGAATACAATCTAGTAATAGGGAAAAATTAGAGTAATATAAAAATCACTCTATACTAAAAATACTACCCAAATTCAATCAATGGCACAAATACCCAAAGACTCCATAAGATCCTCATAACTAAGTGAATCGAAAACCTTAGTGAAAATTTCAATAAATTGACATTTTTTATACACGAAGCTCAAGAAAATGATCATCTCCTTAATAAGATCTCGAATGAAGTGCTCACGAATCATAATGTGCTTCATATGGGAATATTGACCCAAATTACGTGAAATGTGAATTGCATTCCTATTATCACAAGAAAAAAGTCATTTTGCTTTGAGTAATCATAAGAGTTCTGTGCAACAACTATCAAAAAATATTTAACCAGCCTCTGTCATGGACAAACATATGGATGTAACGCCCCGTGTTTTTAATAGTTAATTATATTAATTAATTGGGAAATTCAAGAAAATAATAAAATTTTGTATTTAATTAATCTTAGTAATTAAATATGTTGGTTGTTGATACCAACATTAATATGCTTACATGGACGAATCAGATGAAGATACGTGTTAATGTCCCCGACCAAGAAAACTTACTCCGAGCAACAGGTGTACCCCGAGGAACTATATCGCTCCGAGGAACTCCTGATCGACGAGCAACTCAGGCGGTCCGAGCTGCATCTCGGCCCCAGCATTAATTGCCACATAATCAACAGTTCAACTATTCATTGAATGCACATCATACGGACGTATATGCCTTAAGAACATTAATTGTTTACTCTTTCACATGTACAGCCTAAGGGCTATAAATACAATGTATCATCCTCATTCAAAAGGAGGGGAATTTTCTTGATAGATCCTAATATCGAGAATTCCTAAACACTTGGCAATAACAAAAACAGTGGATGTAGGCTATTCTTATTAAGCCGAACCACTTTAAAATTCTTTGTCTCATTTATATTTATCTGTGATTAATTAATTAAGATCAATCTAATTTTTTACATCAACAGATTGGCGCCGTCTGTGGGAACGATTGTTACTATCGTTTTTCACCAAAGTTCATTTATCATCAATGGCTGACAATCCAGAATCCAGTAATCGAAATGCTGGAAATACTGGAAATCCTCCAAATCCCTTTGCACCATCAACTGTTCCAGATCTGGCTGGAATCATGACAAATTTGACAGAGGGGCAAACCGCCATGCAAGAAACCATGAGGCAACTCATTCAAACCCTTCATGGCGGTGCACCCGCACATTCAGGACAGAGAAGTGGTCAGAGGCAAACATATTTAGTTTCTTCACGATCCAGGCGCACTGATTCACGTCGTAATGAGGAGTCTGATGATTTTTCTTATCAACCTGGACGAACTTCATCGATAAGGGTTACTGATACTGATCAATGCGTTACTCTCTCACCAGAGAGGCCCAACGCTTTGTAAAGATTGAGCAGGGCATCACCATTCAGTCGATTAGGCCCCAGGAGGAATCAAAGTCCACCCAAGGCCACATCGAGGAGTTTTCGACAACCATCAGATCTGAGGGAAGGATCAGCACAATCACGACCGACTAATCGACAGGATAGATCTCAGGAGGCCACATCAGCTCGGTCAATTGTTCGAACCAATAGGCCCGAGGAACGAAATGAAGCATGGAAGGGTTCCATTCAACGATTGGAGGATAAACTGGGAGAAATGGCTAAGGCAAAGAATCCCCTATAATGAACTTTTGTTCAAGGGACACCTTTTGTCCAGGCTATTGTAGATTTCCCTACACCGTCAAAGTTTAAAGCACCTGTAGTGACCCCCAAGTATGATGGAAAGACAGATCCTGTTCTGCATATAGAGCAGTATCAAGCTGCTGTTGATATTTATGCTGTCCCGGACGATATGAGATGCAGAGCCTTCTCGGTAACTCTTACTGGATCTGCTCAGATATGGTACAACAATCTTCCTCGGGGTAAGATTTCAACTTTCTATCAATTAGCCGAATTGTTCATTGGAAATTTTTGTTTTGGGGCAAAGCCAGTAAAGCGAGTAGTGCATTTGTTGAGCGTCAGACAAAAACCTGGTGAAAGTACTAGAGACTACATAACTCGTTTCAATAACGAGAAATTGGAAGTCATAGACTATGAAGAAAATACAGCAATCACCGCCTTGATGAGTGGGTTGTTACCCAATAAGTTGTATTACACTTTGGCCAAAGATCCACCTACAACCATGTCGGAGTTGATGGAAAAAGCAGCCAAAATCATGAATGCCGAGGAGGCTATGGCCGCAAAGAAGAATGTGGATAAAGAAACCAAAGTGGAGGTCGACAAAGCTAAGAAGAAAGAACACAAGGGCAATGGTGGTGACAAGCATTCCAGAAATGATAAATCGAAATGGGATATCATGAAGAAGTTTGATAACTATACTCCTTTGAAGATGGGTATCAACCATGTCTTGGAAGAAATCAAGAACAAAGAGGAGTTAAAATGGCCAAAAAAATGAAGGCAGAACCTGACAGAAGAAATAGGGATAAATATTGTGATTTCTATAAAGATCATGGCCATATGACTAAAAATTGCATAGCCCTCCAGAATGAGATTGAAACACTCATCAGACGAGGAAAAATGTCAAAGTATGTTTATCACAGGAACGAGAGAAGAAAGAAGACCGAGTGAGAGAGAGATCTAGATCTCCTCATCGGGCAGAAGAAAACAGGAAGAGAAATCATGAAGATGATGCTGAAGATGACCCCGATCTTCCCAAAAGGCCAAGGCAACCAGAACGCGAGGTATTTTCCATACGTTTTGGAACATTTGATTGTAATGTGATCACAGGTGGAGATGCAGGAGGAGGAGACCTTACTGCAGAAAGAAAAGCTTACCTCTGTGAGGCTCAGGCTTGCTCATACATTCAGCGGATAAATTTGGCTGACGAGGATCGTCCGAGGAAGGTAAACAAAGAGAAGATGGTTATTGGTTTTTCAAAAAATGACCTTGCAGGTGTCTTATACACTCATGATGACCCTTTGGTGATCAAAATGAGGATGAAAGAAGTGATGATTTCAAGAGTTTTGGTAGATAATGGTAGCTCGGCAGATATCATGTATTATCCATGTTTTGATAGCTTAAATCTTAAGTTATCTCAACTGGAGCCTTATCACATACCCCTTCTGGGTTTTGCTGGTGAAAAAGTTTTTCCACTTGGGACGATCAAGTTGGACATACTCATTGGTACATGGCCTGCTTGTCGGACAGAAAAGATACGCTTCTTCGTGATGGATAAAAATGTTCAGTCAGCTTACAATATCATCATGGGAAGAGTTGGTTTGAAGAAGTTCGAAGCAGTTCCATCTACAGTACATCAATGCTTAAAATTTCCGACAAACTTTGGAGTAGGAGTTGTGAAAGGTGATCAAAAAGTAGCTCGGGAATGTTATTATTCATCTACCGAACAAGAGGATCTTGAGGAATCAAAGAGAAAGACTACTACCTATCAAGTGGATGAAGGTACATAAATTGAAACATTGGATCCGAGAGATGAATCTCAACTTGTAAAAGGACAAGTAGTGGAAGCTACAGAGAACGTCAGTCTAGACGACGAGCACCCTGAGCGGACAACCCAAATAGGTTCGTCGTTGGATGCCTCAATAAAAAAGGAGTTGATAACTTTCCTGAGAAGCAGAAAGAAAACTTTTGCATGGAGTCATGAAGATATACCGGGGATAGATCCAAACTTCTTATGTCACGAATTTAATGTGAATAAGGAAATCAAGCCTGTAAAGCAGAAAAGAAGAGTATTTAGTCCCGAGAAGAATCAAGCTATACAAGAGGAGGTCGAGAAGCTACAGAAAGCTCAATTTATTGAAGACGTGAAATATCCAGACTGGTTAGCAAATGTGATGATGGTAAAGAAGAAAAAAAATAAATGGAGAATGTGTGTTGATTTTACTGATCTCAACAAGGCATGTCCAAAAGATCATTTTCCATTGCCCAGAATTGACCAACTGGTGGATGCTACATCGGGGCATGAGCTACTCAGCTTCATGGATGCTTATTCCGGCTACAATCAGATAAAAATGAAACCTGAAGACAGGGAAAGTACTTCTTTTATTACCCCTCGGGGAACTTATTGTTATAATGTTAAGCCTTTTGGTTTGAAAAATGCAGGTGGGACATACCAGCGACTGATGAACAAGGTGTTTTCCGAACAAATAAGTGGCAACATGGAAGTCTATGTCGACGACATGCTGAAAAAAAGCAAGAAAGCTTCCGATCATCTGGTTGATTTAGGTCAAACCTTTGATCAACTGGATAAATACCAAATGAAGCTGAACCCGACGAAGTGCATATTTGGAGTACGGGAAGGAATGTTTCTCGGATACATCGTCAACCAGCGAGGCATTGAGGCAAATCCATAAAAGATCAAAGATCTTTTAGGGCTGCGATCTCCAACAACGAAGAAAGAAGTGCAGAGTCTTACAGGACGAGTTGCAGCACTCAACTGGTTTGTGTCCCGAGCAACTGATAGATGTCTCCCATTCTTCAAAACACTTCGAAAAACTTTTGAGTGGACTGATGAATGTGAGAAGGCGTTTCAAGACTTGAAAAAATATTTGGGAACACCTCCATTATTGTCCAGGCCGGTAACAGGAGAAAAGCTGTACTTGTACCTGGCGGTGTCAGAGAATGCAGTTAGCTCGGCATTGATCAGAGTGGAAAATGGGGTGCAAAAGCTAATTTATTATACAAGTAAGGCCTTCCGAGGTGCAGAGATCAGGTATCCAAAGTTGGAAAAATTGGCGTTAGCATTAATTGAAGAAAGCAGGAGAATGAGGCCATACTTCCAAGCCCACACCATAGTTGTGTACACCGACACGCCATTGAGACAAGCCCTTTATAAACCAGAAAAGTCAGGAAGATTAATGTACTGGGCCATAGAGCTGGGCGAATACGATATCATTTATGAACCCAGGACATCGCTTAAAGGGTAGGCAATAGCAGATTTCATAGCAGAATTCACTTATCCTGATACCCCCGAGGAGCAAAAGCATCTCGACAATCAACCTGTGGATGTTACAGGAACAACAGACACGGGCTCAGACCAACTTAGGTTGGTAAAAGGGCGAGCTCAGACCAACTCCGGTTGGTAAAAGGGCGAGAAAAGATGATTGGCAAAGAACAAAAAAACTCAGGGGATAGTGAAAAGAAGAAGCAAATATTCCACCGAGGAACTCTGTCAGATCAGAAATTGGAAGACGAGTTACCTGTATGGAAATTTTATGTAGATGGCTCATCTTGTACTGCAGGTTGTAGAGCAGGTATCATTTTGAGCAGCCCAGATGAATTTGACATGGAGTATGCATTGAGATTTCAGTTTAAAGCTTCCAATAATGAGGCTGAGTATGAAGCCATGATAGCAGGTATTAACTTGGCAAAAACTATGGAGGCGCAACAAGTGATGGTTTACAGTGATTCCCAATTAATTGTGAATCAAATATTGGGAACATATGTAGTTAAAGGAGACTTGATGGTCAGGTATCATGCAAAGGTGATGGGATTAATAGCAGAATTTGCTACAATTTTATTGATCAGGATACCGAGAATGGAGAATACACGAGCAGACGCACTGGCCCGACTAGCATCAGCTACTCATACCGAGATGCGAAGGACGATACCAATTGAAGTGTTGGAAAATCGGAGCATAGATGAGGACCTGACGATGAACGCTATCACCCTTGAGGTAGGACCATCTTGGATGGATCCCATAAGGGCATATATTGAAAAAGGAGAGTTACCGGGGGATAAGCTAGCTTCTAAGAAATTGAAGTTTAAAGCTGCTCGGTATGTTGTAACTAATGGTGTTCTGTATAGACGAGGAATCATGGCAGGTTTACAAAGATGTGTACATCCTTCCGAGGTGAAAGAATTGATTAAAGAGATCCATGAAGGGTCCTGTGGAGCTCATGTAGCAGGTCGTACTCTTTTACAAAGAGTAATGACACAGGGATATTACTGGCCGATGATGAGAGCAGATTGGATAGCCTATGCTAAGAGATGTGACAAGTGCCAACGTTTTTCCTCAATCCGACGAACTCCACAAGCCTTGCTGACTCCCATAACTTCCCCTTGGCCATTTTGCCAAGTGGGGGGTAGATTTGGTTGGACCATTGCCAACGACCAGAGGAATGTTTAAATACCTCGTCGTCGCAGTGGATTATTTTACTAAATGGGTAGAAGCAGAGCCTCTGATCGACATGACCTACGAGAAGGTATATCAGTTTATTTGGAAAAATATCATTTGCAGGTATAGTCTTCGTCATGCATTCATTACCGACCATGGAACCCAGTTTGATAATGAGGAATTTGCTGCCTACTGTCATCAATCCAACATTTTGAAGATCCATTCAGCACCAGGTCATCCCCAAAGTAATGGACAAACTGAAGTTACGAACATGACATTGCTCAATGGATTGAAGAAACGGCTCAGTGAGGCTAAAGCGAATTAGATTAACGAGCTACAATCAGTATTATGGGCTTATCGTACAACTCCCCAAGCAGCAACTGGAGAATCACCATATATGCTAGCATTCGGAAGTGAGGCAGTAATACCAGTCGAGTTGGGCCTCCCAACACACAGAGTACTGAATTTCAATTCCCCAGTCAGTGACTTGATGAGAAAATTGGATTTGGACATGCTCGAGGAGGTTAGAGAAGAGGCAGCCATTAGAAATGCTGCTTACCAACAACGAACAGCTCTGTTTTACAACAAGAGGGTAAAGAAATGCGACCTAAAAGAAGGAGATTACGTGCTAAAGAAGGTCATTCAGAAGCATAATAATTTGGAAGTCAACTGGCATGGACCCTACCGAGTTACAGAAGTTGTTCGACCAGGAACTTACCGAATAGCAACTTTAGAAGAAGAGGAATTTAAAAATGCATGGAATGCTGAACACCTGCGCAAATACTATCAGTGATGTAAAATGTAAAGTAGTTTCATCAATATGAATAAAACCACGATATGTTATCAGCATCTCTCCTTTTATTGAAAGTTTTTCGGGGAATACTAGTGTTACACACTATGCTGTTCAGCAGTAAAAATGACATTTCTGCCAACTCCGATTGGTTAGGAAACCATACTCCTTTGGTTAGGAGGCATATTCGAGCTCAGATCAACTTCGGTTGGTAAAAGGGCGAGAATGACATTTCTGCCAGCTCCGGTTGGTTAGGAAAACATACTCCTTTGGTTAGGAGGCATATTCAAGCTCAGATCAACTTCGATTGGTAAAAGGGCGAGAATGACATTTCTGCCAGCTCCGGTTGGTTAGGAAACCATACTCCTTTGGTTAGGAGGCATATTCAAGCTCAGATCAACTTCGGTTGGTAAAAGGGAGAGAATGACATTTCTGCCAGCTCCGGTTGGTTAGGAAACCATACTCCTTTGGTTAGGAGGCATAGTCGAGCTCAGATCAACTTCGGTTGGTAAAAGGGAGAGAATGACATTTCTGCTAGCTCCGGTTGATTAGGAAACCATACTCATTTGGTTAGGAGGCATAGTCGAGCTTATATCAACTTCGGTTGGTAAAAGGGTGAGACTGAAATTTCTGCCAGCTCCGATTGGTTAGGAAACCATACTCCTTTGGTTAGGAGGCTGACACTGGCTCAGACCAATTTATTTTGGTAAAAGGGCAAGTGGACATAACAGAATCATCAAATTCGAGCTCAAACCAACTTAGGTTGGTAAAAGGGCAAGAAAGGATGTCGACGAAGAGTAAGAAAAATACTGACCAACTCTGGAAGAAAAATATACTTTCTAAAAATTCCAAAGTTGGTCGAGAAGGAAAATTCACCAAGTTATATTGGTAGAAAAGTAAAAGATACCAACCCTTATTGGTCGGGTATATTTTACAAAATATTACAAAGTTAAAATTTTTTAAGTATTAATCAGTCGAGAAACGAACATCTTGTTTTGGGTCAACCAAATGATTATTACAAATGTAAGTTAGTCAACAAAAAGTTATAATCAACCACAGTTGGTCGACAAATTACATATTATTATTATCTTTTTAACATATATGCCGTCAAGTTAGTCGACAATGAGTATTATTCTTTTTTTAACAGAGAAACAAATGAAAAGTATTTTACGACAGTAAGATAAAAGCATTCAACTTGTGCAAATAAAATCTTATGTATTTCATTGAATTCAAAAATGAAGTACAAGGATGAATACATTAAATGTATAAATAAATTATTACATCAAAGAGTCCTATTCTACTGGTCTTTTTCCCTCTGCTTTTGAAACAGGTTCCTCGCCAGCAGGAGGATCTTCTAAGCAAAGGGGAGAGTTGATAAAATTAAGATCTCTGAGCATCCTAACATTCATTATTTAAGGAGTATCCTGTAAATGCTCAGGACGAGAAAGCTCAGCCTGTGAATGAAGGTTGTAGTCACCGAGATACTTTGATATTAGACAGCGAGGGATAGCCCGGGCAGGAATCCAACTCATATCAAGTTTAAAGGGTGGGTTTGGTAGATCGAGAAGCCCAGGAGCATAATAATCATACAAATAATGACCTTGATCCACTTTCAATACCCCTAGGGCGTTCAACCATCCCTGTTTGTACCCTTCATTATTAGCATTTTCAAGACGAGCATCCAAGTGACAAAGAGCTTCATTGTAGCCCGCCATACAGAACTCACAAGGTTATTTGTGGAACTGGAAAAATAGTCTCTCCAATTGCTCGTGGAGGCTTCGGGAAAAAATATCTTTATGATCCAATGCTGACTTTATCGCCGCAAGTTGCTCCTCCGGACTTTGGATCTTCTTGGACATTGTAGATAAGGATTCATTTTTGGCCATCAACTGGAATGCTTGGTTTTCTAAGGATGATTTAGTACGAGCCTCTTCAACAGCATGACTAAGAGATCTTGGTCATCCCCGAGCAGGTTGAGTACCTTGCACCTCGGCAATAACTCTTCCTCGTACCCGAGAACCTCTTCCTCGTCCCCGACCAGCAGTATAAGGGCCAACATTTGTCAAAGCCTCCAATTCTTCTCTTAACTTGGCATTCTCAACTTCTAAGAAGGAGAACCCTTCGTCGGTAATAGGTACCAAAGCAGTTGAAGAAGATGCAGCAGATCTCAGCTGAGCTAAATCTTCTTGCAACTTGTTATTTTCTTGCTCCAGTAGCTCGGCAATTTGCCTGTGCCCTTCAGCATCTGTCTTCAGCGCTTTCTCTCTCTCATTTCATAGCCAGCAAGCATTTTATCATAGCTTTTTTCAGCATAGATTTGTTGAAGTTTCTTCTCATAACCTTCGTGCAAAAGGGCTGAAGATTCTTTATACTGCTGGTGAAGTTCATCGAGATTGCCCTGCAGGTCTTCTATCATTTCGTATTAGGCCACATTGTTGGCTACAGCTCGATCAAGAAGACATTTTAAGTACTGATAGGCTTCAATTGCTTGGTCTGAAGCATCTCGACCAAGGATATCTACAACCTCGGACTTGTCTAAATCAGTATGGCCGGCTTTAAAATATTCATTACAATGCTGAAGCAGACTTGTGTCATGAGAAGATAGCAATTCCATCCTGGCTATAAACTAATAAAGAAGAGGAGACAAGAGTTAATAAAAACCAAAGAAACAGATCATCAACAACAGAGAGGAACAAAGATGTGATTTTATTAGATCATAAAGAAGAGTACATTGTTTGTATTACAGATGATAAACAAAAGAAAGAAAAAATACCGAACAACTTCACACCTTTTCCTTGTCTCCTAAGACTTTCTCAGGAGGCTGGGACGAGGAGCTCGGTTGCTCGGTGGTAACAACAACTTGGTGAGCTGGAGCTGGAATTTTTTCAGGAGGAGGAGGCATAGATGAAACGTCCTCGTTGGTAGGTTGAGGGGCAAGGATTTGATCACCCATGGCCATTGAATATTCTTCAGAAGAAGCCTCATCCTCTTCCTCTTCTTCAATCGGTGGGGGAGGACCAGGGAGGTGTTGTTGAAATAGTTCAGAGTCCTCCTTGACCTTCAATTCTTGCAGGGCAGCTAACCAACCATCTCTGAAGTATTTCAACTTCCCGTATTGCACTTGGGATGTCATTGCTGCAATCCCCTTATCCCATCCTTTATCCCAGCCAGTGCTGAAGGATTTTTTCACTGCCAGCTTTCTTTTCAGTTTCTCTGAGGAGAACTTCTCGGATAGAAGATCCTCGATAGTCTTCAACTTAACCTCCACTTCCTCCTTTTGGCGCTTTACATCTCGCAGGAGGGACAATTCTTCCTCTGCCTTTTTCAACTTATCTTCAAGCTCTCCAAAACTCTTGAGCTTGTCGTCATACTTTTGGCGCTTTACCTCTAAATCATTCACCTTATTCTCCAAACCCTTGGAGACTTCAACAAGCTGCACTTTTTCAGCTTCAACTACAGACAATTTTTTCTCCCAACCGACTTTGTACTCATCGTACTTTCGACGAGAATCATTCAAAGATTGGGAAAAACCCATCAGAGCATCCTCCACACCAGATGAGGAGCCGGAAGCCTTAATTGCTTCATCTTTGTTCACGATGTTATTAAAACAGTTCACCAGCTGAAAAATAGAAAAAATGACAAGTCAGCACAGAAATATAAGTTCCAAAGGAAAGAAACGAAATTCAGAATATGAGAAACTTACTTAAGCAAAGTGATGAGTAGCTAGGGATGTCAACATATCCCTAGAAATCTTTTCATCAATTCTTTGGACCTCGGGTATAATCCAAGTCTTTACCGAGCTCATAGCAGAGCTCGGGGGAATGATGGTTGGAACACCAACACCACCAGCTGGTAGAAGGGGAATGGTTTCAGCCAAATTAACGATTTCAGCCAAATTGATCGAGGATGATTTCTTCAATCTCCTCAAAGGCATTTCAGCAGTTTCAACCAAGGAAGAGCTCTTGGTCGGAGAGATAGTGATTACCTCCACAGGAGCAACCTTCTTGCTCGGAACCACTGGGGGCTTCTCGGCAGCTTTGGAAGGTGGAACATCTAACTTCTTGACATCAGTTTTAATTTTCTTTGCCTCTACAGCAAAGGTAGTTTCTTCAAAGAGAGCAGGAGGAGCTCTTCTCTTGCCCATTCTTTGACTTAAAGGGATGTGATAGTCTGGCGGAGAATCCTGAGGAGTGGATGCTGGTTCAACAAAACTGACCACGGGATGAGTAGTAAAAGAAGTTGTATAACTCCTATATTGCAACAAATATGATGTAGACCTGATATGCTTGTCTGCAACATTCTTATGCAAACCCCAGATAAGTTTCAGATGCTTGATATTAACCTATGATTCTTTTGGAGTTTTTCTTTTACTATCAACTGCAAACAAAAACATAATAAATATCAGTCATACATTTTGTCAAATATGATATAAGCATAATAAATAAAACAAAATGAAAATAAACCTATCCCATTGCCATATGGGGGGCATCTAGGACCCTGGTATACTTCATCTCCAACCAAGGGGGAATATTGCCAATTGTTAATAACCACCCCATGTTCAAAATAATCTCTATTTGCATCAGGGAGGTTAACCACAAGAGCCCTATTCAAAAATCTAGTTTTTAAATAATAAACATTATCTAAAACATCCCATCTATAACAATACATAATCTCAAGAATCCCTATACGAGTTCCATGAGTTAGATTTAATTTATACACCGCATTAATTATTCTCCATGTGTTGGGGGCTATTTTTGCAGGAACAACGTCGAAATATTGACAGAACTCTAAGCATAAAGGGTTTGGTGGAAAAGAAAATCCACACTCAGCAATGAAGAGACTGGGGAACCAATGCCCCTCAGCCAATCGAAAATAATCTGAAGGCTCACAAAGAACCTCCAAAGTTACCCAAGAAGGAATGGAAAAATCAGAACGAAACTTTTCAACAGATTCAACAAGATAAACCATGGTGAATAAAAGAAATGAGGAAGAAGGGAAGAAGATCTTACAGGAAAAAGGAAAATCTGTTGACAACGAACGGAGGAAGAGATGAACACACAAGAGAAAGAAAGAGAATAGAAAACTTGAAAGCAGAAATTGCAAAAGGTAGAAGACGGTATGATTGTCTACGAAGTTTAAATACTTTATCTTGGGAAGCAGCGAAAGAAATGATTACAAAAAGAAACTATCACGCTACCGGCGGCTAAAAAGGACAAAAATAGCGCGAAGATCGAAGCGTTCAAAAAAATTCAAAAAGACGGATTCAGTGAATTGAGGAGGAAAATTAAATACGAGGAAATTGCTCCTAAAAGCTAGGAAATCCATTTAATATGGCATATACCAAGAAAGAATGTTCCATATTCCCAAATTTCGAAATATGAAACATTGGGGGCTTTTGTTGATACCAAAATTAATATGCTTACATGGACAAATCAGATGAAGACACGTGTCAATGTCCCCTACCAAGGCAAACTTACTCCGAGCAACAGGTGTACCCCGAGGAACTATATCGCCCCGAGGAACTCCTGACCGACGAGCAACTTAGGCGGTCCGAGCTACATCTCGGCCCCAGCATTAATTGCCAGATAATCAACAGTTCAACTATTCATTGAATGCACATCATACGGACGTATATGCCTCAAGAACATTAATTGTTTACCCTTTCACATGTACAGCCTAAGGGCTATAAATACAATGTATCATCCTCATTCAAAAGGAGCGAAATTTTCTTGATAGATCCTAATATCGAGAATTCCTAAACACTTGGCAATAACAAAAACAGTGGACGTAGGCTATTCTTATTAAGCCGAACCACTTTAAAATTCTTTGTCTCATTTATATTTATCTGTGATTAATTAATTAGGATCAATGTAATTTTTTACATCAACATTGGTTTTTATATATAAAAATAAGGTTTTAAGTGCAATTTAAATCGGGATTAAAATTTGGAAAATATAACTTTTTGTATAAAATTCGGGAGAGGATCCGAGTTAAGGAGGATAAAAATAATATTTTGTAAAATATGATCGTCCGATCGAGATGAATTTTTCATAGCATCTCCGTCTCGCCGTTCGCTATAACATACTAAAGTTTCAATCCATTCTGAAGTTCCGATTGTTCGTAAGAATTTTTCGAGTGTTTGTATTTGATTAGAATTCAAATTCTTTTTGGTATATAAACAAAGTAATGGGTTTAGGACTCTTAAAAACACTTTCTTCTAAACCCTAAGAGCATTAATCTCCTCTTTTACATTTTTTTACTCCCTTAAAACTTTAACTCCATTGGAGAGTTATTTTCAATCCAGGTTTTGAAGCTATAAATCGAGTTTTCTCAAAATTGTTCAAGAACGACTCTTTGCTAATTTTTTTTGAGAGAAATTTAACCATCAACTCAGATTTTATTCATCTAAATCACAGGAATGAATACTCTATTCCTTTCTTTTAGTATTATGCATTTTAAGTGTCGTCTAAACCCTTAATCATGTTTTTTTCTAAAATAGATTAGTGACTTAATTAGGAATAATGATAATAATTTTTAGGACTATTTTTATAAAATCTTTCAATATGAATAATATTCATAACCCTTGGGTACGTAGGATTTATGAGTGGATTTTGCGTTTGATTGGTGTAGGTTGCATGTAGAAAAATCGTAGTTTTGATTTAAATGAATCTGGGGGCGTATAACTCATGTAATTTGTGTTGAGATAATGAAATTGGAATTATGATGTATTAATGATGAAATCTCGGTGTATTTAATTTAAAATAATTAAATGGGATTAATTGTGTGTTTATGACGATGTGAAAATTAAATTAAGATTTAATTGAATTGGACTATCATGCATAGTTTGGCACATTGATTAATTATGCTTGTTTGTCTGACTTATTGGTATTATTAAATTGCCATTGTGACGATGGGTTGTTGGGTATTTTTGCTTTCCCTATATTTTAGGATGCCTTCTAGGTATGGGACTAGTGGATAGGCCTTTTGATGATTTACTGCTTCTAGGTATGGGAGTAGTGAGGGTATGTTATCGCGATTTTATCATATCAAAGGTGGGCAGATTTTTGATATTTTATCATATACATAGGGTAGGATGTATTGATAACTTGGGGACCCTTAGGTATAGGATTAAGGAGTATTTTGAGGATCTCACATCGATAATAAGGGTGGGGGAAATTTATAAATTGTGAAATTGAGAAAATTGAGAATTTAATACCTAAGATAATAATACGGGTATTAAAATTTATTGGCATCGTTAATAGCGTGCAAGACTGACAGTTTAAACGGGTTGACTGGCTATTACGACGTGTGGGTGTGCGACGTCTGAATAACATGCAGGGCTGACAATTTAAAAAGGCTGGCTGGCTATGAAGATGTGTCGTGTGTGGAACCTCATGCATAACGTGCAGGGATGATAGTTTAAACGGGCTAGCTGGCTATGGCGAAGGGAATTACGGATGGTGTAGAATTTATTGCGAAATTAATGTAATGGATAAAAAAATTGAGATAAATGATAACTTTGGGTTAATTGAATTCAATCAATACTTTGGGGCAGTGGGATAATTAAAATATATTGGTGTGATTTTTATAAGAATCTCTAGGGGTATTTAGTAATTTATTTATCCCGCGTTTAAATTACTCGTCTAATTAAAATACTCTATTATGATATTTATTGAGTATAATGTTATTATTTGGGTTCACAGATCCTATTTGAGGGAAGTAGTGTGTATTCATGCTCGGGGCTCTGACCTCGTGCGTTGACTAATTTTTTCAGGTATCAGTACTGGAGTAGATGCATAGGATTTTCGGAGTTATCATTTGGAGGTAAGGCTGGAGTCTACTTCATTTATATTGCTTTATTTATCTTAAACTTTCTTTTCGGTCGTATTTCATTATGAGACATCATTTGAGTTTTTATTGGGCCATTCGGTTCCAAAGTTGTTAGAGGATTTCAGTTGGTTTTTTTTTTACAGTTGGTTATATTTAGTTTTTAATTAAATCATGATTGGAGATTGGATTTATTCGAAGTTTTAGCATGTGATGGATCTTTTATAGTTCAGTTGTTATTATCATTTGGGATTGATTCAATTACTTATCTTGTTGTTAATTTTATATGTCGCATATATGTATCATGCTAAGAATGATATTTTATTTACTCACACCTGGCTTAGTTTTGGTGGCGGTCGACGCCAAAATTACGCGGGGTGTGACAATGGAGTTTTGATTCTTGCTCAACCATGAGATAAGATCACTACCAAAGTAAAAGTATCCGCCTGAGGTGCTTATACAATCATCAACATCCTCGGCCCAATCGACATCCGAATAAGCCAACCAATGGTCATTGTTATCAAATGAATATCAAATTCCATAGGAAATAGTTCCACTCATATATTTGAGGATACGTTTAAATACAAGAAAATATGAAACTTTTGGGGACGCTTGGTTATGTGTACAAACTCCAACACGAAAGGTGATATCTAGAAAACTAGCAGTCAAGTAGAGGAGACTACCTATCTTACTCTTAAAAAGTGTTTGATCTACGTTCGTACCAAAAGTGTCTTTGTTAAGCTTAATATAGGAACTCATGGGTGTGCTTGAGTGCTTAGCTGATTCCAAAGAAAACTTCTTCACTAAGTCCTTTGCATATTTGTATTAAAATAGATACACATGGAGACCCAAGAAGAAGGTAAGATCACCAACCATGATCATCTCAAATTCACTCTTCATCTCCTCCTCGAAAATGTGAGCATGATGGGTATACGTGGATCCAACTACTATACCATCCACATGGAATTGGTCAACCAAGATAGCACATCCCATATCCTAACAAATAACCCATATACTATTAAATCCACCTTTCTTAAAGCCATGAGCTAAGATATAAGGATTGAGACTTTTGTATCAAGGACGGGATGCTAGCTTTAAACCATACAAGGCTCTATTTAAATGAAGATGTGTCCGGGTACTTTGGGTCTTCAAACACCTTTAGTTATTCCACATGAACTTTTTCCTGAAGAATTCCATTTAGAAAGGGACTCTTGATATCCATTTGGTAAAGCTTAAATCGTATATTAGATGTTATGATGAGTAGTAAGAGGACAAACTCAACCTTAACAATATGAGCGAGAGTCAAAGTCAACACCCTCAATATTTTGTGTAACCTTGAGTAACATACCTAGTCTTATTGGGAGAAGTGGTACCATTATCATCCATCTTGTTCTTATACACACACTTGGTACCAATCACATTAGTCTCTCTGGGTCAAGGGATTAATTCTCTGACATCTTTCTACCCAAATTGAAGCAACTCATAATGCATAGCACATATTCGATACTTATCTCGTCTTCTTCCTTCACATTCTTAGTCTGTACTTTAAAAGTGTAGAAAATACATATAACCACGTGTCTACTCGAGATCTAGTCCTAATACCTAGTGTGGGATCACCAATTATGTCAAAAAGATCATGACTCTTCTGAATCCAAGAGGATGTATCCTATATATCAGGAGAGGGGTCCACCGGGGAATAATGAAGGGGTGCATTATTCTAATACTAAATATCATGATCAACAAATGAATTCGAACCATCATTTTTAATCACGACATTTATCGATTCCATGACATTTTAGCTTTTAAAGTTAAACACCATATAGTCTCTAACAGATGATGAATACCCTAAACATATCCTGCCATCGTTCTAGAGTCAAACTTCCCTAAGTTCCCTCTATCTATAAGGATATAGAAAGGAATCCCAAAGACTTAAAAATATGATAGGTTGGGTTTCTTCCCTATTCATAATTCATATGGAGTGTGAACTGTGTATGACAAAGATATACCATATTCAGCATGTGGCATGCAGTATTGACAGCCAATGCCTAAAAATGTTTAGGGACATTCCTAACAAGAATCATGGACCTTGATTTCTCTTGAATATTTCAATTATCCCATTTTTTTGGAATATGAATGACCCGAAACTCATATTTGATACCAACTTCATCACAAAAGGCATCAACTCTGGATTTTTCAAATTTTGTGCCACTGTCATAGAAATATGATTTATGAGACACCATGTTGATTCCATAGAACATGATATTTTATTGTTAGGAACTCAATAACAGATTACCTTTCTCTTAAAATTAAACTATAGAATATCTCAATAAGTCATCAACAATCGTTTAGGAAATACTTCTTACCACAAATGTTCTTCATACAAGTAGGACACATAAGATGCATGTTTAGCAACTCTAAAACACGGGAGGTGGTAATGGTATTCAACTTCCTATGGGGAATCTTAATTTGTTTATAATGTTGGCAAGGATAACAAATTAAGGAGACGACCGTAAGCCATGAACTGGGTCTTTCTTGACTACTCTCTCGGGATCTTTAAAATTGGTGCGACCTAGTCATTGATGACAAAGGTCCATGGTGGATATCCTAGAATTATTCCACACTAAATAGGAGTTAGTAATGTTACCATATCAATTATCGATAGTCCTCACACTATAGCAAAAGTTCACCATATTGATCATAAACACTACACTTCGATTGGTAAAAACTACCTTAAAGTTTACATTACAAATATGTCTTATGCACATCAATTTCTCTCTCAAACCTTCAACATACATCACATTGTCTAACATAGGAAAGTCAAAAATCTCCACGCATCCTCATCTTAAGATTATAAACCCACTCTGATCTCCAAAGGCACTTTGTAATCCTTGCAATCCATGAATTTGATGAAATGTGACTTGTCACCAATCATGTGTTAAGATAACCACTATTAAAATGTCATTTATAAGTATCTTGAACCTTAAGATCAATGTGAACAATAAGGGCCTTATCAACGCTTTTAGGTAGCCAAGTGGTGGTAACCTTTTGCCTACCCTTTTGATTGTTGGCACTAGTCATTATGTTTTAAGTGTTCTAAAAAAGGGTTGACATCCTATGAAATTATTCCATTAAAATCATGGAAGTAGTGACTAGAAACTTAATACTCTCTCTAAGACTAGGAAAGTCACTATAGTGATGTGTGGGACTATATGTGTGAGATACATTTCTTAGGTTGTAGCAAAACTCCTTAAGGTTACCTATTCGTTTGCAATGGGTAAAAAAATAGATTTTTTTTGTTATGCCTTGGTTAAAATGCCTAAGTAAATCTCTCTTTAGTGGGTTAATTCCAGGCCCATAAGGTTCCATAAAAAAATTGGGAACCTGTTCGGGTGGGAATTAGAAGTTGATGGACCTTACTAACCTTCCCATGCATCTTGTTGAAACCTAATGTAGGACCTAGGAACATCTTTATAACCTTCTTTGATGTGTCCTTTATAATGACCTTGACATCACGAGCGTATTCAAAAACTCTCTCGAGTTAGGAAACATTGGCTTTAAGTTTCTCATGAGTCTCCAATGATACTTGAAGATACCTTATAAGACTAGCCACTTTGTTGGTCAAGTCAATTTTTCCAATCCCCATCGAAACCAATTTCTCACTCTCATTCGAAATATTCAACTCATTTTCTGAAGATAACACCATAAGATCCAAATTTTTATTTTTATTTCTAAAGACTTGGTGTAAAGTTCGGTGCATGCATGTTGGAGGCCACATCGTTTGACACATTATTCAGGATATCATGTTTAGAAACATCATCATCGGTGTGATATGTACTATAAGTGATAACTTGATTAGCCATGACCATGATGAAGTTATGTATATACGGTGATTCATTCCGAGAATCCACCGATTAAATATCACTATAAGTTAGAGTGCAATATAAGCATCTTTGCATATTCTGAAGCACCCTATATCTTTGACTCACTTGAGTCTATGCTATATATGTGTTCATCTAGTTTGGAAATAGTAGCAAAATTAAGTCATATCCTTGTTGACCAAAAAATCCTTCAAACTCTTCTTTTGAATTCCTCAAATTGTTCCTAAAGGTAAAAGACCAACACCTCACCTAGGATTGCATACACGTGTTGCATTATTCATAATATTGGTGTGTGTGAGTTAAATCCCATTAAAATAATTTTTCCATAATTTTTGGGATATTTTAAATAATTTATAGGATTTTTTAAATATTTTTTTTAAATTTAAAATTAGTTTTTACAAAGGTTGTGGGGTGTTTTTTAATTAGTAAAAGATGTTAAAACTTGACTTGGGTAGAAATAGAATGTGCTAGATAATATTGTGGATAAAATTTATATTTCTCGAAGACCTAAAACACGCATTTTCTCGAAGACCTAAAACACGCATTTTTTTTGACTTGGATCATTTTAATCTATGGCCTACATGCGTTCTTACTTGATCCATGTGTGAACAATTTAAACCAATCATAGCTTTTACTTATACGGTGCTTTTGTAGCCAATAGATTTCCTTCGATCAAATCTTGATCGTCCACTTACCTGAGACTCTCCAGATACTTCTTTTCCTTGTATAAAAGGATACTTAAACCTTTCATTTCCAACTTTTGTTCACCCCAACTTTGAGAGAAAAGAGAGAGAGAGAGAGAGAGAGAGAGAGAGAAAATAAAAACCCTAATCTAACTCCGGCCAAATCTCACCTGAAAATAGTTCTAAGAGTTGAGTTAGTTCTAAGATTTAATAAGATCCATCCTCTTTTGTACTTAATCTCTTGTCCAGCCAAGTCACGTTTTTCAAATCTCATTTTCTTTCATAGAAATCTGAGATTTGTGTGTCTGTGATACACTTCACGTTTTATCTCACTAGTTTTGACTTCTTCCTTTGAGGAATATCAATTTTGATGGTTGTTTTAAGATATTATGTTTCTTTCAAACCCTAAGCCAATAAAATCATTTATGATTTCAGTTTTTTAGAGTACTTGGACTTAGATCTAATTAAGATCTTAATTGGGGATTTACACTTTCAATTATTTCACATTTTGTGAAATATTTGTAAATATTTTCGAATAACAAAAGTGTTTAGGATCTTGGCTCCTTTATATAGAAAGATTCCCTCTTGATCTGTGGATAAATTGAAAGGTCCAAAGTCTGAGTTTCGATCAAACTGATTTTAGAAATCTTCTTTTCATTTTAGAATAGGTTTGTAATTTGATAATAATTTGGTATGTAATACCTGTGTGTGGGTTGCATGCAATTGATTTAGAGCACATCACCACTTACACTTTCACACTACAACACTAAAAGGTTTTCGTAGAGAGATTCTGAACATTTGTTTTGACATAAAGCATAAAGGAGTGTTGCAAAGCTAAAAGGAGTGGAGTTACAAAGCTGAGAGATCATCAAAAACATCAGAGCTTTGGTAGAAGTCAGAATATGCCAAAGGAGTTTGTATAGTTTTTGAACTTAGATTAGGCTTGATTATGTGTCTTGATTGTTAAATAGTTTGTAACTTGTTACTATATTTTAGTGGATTTTTACTTTTGAGGTGTAGAGACCTCCGTGGACATTTCCCCAATTGGGTGGGGTTTTACCACGTTAAAAATTATACTTGCATGCTTCATATTCCTCTCATCCCTTTCTCGAGGCTGTGTTGATTTAATTTCTTTATAAGTTTTGGTTTCCAAAACTGGCAAAACCTATACCTTAAATAACTCGTTCATACTGTTTTGAACACATCTTGTGTTAGCTATTTTTTTTAAGAAACGAGTTTCTTCAAAAAAACTGTTCGAAGTCATTTAGATTGTTTAATCTTGAATTAAATGACTTAACTAGTACTTTTTCAATTGGTATCAGATCTTTGGTTTTTCAAATTCTTTAGATCTTGAGTTTCTGAAATTGTTTTCTCAAAACAAACAATGGATGAGAAATTTGAGAGATTAGGTAACCTGTCCAGGCCCCCTCTCTTTGATGGAACCAACTTCCCTTACTGGAAAGTGAGGATGGTTGATTTTATCCAAGGGACATTAGGAGATGATGTCTGGGATTCCATTGAGAATGGTTATACTTTTCCTATTAATCCAACCGCTGAAGGAAGTAGGAGGATTATAAAGTTACTAAGTGAATTCACTAAAGAAGAGAAACAGACTTCCCTTAACAATAACAAAGGCAAAAAATGCCATACTCATGTCTATCAATGAACACGAATTTAAGAGGATATCATTCTCTACTACCTCTAAGGAAGCATGGGACACCTTAGTGACTGCACATGAGGGTGCACTAGAGTTAAAACAGTTAAAACACAAATGCTAATCTAGAAGTACAGCTCCTTGATCATGATTGAGACTAAGTCATTTGATGACTTCTATATTAGATTGAGAGACATTGTGACCAAATGGCATGCTATTGGGATTGTATATGATAGAAAGGAATTGTCTCTAAAATACTAAGATCACTTCCACAGAAATTTGATAATAAGGGATATGTAATTGAGGAGATGGATGATCAAAATATCAAACTTGAACTCCTCAGTAGGAAATTGAGAACTGTGAAAATGGAATTAGAATTTAAGAAGAAATTAAGCTAGTCCCAAAAGATATAGGCTAGTTCTAATATTGTTTTCTCATCTAAGTTGACCACACCTAAACTTCGTATACCTAACATTGACTTAGACTCTAATGAGGACTGTAATTTAGATAGTCTGGATAATCAGTTTGATTTAATGTCAAAATAATTGAAGAAAATTGTGCAATTTTGAAATAAAATAGTAAAAAGACAAGGCAAACCTACTTATCCAAACTAATTTAATAATAGGCCTCATGAGAGAAGAAAAGACAAACACCAAACTGATAATCACAAGAGACCTAAGAGAGACCTTAAAAATGTTGAATGTTAAAAGTGTGGGAAGTTAGGACACATGCTAGTGACTATAGAGTTAACTTAGACAACATTTACAAACATAATAGGGCTTATCTATGCAAGACTTGGGATGACTCAAGTGAATCAAAAAATGATGAACCCGAGTCATCTAACACTTATGATCCTCGTATGTCATTCTTTGCTAAAATCATATACATTGATGATAAGGAACTTGATCGTGCTATGTTAATTGATGTTATTCCTATTGATTTGTCTACTTTGTTACTTGAGAATGTTAATAATGCTTCGAACGATGTGTGTGTGAGTCAAAGGGAACGCTATATTGTTAATGCCAATGGGTTTGTGGGCTCTAAAAAGGAACCTCTATGAGACATTGCACATTGCACACTTAGTGACTCCAACAATGAAAACGTTCCTGACTTTCACACACTGTACATAAAAAATCTCAAGAAAAACACTAAAATTGAAAAGATTGTCAAAGATCTTATCCAGAAGATAGAAACCTTAAGTCACGTGATCAAACAAAATGTTGAATAGTACACTTATCAATGTCTAACTCATGAGAATGAAACTAAAAAATTTGAACAAAAACTAAAAGAATTGTCTAACTCAAATGAAATTCCATAAAAGAAATGCAAAGGAACGTTGTTAGAATGGGAACATACAAAAGAAAAGACATCAACAGTCTTCAAAAAGTTTGCTAAATTTGAAAATAACTCTAAATGTTTTGAAGACTGTGTTGCTGAAAGTAATACTAATTCTGATGAAAGAACTGGAAAAGGGTTTTCCCCAATAATTCCAAGCAAACAAAAACTTTTGAACCTATCAAGTTTGTCTCTGGTGGCCGAAGACCTATTGAAACTTGTCCTGATTTTCAAAATTTGAAAAATGATTTTTACTCACAAAAATAAATTTATACATTGGTGAATCAAGTAACTCTAAGCATAATGTTGAACATAAGGCTAAATATGCCTGCCCCCCTATTAGACAAGCTGATTCGTCATTTCATCCTATGCCACCTAGGAACAAGACTAGAGCTCAAAACCTTGAAAAACCTTTGAAATAATTTTCCTAAGGTTATGAGATCTATGTGCCATCTTTACTGCTCCTATTATGATGTATTTGGGCATTCCCTTGATGGTTGTTATTCCAAACATCTAGGTAATCTAGTCTATAACTCTCCTATTTACCATAACTTCAACTATTCTAGGAGAAGTCAAAACAGCCATGCCCTTCCTAGACAGCCAGAGGAGAATTCTAACTATCAAAATAGACAGATAAGGACTAATACTAAAAGACCATTGACAAGAAGGAATCCTAGATTCTTTTCTAAGCCAATTGCTCAAACTGTCTATAATACTCATAAAACTGGGCAAAAATATTTTGAAGAAAAGACAAAAGCTCGCAAGTTTTTATCAAATACGAGGTAATAAGAGAAAATTGAACACTGGAGCAATTTGGGTTAGAAAAGATGATCTATTACCCCAACCAAAATGCAATATTGTGATCAGTGCTTTTAAAGCTGAACACACGGCATCAGATGGTATTTAGACTCTGGATGTTCCAAACATATGACCGGGGATGATTCCAACCTTTCAAAAAAAACTAAATTCTTCGGAGAAAATTCTTATTTAGAGATAGTGCATCAGCCCAATCATTGGTAAATGAACACTCCATGAAGAAGGATTACCCATTCTTGAGAATGTTCTCTTAGTAAAAGGGAATAAAGTCAATTCACTAAGTATATGACAGTTTTGTGACTCCAACCATACTATCACCTTTTCCAAGAACAATTGCAAAATTTTAAATAAAAAAGGTGATTTCATTATTACAGGACTCTGTACTCCAGATAACTGTTACACGGTCATTCTAAGTACAGAGGTTTGTAACAATGCCAGAATGGATGACAATGAGATATGGCATAATAGGTTGGGTCACATTAATTATGATAGTCTTAGAAAATTGTGCTCCTAAGAGATAGTTAGAGATCCCCCTAAGATCAAACCAATTTCAAACATCATATGTGGTCCCTATCAAGAAGGAAAAATTGTTAAGGCTCCCCACAATAAAGTTAATGATGTTCTATCCACTAAACCTCTAGAAATCATCCACATGGACCTCGTGGGTCCTTCTCGTACTGTTAGTCTTTGTGAAAAAAGTTATATCTTCGTTATGATTGATGAATTCACTCGATTTACCTGGGTTGCTTTCTTAAAACACAAGTCAGAAACTTTCTATAAGTTTTTGAAAATCTTAGTTCGTATAGAAATTGAAAAGGATGCCCAAGTAGATAGAATTCGTAGTGATAGACGAGGATAATTCATATATCCAGGTGTCATTTAATACTGTGACTATAATGGTTACAAATATGAGCTTAGTGCTCCTAAGACACCTCAATAAAATTGAATTGTTGAGCGCAAAAACTGCACTCTTCAAGAAATGGCCCGTGTGATTATTCATGCGAAGAACCTGCCTAAATATTTCGGGGTAGAATCCATTCGTACAGCCTGTAATATAATCAATCGAGTTTACTTATGGAAAATACCAAACAAACATCTTATGAGTTATGGTATCGGAAGAAACCTAACATAAAATACTTTAGAACCTTAGGTAGCACCTGTTATGTCTGTAAGGATAGAGAACATTTGTCTAAATTTGAAACCAGAGGAGATAAAGATATTTTCTTAGGATATTCTCCAAATAGTAGAGCCTATTGTGTCTACAATCTTCATACCAAAAATGTGATGGAATCCATTAATGTAGTTGTAAGTGACACTAACGTAGAAAGTAAGATCAAAGAATCAGCTATAGTGGATGAATCCGAATATATTATAAATTATGATTCTCCATAGATAGATGATTCTTTACCAACTGAGACCCCCGAAGTACCTAACTAGGTTTCCAAAGATCATCCTTTAAATAGTGTAGTTAGGAATCCTATCTAGCCAGTTCGTACAAGATCCCAACTACGTACCCTTGCTCATTATGCATGCATTGTTCCTCTTATAGAACCAAATAATGTAAATAAAGCACTGAATGATCCATTGTGGATAAGTGCTATACATGAGGAACTTATTCAATTTATCACACATGATATATGGTATTTTGTACCCCGACCTAAAAATAAAAGGGTTATCGGCACACGTTGGATTTTTGAAAATAAAACAGATGAATCTGGGATGATTATTCAGAATAAATTTAGATTAGTTGCCCAGGGATACTCTCAAATTTAAGGAATTGACTTCGAGGAAACTTCTGAACCTGTCACTTGGCTCGAGTTTGTTCGCTTACTTTTTGCAATATCTTGTCATTTGCATTTCACATTATATCAAATGGATGTTAAATCTTCTTTCCTTAATGGCATCTTGATTAGGGAAACCTACGTAGAACAACCCAAAGGGCTTCATCCAAATTACATCTACCGGCTTAAGAAAGCTCTTTATGGGTTAAAACAAGCTCCTAAATCTTGGTGCGGATGTTTATCTACCTTCCTTCTTAACAATGGTTTTAAACGAGGAGGGAATGATCAAACTCTTTTTGTCAAATATTTTGACAGGAACACTACTATAGCCTAAGTATATGTAGACGATATCATTTTTGTATCTACCTCCCCTACAGATATAAAAAAAAAATTCTGACATTATGCATCAGGAATTCCATATGTCACTTATGGGGGAGTTACAATTGTTCTTAGGACTCCAAGTTAAGAAAAATTCAGATGGGTTATCTGTATCGCAATATAAATACGCTTTAGAGATTGTCAAGAAGTTTGGCCTAGAAATAGCAAAAGAAGCTAGGACTCCTATGAGTTCTTCTCTCAAACTTTCTAAAGATGAGAATGGTAAATCCATCGACTCAACCTTATACTGTAGTATGATAGGAAGCTTACTTTACCTTATTGCCTCCCATCCTAATATCATGTACTCTGTCAACGTGTGTGCCCGATATCAAAAAAATCCTAAATAGAGTCATCTATTATGCGTTAAAAGAATTATCAAATACATTAAAGGCACTCTAAACTAAGGACTTCGGTACACTAAAGACACTTCTAGTACTATAATAGGATACACTAATTCTGATTGGGCTGGGTGTTCCGATGATAGTCAGAGTACTACAGGAGCATGTTATTACATTGGTAACAATTTGGTAGGATGAAGTAGTAAGAAACAAAATTGCACTTCCTTGTTTATTGTTGAATTCGAATATAGTCGCATGAAGTTGATGTGCTCAATTACTTTGGCTAAAACAAATGGTGAAAGATTAAGGTATACCTAAAGATAAGTTACATCTCTATTGTGACAATCAAAGCATGATCAATATTTCTAAAAATCCAGTTCAACACTCTCGTACCAAACATATTAAAATCAAATATCATTTCATACGCGAGTTAGATGAATCTAAGGAGTTGGAAACTAATTACCTACCTACTAAATTTCAATTAGCTGACTTATTTACCAAACCCTTGGGTTATCTTCAATTTGAATCTTTGTGAAAATATATTGGTATGGTTATGGAAGAATAATGATTTATTGTTTCATACTTGTTTTCTTTTCCCTTTGTTCATTTGAGACAAAATGTGGGAGAAATTTGAGTTTACATGGAAATTCATGTTGTATTCTCAACTAGAAAGCTTGATCTTAGTTATCTCATTTTCATAAATCAGTACCTTCATTTACAATAGAATTTTGATAGGGTATTAGTCTATAAATAGTTGAGTTATGTAATTTTCCTTTTCTAGGATATTGGGTAGATATAATTTTTATATATGAATAGGTTTTTCTCATGTCTTATGTATCCCTATGACTCCTCGATGACTCAAAGGATATTTTGTCTCATACTTCATAAGGGGGAGATTGAAGCACCCTATATCTTTGACTTACTTGAGTCTATATTATATAGATGCTCATCTAGTTTGGAAATAATGACAAAATTGAGTCATATCCTTGTTGACCAAGAAGACTTCAGACTCTTCTTTTGAATTCCTCAAATTGTTCCCAAAGGTAGAACGTCATCACCTCACTTAGGATTGCATTCATGTGTTGCATTTTTCATAATATGGGTGTGTGTGAGTTAAATCCCATTAAAATAATTTTTCAATAATTTTTTAGATATATTAAATTATTTCTAGGGTTTTTTAAATAATTTTTTGAAATTTAATATTGGTTTTTACAAATGTTGTGGGTTGTTTTGTAATTAGTAAAAGTTGTTAAAACTTGACTTGGGTAGAAATCAAAAACGCTAGATAATATTGTGGGTAAAATTTGTATTTCTGTAAGACCTAAAACATGCATTTTTTAAGTCATCTCTGCCTTACACGTGTTTGACTTACTACGGTTGGATTCGTCTTTCTTTACACTCACAAACCTAAGAATGATTTATAACCCTTGGATCATTTGAATCTGTGGCCTGCATGTGTTCGTACTTGATCCATGTGTTAACAATTTAAACCAATTAGAGCTTTTTTAAATACGATGCTTTAGTAGCCATTAGATTTCCTTCGATCAAATCTTGATTGTCCATTTACCTGAGACTTTCCAGATCCTTCTCTTCCTTGTATAAAAGGAGACTTCGTCCTTTCATTTCCAACTTTTGTTCACCTCAACTTTGAGAGAGAGAGAGAGAGAGAGAGAGAGAAAAGAAAATGAGAGAGAAAATAAAAACCCTAACCTAACTCCGGCCAACTCTCACCTGAAAATAGTTCTGAGAGTTGAGTTAGTTATGAGAGTTGAGTTAGTTCTAAGATTTGATAAGATCCATCCTCTCTTGTTCTTAATCTCATGTCCAACCAAGTCACATTTTTCAAATCTCATTTTCTTCCACAGAAATCTGAGAATTGTGAGTCTGTGATAAACTTCACGTTTTATCTCAGTGGTTTTGATTTCTTCCTTCGAGAAATCTCAATTTTGTTGGTTGTTTTAAATTGTTATGTTTCTTTCAAACCCTAAACCAACAAAATCATTTTTTATTTCAGTTTTTGAGATTACTTGGTCTTAGATCTAGTTAAGATCTTGATTGGGGATTAACACTTTCAATTATTTCACATTTTGTGAAATATGTGTAAATATTTTCGAATAACGAAAGTATTTAGGATCTTGTATCTTTTATATAGAAAAATTTCCTTTTGATCTGTGGATAAATTGAAAGGTCCAAAGTCTGAGTTTCGATCAAACTGATTTTATAAATCTTCTTTTCATTTTAGAATTTATTTGTAATTTGATAATCATTTGGTCTTTAATAAGTGTGTGTGGGTTGCATGCATGTGATTTAGAGCACATCACCACTTACACTTTCACGCTACAACACTAAAAGGTGTTGGTAGAGAGATTCTGAATATTTTAGTCGGCGTAAAGCTTGAAGAAGTGTTACAAAGCTAAAAGGAGTGGAGTTACAAAGCTGAGTAAACATCAACAACATCAGAGCTTTGGGAGAAGCCAAAAAACGCCAGAGGAGTTGGTATAATTTTTTAACTTAGATTAGTCTTGATTGTGTGTCTTGATTGTTAAATAGTTTGTAACATGTTACTCTATCTTAGTGGATTTTTACTTTTGAGGTGTAGAAACCTACGTGGATATTTTCCCAATTGGGTGTGGTTTTACCACGTTAAAAACTATACTTGCATGCTTCCTCTTCCTCTTATCCCATTCTTGAGGTTGTGTTGATTTAATTTCTTTATAAGTTTTGGTTTTCAAAACAGGTAAACCTATACCTTAAATAACTCGTTCATAATGTTTTAAATACATCTTGTGTTAGTTGTTTGTTTTAACAAAAGAGTTTCTTCAAAAAACTATTCGAAGCCATTTAGACTATTTAATCTTGCATTAAACGACTTAAGTGGTACTTTTTCATCTTCCATATCTTTTAATCCTAGGATCACACTTGTGGGGTTTGTGACCTTTCCACTTGCATTCATATCATCCCTCGGAATCGTCTCTCTTGATATGTTCTCCTCTATCTTTCCGTTGATCATTCGACAAAACATCTTTTCCCACCTTAAATTTTTTATCTTTTTCAAAACTTTTATTTGCCATTTTGGAGGAATTTTTATTTTTGAATTTGAGAATTTTTTTTAAAAAAATAGCAATCATATCAAGATCATATAGATCAAATTTAAAATCGGAGTCAGAAACTTCCTATTTGTTCTTAGATTGAGATTGTAAAGAGATCCCTTATCTTTTTTCTTTTGTGTTTTGGGGAACATGTTTATTTCTTAAGTGATCACCAATGAGTTCTTCTAGCCTAAGCGAGTCCAGAATTGCCAAAGAGTTAAAGACTGTGACTTTTGCAATAAATTGAGATGGAAGGAGCCTCAAATTTTTTGAACCACTTTCATTTTAATAAATAATCACCAAAATAAAAACTAGAGTTCACAATATCAGACAATTGTGAATGTAATTTATCAAATGTTTCAACTATTAGCATTCTAATAGTCTAAAATTTTGTGGCGAGGTTTTAAATCTTAGAAACTTTGACAACATTGGTTCCCTCAAGAGTGAGTTGGAGGATATCCCAGGCTTTCTCAGATGTGGCACACGTCATGATATGAAAGAAATTCATCATGACGAGCGAGTTTGGATTGCTATTGAAAAGGGGTGGACTCCCCTATAATACCCCACTATTTTAATGTTAATTTGATTTTTGGTTTAATTTGATTTTTTGTTTAAGTGGGAATTATCCCTTTATTTTAATGTTAATATGAATTTTGTTAAAGTTCATTTGTTAAATTGTTAAATGAATAAATATGAATTTGTAATTTGTAAAAAAAAATGTAAAAATGAATTTGAAAGGTCCTTCAATTATGCAACAATTAATGGGGTAATTACATTTTGACAACTAGAATTAAAATAAAGAGGTTCAAGGGTTAAAATTTATTTTAGGGTATAATTGGAAGTTGAACACTAGATATTTTTAGGGTTCTGCTGTTAGCTGACTTCTTCAATTTTCAAGGTTGCGGGGCTAGCTGAGAGAGAGAAATGTGAGGTGAGTGTGACTTCTTCCATTTTTAAGGTGCTGTAGTTTTTTAGTCTTCACACAGAATTCAAGAAAAAAACGGTAGGGTCAATTTTTGTGGTTTGGACCGGATATGGAAATAGGGCAGCGCATTGTTATAACTAAGGAGCTAAATCTTTTTTTTGGGGAAAGGATATGAATCTTTTCTTTTCTTATTCATAATCTATGTTTTTAAAATAGAAGATGGAGCCTTGGGTTTTTGGATTATCGTCTCAAGCTAGTGGGGGTTGTTTATGATGAGACTTTGGTGCATGTCGGTTATGTGGTAATTAATTAATGAGCATACTTGATTAATATAAGTAATTGACATTAATACATGTAATTATTTAACTTTGTCATACTACATGTTTATGAGATGGCCGAGATGAAGGGGCGCATGTCGGTTACTTGGTAATTAATTAATGAGCATAATTGATTAATCAAAGTAATTAAGATTAATACTTGTAATTATTTAAATTTGGCATACCACATGTTTATGAGATGGTCGAGATGAAGGGGCGCATGTCAGTTACGTGGTAATTAATTAATGAGTATAATTGATTAATGAAAGTATTTGAGATTAATACATGGGATTACTTAAACTTGGCGTACCGCATGTTTATGACATGGCTGAGATGAAGGGGACCATGTCGGTTATATGTTAATGAATTATTAGGCATGGCGGTTACTTACTGATTAGTTAATGAGAATGATTAAATAATGGTATAAAATGATATAATTCTAATATATTCTGAGACTACGTGTATGGGTTGGGTCGTTCATTAAATTATTAAATTATAACTTTATCATCTATGCATATAAATGCTTTGAGTTTCTAGATAAGTTCGTTGCTAGGTTTTTCACCCCCTTTTTGTTTAATCCAAGTGGTAGGGATGGATCTCACACTTAGATTACCTTTCGATCTAGTCAGTACGTGATATACATCTCTCAAGGTACTCAGCTCCAGAGACATTATAGTTCTCTATCTCCTTATGTTATCATTTATCTTTTCAGTATAGCTTATATTAAGATGTCTATTTGTATGTTGAGACTTAGATGGTTTGTAATATTCATAGAATCTTTGGGGTTTGTATTTATGTATTACCATTGAGAAAACAGTGTTTATTGATTTCTTTATTGGACAATACGAGTTATATTTGAGGATTTTCTCATCGCTCCCAAATTATTATCTATTTTTTCATTTGATCTCTTCATGCTAAGAAGGATGATGATGCTAGAAATAGCACCACCAGATCAAGGTGTTGGAGAGATCAAACATGTATAAGAATGGCATCACATAAGCAATATAAATGTAGAATGAGATGAGGAGAAGAGGAGAAAGATATCAATATAAGAGGCCTACGTCCACTGTGCAGGTGAGTGATCTTCACTATAAAAAGAGGGCACTAATGGCCTTGTTATACAATACTCTCTCTCTCTCTCTCTCTCTCTCTCTCTCTCTCCTATATATTTTGATAGATCTTCAGTTAGGGTTTGTAATATGCCATCAATTTGAAGAAAGAAGATAAATGGTATATCTAGTGCTTAGGTAGTGTAGTGTACCCCCCAAGCATGCAATGAGCATGTGTAGGATGATTTAGCCAATCTCATGTGGACACCTGGTTGTGCCACATGTAGATCAAAATGATCAAATATTCCCTCACGTGATGCAATGATCCAGTTATAACGGTCTTTTCCACGTGTTTCAGGTCTCTTTTTACTTGTATATGCTCGGACTTGTGACATCATCCACTGGAACCTCGGCCTAGCTGGGTATGAGGTTAATGACTCCGACATGACCATTGATCCTCCAACCATAAGTATAACCTCGACCAGACAGGCCAACCGAGGTTAAGTAACCGGGATCATTTATGCTATAGGCCTAAGCAGAGTATGAGATTGGTTCAAGTCGAACCCATGAAGCTATTACTAATCTCGGTTGCTTCCTAGCCGAGGCATGTTCTTATGAGGCCGACCTCATTAGAGACGACCTTATTGCTGACTGGTGGGTCCCTTCTAATGACTCAGCCATGAGATAGGACGACGTTGTTTCTCAGAGTATGAGGGTGCACTTTGGTCATATCAATCACCCCTTATCCCTTAGCCTTCAATGTGAATAGGTGGATGCGGGGTATGTAACACCCCGCCTAATTAAATACCGAGTGATCAGTCCTTTATTAAATTAACTCAAAGTGTCCGGTAGGTTCATTCTTAACATCACTATCGAAAAATAATTTTTCTTTATTAATTACCTAATAAATAATTAAGCTAAGTGTCAAAACGTTTAATTTAACAAATTAAGTTCGATTTTTATTATTAACTATGAAACCAGTTTCACGAATACAAATCATAGTATTAAAACAAAACAATTCAAAGGAAAGTAGATGCTAGATAAATAAATCCAATTAAAACATCCCAACTTGTAGGACAATGTAATAAACTAAAATAATCCCAACTAAACTGAATACTGACATAAATAAAGAGTACTATTCTCTCGACTAGGTAAAAATTGGAAATGGGCGCCACATGCCCTATCTAATGAGAACTAAATGAAAGACTAAGATGACAAGGATGAAGTCGTCTACTGCCAAAACCTGCAACTCCCACACTAGCTGCAGTACGTCAATAGTCCAAAGATCCAAGCCTGACACCCCTGTGGCTGGGCACCTGTAATACATATATATATATATATATATATATATATATATATATATATATATATATATATATATATATATATATATATATATATATATATACAGGATAGAGAATAGATGATAGGAAATGGGTCAGAGCCCGAGTGTAAAACAGCTTTAAAATAGTTTAGCAAGTATTTAAAATGCTTACCAATTGATATTACATACATGTTAGTACTCGACACTCTCTTGATAATTCTCACCTCTCATCTAGTGTGCACGCTTGTCGTACTGCTAAAATGACTCATAAGTCTAACCCAATTGTCCTCCCATAGTTTCTGATTTGCGAGACCGTATGTCTATGATTTATTAAAATAACATCTTATTAAGAACCATTTAAGTTAATTATGTATATCTCAATACTGCTATGAAGTCTCAAGCATTTACAATGATTAGGAACATTTATTCAATATTTATCTACCTACACACAGAGTAGAAGATTTCCAAGTATATGAATATATATTAATAGAAATTCTAGGCCGACACAAAGTATTGATACAGAATGGTGCGACACAGTGATGTGTCGCACCGATATTGGCTATTGTCTTATGAGTGTGGGTCTGCGCCAGCGGCACTAGCCAATACCGGTGCGACACGTCACTGTGTCACACCAAATGTGTCGCAAAACTGTGTCGGTGTAGCAGGACTCATATATTAATCACTCATACAATATATATACTAATCGACACCCCACATAAAATCTATGTTGTTGGCATACTTTGCTATCAAGTCCCCGTATATCTCGTACAAGGTAAATACTAGTTCGGAATCACTCTCGAACTGTATTAACATAAACACACAGAATGGAGGCGAAGCATAGTTCAAAGTCACTAAGACGTCAGCACATACCCCTCACATCTCTTAGGACCGTCTGACTATCATTCTCAGATAGCCTGTACCAAGGAATCCTATGTTCTAGGGTACAAGTCAATATCCCCTATAAAGGTCCCATCTAGATAAGACATTCCTGACGCATCAACCTCCGTGATAGCAAGTAGCGCGAGTATGATTATACACAAATATATACATCCAATGTATATACACAATCACTCAGTCATATATATAAATATTCACATCTTCTAATTAGGTTCGCCCACGACCTATAATAAAATTATTAACCATACGTAATACAATTTTATCCAATATCTTACACATAAAGAACTCATCTCTCTTTATTCTCAATTAATCATTACATAATTACTTCTCGTCCCTCGAAGTATTCTCTTTTCCTAAGGTAAATTCAGTAAGCACACCCTCATTAACATACTGGTCTAAGTCCTTAATGAATTCTCTCAAGTTCTTACTCAACGTACGTACGATTTCCAATATTTAATATAACCCCATCATCCCACCGTTACTTCTCGAATGAACTTATTTTAAACGGAGTCTACTTAAACCCTGGTCCTCTTCATGACCCATTATGATCTTTAAATAATACTCATGAGTTCCTACGCATTTTATCCGAATTAAAAAAAAAGAGTAAAATCATGAAGTTTCCAAAAGGGGTCGATGGATCGATGAAAATGGTCTATCGATCGATCAGTAGATCCATCAACATCCTTGGGTCAATCGATCGATCGATCAGGTATAGCCCAGATTCTGCCATTGTTAACTATGGGTTTCCTAATTAAACTCAACCAAAACTCCATAAACGAGTCCCAAACTCCCAACCAATTAAACTAATGATTATATATACCTATCTACATGATTTTTTACGAAAAGCATGTATGAATTTCATCAAAGACATAGGATTAAAGGGACAATTCACCATATTTGTCAAGAGCCCTAGTTTCATCATAATTTCCAACATTCTAATTCTTTTTCCAGATTTCTTTCTTCTAAACCATTACAAATTCGTGAGTAATCCTCTACATATGACAAGATGTCCAGATTTCATGATTTACTCCCAAAACATGCGATTTAAATCTTCTAAATTATATGATTCTTCTATAAAAACATGTATTCTTAATCCTACTCTAACAAGGATGAAATATTAACTACGAATTTTCAAGATAGATACTTTCCTCATAATCGAATGTCTGATCTGTTGGTGATGAAGATATGGTTGCGTTCCTCGTCTTACGATTTATGCCCCGGTGGTTTTATTCTTGAAAAATGTGTTACAGCTTGTGATCAAGTCTTGAAGAGATCTCTACCTTTCTTCTCTATGGATGTTATATATTTGTGTGATTGATAACCCTAAAAGTTTAACTCTAATAGCTTATATAACTTAGGGAAATTCGTGGGATTAATTACCGAAAAATATAGTATGACCATAATACCGTCCCGGGATGCCAGTTAGGCCTAAAAATGTCCCGAGACCTAAACTAAACCCCCGAGTACACTTTTCTGACTATCTTGACCCTTCTGGACACGTTGACGCACTCAAAATGACCATACGAGCGACTTATAATTTATTCACTTTTTATAATAATAATTTAGTATCGACACGACATAAATGCGTCCCGACTTAATATCCATAATTGTCATATTATTCACTCGTAACAATTTTAATAAATTCAGTTATACATATTACTTTACTCATTAAGTAATATTCAACTAATTCCCAATAATTACTAACTCTCTTCACGCTAGTAAATATTAAAAATAAATTTTTAGATTAATATTAAATTAATATCTCAATTTGAATTTAATAAATCCCCAATTTAAAAACCATAATTAAAATCCATAAAAATACTAGGTACTACAAGGTATATATGATCGGCTGATGAATGGACACTTCTAAGTATTTGGTGGTATGGGGATTGTCATTAGGACACATGTCATTCTTGGAACTAGTTGGCGTCTGCCCCAAGGTAATGAATGATGTGGATGCACATTTAGGGTTTTAAGGAGAAATGATGAGGTGCCTTGGACTTCGTGTGTAATCATGGCATTGATATTTAAGGACTTTTCTCTTTCTTCTTCACAATTTTCCCCAATTTATTTTCCCGCTTGTGTGTATCTACAAAACCTCAAATCCTCCATAACCAACCTCCCAGCTCACCTGCAAAATCAAGCTCTTCTGCCTTAAACCTTATTCTTCCAATGTCTATTTCCACTCAAGGATTGCCCTCTACCTTTGATTTCCATTATTGGTTTTTGGTTTATTTATTTGTCTTTTCTAGTGAGTTTTCTTTTTTTCGACGAACGTTTCCACCATTGTTTGGTGGTTTTAAGGTTAGCCCAGTGGTTGCTTGGTGACCCTTAGGCCACCTTTGGTTGTACCGAGGTTGGTTTAGGTTGAAATTTCCCATTTCAAGGGTCTCCGGTGACACTTCGGTCACCATCTCCGGCGTGATGCTTCATTACTATTTTTGGTGTTCTTCATAAAAACCCATTTTAATTCCAAGCTTTGATCATTTTAAAGTGTTAGGAATTGTTTACCTATTTGCCTATTTGTCTTTCATTAGAAGTGTGGTCTCGTAACTCGGATGCTACAGCCTCTATATAAACTTGTAGAGGAGTTTCCAAATCTAAGAGAGAAGTGCTTCAACAAAATCAGATAGGTTGAGTTAGCTCAAGCCGAGAGTCGAAAGGCTGAGGCTTTCCCCCTTTGTCCAATTTTTCCACCCCCATAGCTGTTATATACCCTGAGCGTGCCGAGGTCTATGACCCTATGTCTAAATCATCTTCTGTAGACCCTATGTCCACCTCTGAGCCTGCCGAGAGTGTTGACTCTTTTTAAGAGGCTGTGGACTATTCCCCCAAACGAAATGGAGGGTATGAGGATGAGTAAGTTTCTTGCCATGCCTCGTCTTATAAGGACACTAGTCACTCACAACACTCTGCCTCTGTATAAATTTTAGAGCCTTGCTTGGCCTTTCCTCCCCCAATTGATGACATTCCTCTATCAGCTGCCACATGGGCTGAGTTCGTAGAGAGGTTTCCTGGTCGTATACCCACTGATGCTCAGGTCGAGGTTGTTGTAGATGACGATGATGAGGAGAGTGAAGTAGACACCGCTATAACTAGCGAGAATGAAAACTCTATTACTGAGTAAGACCTTTTAGTCTTTAGACTTTTATATAGCATTCCTTATTCATTCTCCTTGAGGAATCCTTTGAAAGACAAGAGGGCTTTTGATGTCCAGGAGGGTGAGATCTACGTCTATGAGCAGATGTTCAAGTCAGGTTTTTGGTTACCCATTCATCCAATCATCTGATCCATCCTTTCATACATAAATCTTGCCCCCTCCCAACTATCTCCAAACGCGTGGAGGGTCATGATAGGAGCTATCGTCCTCTAAAAGGTTATTCATCATATCGACCTTCCAATTAGAGTCTTCATAGGTTGCTATACCCCATCTTCTTCTAAAACTCATACATGGTACTATCACTTCGTAGCTAGAAAGTCTGAGAAGAAACTGCTCTTAGTCACTTAGACTTCAAACCACAACTAGAACCCCTAATACTTCTTTGTGTTGGGTGCCTGTGAATTTAATCTAAACAAGGCATATGGAGACATTGAAATGAGGACACCTCTGAGATGGTCCAAAGCCTCTTTCCTTTTGGAGGCGAGTTCTGACAACAAAAAAGTTCGGACAACAAAAAAGCCATCACCGACCTTTGTAACCAATGAGAGAATGATAGTCTTATCAAGTATAAGCATCTGATGACCCCCTATTACCTTTCGGAGACGAGTTTAGGGGGTGGGTCATTTATAAGAGCTTCATAAGTTTCAAAATTTTATTACTAAGTTATGTCTCGTACTTTTTATTTACCCGAGCTGCTAACTCTGAGACTTCTCCTTTTACAGAGGGACCAGAAGATATCTTAGACGACCTTTGGGAGATATCAACCCCAAATATTTCCAAGCTAATCAATAGACGAGGCGATAAGACTGTCCCCTCCCAAGCACAAAATAAGAAGGGTGTCGGCACATCCAAGGTCGATGTTGCTGCTACGAAGAGGAAAGCTCCTACAGACCCTATTTCCACTAGGCCATCAAAAGATCATAATACAGACAGTGGCATCCTTATCTCCACCAATGATGTTTTAGTCACTCGCCTGGCTCAGTTAAAGATCTGTGAGAGCGTGATCGGCCACAGTATGCAGGCAGCTGATGCTATCAGTGGGATCATGACTGAGGAAGATAAACATTTTCTTCAATCTGTAGACGTTCACTTGCTACGGAGTTTGCCCTTCACATGACAGTTTAAGTACTTTGATGATTATTTTTTTTCTCAAGTGTTGTCTCTATATTCTTTTAATCATCAGTACTCATATGTATGATCCTTTCCTACAAGGAGTGGTGTCTCTTCATCGTTTGGACGACTGGACCTTAAAAAGGATGCTCCTGATCCAAAAGGGGAGAGATACTAAGAAGAAAGAGGATGTCCTCAAGGATGACCTTGAGAATGTAAAAGGGGACCTGAAGTAGGACAGGGAACAAACTACTCGTCTGAAGGAGGACCATACCAAGGCTTTGAAGGCCAAAGATGAGAGTCTTCAAGAAAAGATTAATGAACCTGTCAAGTCTGTACTAGTCGATGTTGAGGACATGATCATTGCTAACTACAAAACTTTTGATGAATTTGTAAGTTTTGGATTTGACTATCTTGAGAGGGGTATCAAGGTAACTGAATGATGGGATGATCTTAAGCACGGGGAATCTAGAAGCTTGTCTCCAAATGACTTTATTGGTCTTTGCTTTACTGTCCCTCGTCTTGCCCAAGCTCTGAAGAAGGTGGATAATTATGGTACTGCTCCCGCAAAAACGAGCCCTTTGGATGTCACTGAGACTGAATACATTGCCAACCCTGAGGATGGGTTCAAAGTCACCGATGCTAGACTTGATAAGATAGCCCCAACCGGTGATGGGTCCGCTCTAGCCAAAGGACGAATTCGGCCCTGAAGGCCTCTTTCTGCTTTGTTTTTATTCTGTGAAGCTAATTATAACTCTTTCTTCTACAAATTGTGGTTGTAACATTTTGGTTTATTGGATGTAAAATTTTAAAACCTCATGTGTAATGAATGAAATGGAATCCCATTATGACTTGTTTCTATTTCTTTTCCATCATAATATTTTGTTCCTCAATGATGTTCCACTTGTTCACCACAAAAAAAATAATATAGACAATCAAGAAAGATATTTGTTTAGGGTCTGAGATCAACAATTAAATGGTGTTTAGTCTCATAATTCACCAACTTAATGATGTTTAGGGTCTAAGATAACCAATTAAATGGTGTTTAGTCTCATAATTCACCAACTTAATGATGTTTAGGGTCTGAGATCACCAAATAAATGGTGTTTAGCCTCATAATTCAATAACTTAATGATGTTGAGGGTCTGAGATCACCAATTAAATGGTGTTTAGTCTCATAATTCACCAACTTAATGATGTTTAGGGTCTGAGGTCACCAAAGAAATGTTGTTTGGTCTCATAATTCACCAAATTAATGATGTTTAGGGTCTGAGACCTCCAATTAAATGGTGTTTAGCCTCATAATTCACCAACTTAATGATATTTAGGGTCTGAGACCACCAATTAAAAGGTGTTTAGTCTCATAATTCACCAACTTAACGATGTTTAGGGTCTAAGATCACTAACTAAATAGTGGTTAGTCTCATAATTCATCAACTTAATGATGTTTAGGGTCTGAGATCACCGACTAAATGGTGTTTCATCTCATACTTTTCACCATATTAATGATGTTAAAGGTCTGAGATCACCAAATAATTAATGTTTACTCTCATCCTTTTCGATGCTATTGATAGCCAATAGACGAGGTTGTACCCATCTCGGCTATCATATCAACGATAGCAGACTAAGACTTCTTCACCATGAATGATGTTTTGTAGCTTAGGGTAAATTTAACACATGAATGAACAAAGGTAATGAATAAACACTGATATTATCATTAATATTCACTCCTTCATAATCAAATACATGTATTATAATAAAGCAAGACAACTAAAATGTCATAGATAATATTTCTTCAAATGGTCGGCATTTCAAGGGTTTGAGAAGGGTTCTCTTTCTAAATTTTCCAGTCGATAGGTGCCTGGTACGACTTCATCGATCACCCTATAAGGGCCATGCCAATTTAGATGGAGGTTGTTGGGGTTTTTTTCCATGTCTTCTTGAGAACTAGGTCTCCTACAATTATCGGCCTCTCTTCTACCCTCTGATTATAAAATTTGGCAGCCCTTTGTTGGTAGGCTTCTTGCCTCATCTCAGTGTCTTCTCTTCTTTCCTGGATCAAATCAAGATCAAATCTTCTTTTTGTTGCATTTCCTTGAGGGTCATACATCTGAATTCTACGAGTAGGAAGACTAATCTCGGTAGGGATGATAGCCTCTGAACCATAAGCCAACATGAATGGGGTTTCCCCTCTGGAGTTTTAACTATCGTTCTGTAAGCCTATAGTACAACGTACACTTCTTCAGTCCATCTTCCCTTTGACTCTTATAGCTTCTTCTTGATCCCATCAAGAATCGTTCGATTTGTAACCTCGATTTACCCATTTTCCTAGGGTCGGCCAGGAGTGGAGAAGAATTTTTTGATCTGAACCCTTTCACAATATTTCTCCAAAGATACATTCTTAAATTGAGTCCCATTATTTGAGATTAATGTATTTGGGATACCATACCTGCAGATGATGTTTTTCCAGATGAACTGGAAGGTCTTCTAATCTGTAATAGGGATCATCGGCTCAGCCTCTACCCACTTAGAAAAAAAGTCTATCGCTATAATCAGATACCTATAGTTGTTCACTGCCCTAGGTAAAGGTCCTACTAGGTTAGAGGTTAGAGGTTGATGAGGTTGGTGAGGTATGGTAGCAAACCTTTAACATTTATCGAATATTTTAACATACGCTGCAGCTTCTTCATCTAGGGTCGACCAAAGACGTTAATACGTGGCCCTAGCATTCTTCAGGTCGAATGGCATAACCATATAGCAATATGTCCCCTTGTATGTGATGGAGGCTATTTCTCTGAGTCGACCAAGTCCATAAAGATTTGATTGTAACTAGAGTAGGTATCCATGAAGCTCATCAAATCGTGACCTACCGTAACATCTACCATCTTATCAATCCGAGGGAGAGGGAATTTTTCCTTGGGGAAAGATTTGTTTGGGTTGGTTAAGTCTACACACATCCTTCACTTTCCATTGGCCATGGATACAACCACTACATTGGATATCCATTAAGGATATATGACATCTCTAATAAACTCAGCCTCTTCAAGCTTTTTAACCTGATCCCTAACAACATCGTATTTCTCCCGAGACTAAATCCTCATACTTTGCTTAACTGGCTTTGCATATCTTACCACGTTGAGCTTGTGACACGTTATTTGAGGGTCAATGCCTGGCATGTCTACATGACTCCAAAAAATATGTTATGTCTTCTCCTCGGCAACTTGATCAGGTCGTCTTTGATCTCTGGCTTCAAGGCATTATCGACCTAGATGGTTTTTTCTGGCTCGTCCTCGTTGAGGATGATGGATTCTACCTCTTTTATGGCCTCCCCCTTTTTTAGGCTTGTCTTATCTCTCGGATCAAGTGAGTTAATATTATAGGTGATAATTGCCTTCTTGTATGCTTCTCTTTCCTCATTCGAGTTAACGTAGCATTCTCGTGTCGACGTTTGGTCACCATGAACTTCCTCTACTCCATAAGGAGTAAGGAATTTTATCATCTGGTGAACCGTTGAAGCACAACCTCAAATGCCTTGAGGGATACTCGTCCCAATATGAGGTTGTAAGCTGAAAAGACATTCTCATCCATAATAAAAAAGTTAATTTTTCTAGTTAGCCACTTTGGTCACTTATCCCCTATTCTTACATCCATCTCGTACATTCCCAAGGGATGAATTTCTCCCCACTGAATTCTCTAAGGGGATGATGGTATGGTACGAGTCTGGCTCACCTAAGTCCCAATCCATTGAAACATGGCTAGAAAATAACATTTGTTGAGCTTCCCCCATTAACTAAGATCATCAACACTTCGCATCCATGCATCCTGATTGTGATGATGAGAGGGTCGTCATGTGGATATAAGATACCCTTAAAGTCTAGTCTTGAAAAAATGACGTGTGTCCATTTCCACTTTTTTCCTTTTCTTTGATTTAAGATCAATGGAGGCCGAGTGCACAACATTGGCCTTTGCTATTGCCTTCACCTAAGACACATGGTTTTTACAGTCGGCCACTTTCGAGCCTCCTCCAGCTAGGCCACCACAAATCATTCCTACCCCAAATGAGATCATGTTAAGCCTTTTCACTGGGACATTGTCATCCTTTGGTGGAAGATCTGGGTCATCACTATCATCGTCTAAAGATTCATCTCATCTGGATGGGCCATCTTCTCAGCATTTATCATTCCTTCTTTTTCTAGGGTCGGATCGGCCACCCTTGAAAGGGCCTTTTTCCACATTCTTTCTCAATTTTCCATCTTTTAACATTTTCTCAATGTTGTCATTCAGAGCAAAGCATTTGTCAGTCAAGTGGTCCTGGTCCTGGTGGAATTCACACCACAAGTTCTTATTCCTCTTATGGGGAGGAGATGTTAATTTTTTAGGCCACTTTAAATATCGATCACTCTTTATCTCATTTAAGATGTTCTCACAGCTTACAGTTAACGAAGTGTAGTCTGCAAACTTATCATCTGCTGAAATTTTCTTCCCATCTTTATTCTTTTTCTGAAACTTACTTCCACTGCCGCTTCCTTTCTCATCCTCATGCTTAGTATACATTTCCTTTTCAGCATTCATAACTTTCCTAGATGCTACAAGAAACTCGGTCATTAACATAGGAGGGTCTTCAGCAAGCTTCCACAATAACTTTCCCTTCTGGAGGCCTCCTATGAGGGCTGTCATAGCTATGCTTTCCTCATAGTCTTCCACTTCCAACTTCTCTTTATTGAACCTCGCGATGTAATCTCCTAGGCTCTCATTCTTCCCCTACTTGATGTAAAGAAGATGAGTCATCTTTTTCTGATGTCTGTCCCCAAAGAAAAAGTTATGGATAAATCTCTTGGCCAACTGTTTCAAGCTCTCGATAAAATTCTTTGGAAGTGAATCAAACTAAACGTGTGCAGCCTCGGTCAAAGTTCTTAAAAAAGCATGACATCTCATCTCATCTGAAATGGAGTAGATATCGGTTGCTGATTGGTACATGTCAATGTGATGAACATGATTATTGTTCCATCATACCTGGGAGTCACTCTTCCATCATATTATTTTGTTTTTATTATCACGTATGATTTTATATTTAGACTCGATCAATCTATGTTAAATGATACGGGGTATTATAGTTGGTATCAGAGCATGATCTTAGGTCACGAGGGTTATATACTCTTTTGATTTATGCTCATCATTCTTTAATACATGTCGTTCAATGTACTCTCATCAATGTTTCATTACTGATAGGATATCCATGTTAAATTTAGGCATTGCCTTGGGGGGAATTTTTTTTTAATCCCAAGCCATAAAAGTAAGTTGATTTCATAGTCCCTGCACCATAGAAAGTCATTATACCGAGTGTTCCAATCCCGATAGTATTACCTCAGAGCATAACAGTTTGTTAAAGATTATCATCTGGGTAGTACAAGAACGCTTTGTTACTCCAAGGCATGAGATACCACCTACAGAGACTCTTTCTACAACCCTGTTCATTACGTGGGGGACAGAGGTTAAGAGAGGGAACTTTAGACCTGGACAGGAAATGTGCCAATAGTTAAGATAGTAGGGGATGCATACAACCCCATTTGAGGTAGTATGTTTCATATATGGAGAGAGAGTAAAGAAATTTTGGGTTTGCCTTAATGTTTAAATTTTGGGCGACAATAATATTAGGGCTATCCATCCTAGGACATTGTCCACTAAGGAAAAATTCAAGGACAATTCCAATATTTCCTCTACTGCCAATAATAATAGTTGTTGATGTAAAAAACTAGACTAGATATAATTCTTTAATCATAGATAAAATATATAAATGAAAGAAGAATAACACAAGATTTTAAAGTGGTTCGGCGATGTATGAAAGCCTACATCCATTGTTATAGTATTACTCTTTACAATGGTTTGCTTGATTGTTCACTTGCCTTTATTAGTATGGGTACATTTGTATTTATAATGACCCGGAGGCCAACAGTTGGAATGTCAAGGTATGGAATGATTTTATATATTTAAGCATTTACATCTTTAGATAATAAATATGACTGTTGGTATGAGGACAGGATCGAGCGTTAAACCAATCTGTGTGATTCTCTCCGATTTCTCGTCGTCTAGAATAATGCTTTCAGTAGCTTCCACAATATGTCCATTGACCAACTCTGTTTCATCTCTTGGATATAAAGTTTCTACTTCAGATTCGTCATTTAGTTCAGTCATATCCACCAGATAAGTTGTAGTCTTGAATTAGGTCATCTTGTTTGGTTGAGAAATAGTAACATTCAATGGCTACCTTTTGGTCGCCTTTCACCATATTTACCCTAAAATGAGTAGGGGATTTCAAGTATTGATGAACTATTTATGGGACAGCCTCAAACTTCTTGAGCCCTACCCTACCGAGGATCACATTATAAGCTAATTGAATATTTTTATTCATTACAAATAAGCGTATTTGCTTCGTACAAATTATTGGCCAGGTGTTGAACAACACTCCTAACTTGATTCTCCCAGTGGATTGACCTTTTCACCTGAAAAGCCTATTAGTGGCTTGTGATATGGTTCTAACTGACTAAGCTTTAGGTCCAGACTTTGAAAACAAGGATAAAACATTATGTCTGTCGAGCTCCCGTTATTAATCAATATTTTGGCAATGACTATATGTTGGATTTTAAATTTTATGGCCAACGGATCATCATAGGGATAAAGTACCCCAGAGATGTCATTTTTTGAGAAGCTAATCACCAGCTTATCTTTGTTGAACTTCCTCGGCTAAATTAATCCTTTGGATAAGAACACGTTTGGGCCTTATTCAGGTGAGCCTTTCTTTCAATCGTGTGATCTCCTCCTCCGGCGTCAGCACCTGTAATCATATGACAATCAAATGAAGAAAAACTGAGCATAAGTACCTCACATTCTGGTTATTTTGGCTTCTTTGATAGGTCGATATCATCCTTATAATCTTCATCTCGATTTCTCTTATTATCGTCCCTGGGTTTGCATGGAGACTTTAATCTTTTACTGGACTCTCCATTATCACATCGATCAACAAATTTGTTGAGTTTTCCTCGACGGATGAGAGATTCTATTTCATTTTGCAAATCAATACAACCATCAGTTGTGTGACCATGATCTTTATGGAATTCATAGTATTTTGATATATCCCTATTGTTAGGAGGGGCTCTCAGCTTTCCAGGCCATCGTAGTTCCTCGAAATTCTTGATTTCTTCCAAGATATGGTGAATTCCAACACTCAATGGGGTGTAGTTACCATATCTCTTGAGTTTGTATTCTTTCTTATCTCTTTGTTCCTTTGACTCCTTATGGTCCTTATGTTCTTTCTTCTCGACTTTTGCATCAGACTTTGTGGATGCGTTTTATTTAGCAACCATTGCTTCTTCGGCGTTCATTATCATTCCTTCTTTTTCCATGAGTTCATTCATCATCTTAGGAGGATCTTTAGCCAAAGTGTAATACAACATCTCAAGATGCAAACCACTTGTAAGAGTAGTGATGGCCATTTTTCCTCATAATCAATTACCTCTAACTTCTCATTATTGAATCGAGTAATGTAATCCTTGATCATTTCGCCCACTTTGTGCCTAATACTCAAAAGATGAGATACTTTTTTTACTGGCTTGACTTCAAATCAAAAGTTATTAATAAATAGCTTGGCCAATTCATTAAAATTGGTGATTTTTCCTTGGGGAAAGTTGGTATACCATATTTGGGTTGAACCCGTAATGGTGCTGGAGAATGCTCTACGTCTCATCTCATCTAGTAATGCATAGATGCCTGCTGCTGCTTGATACTGCTCTATAAAAATAACATGATCAGTTTTCCCATCGTATTTGGGAGTAACCACAAGAGCTTTAAATTTAGATGGGGTTAGAAAGTCTACAATTGCGTGAACAAAAGGAGATTCTTTGACAAAGCTAAATTGTAAAGGATTTTTTACTTTGACCATTTCGCCTAATCGGTCTCCCAACCATTGGATTGATCCTTTCTATGATGGATTACGTGTATTAGATTTATGCGAAGAAACTCAGTTGTTTCGACCATTTGTTTGCGCTTAACTCTCCTCCTGAGAAGTTTTGTCGGAATGTATAGATCAGTGGATGCTTGATCTTGATCCGGATAAAGATTCATGTTGGTCAGTGGTGTGCACAGTATTCCTGGATAACACCCTGGGAGGACTCCAATTTGCTCGGGGTCCCAAGCGATCAAAGGGCAAAAATCTTCTCAGTCTTTCCAAGACACGTGTTCTTTCAGGAGATAAGTAATAGAGATAATAAGGTTCAGTATATATGAGTGATGAAGTTGATCCTAGGCAATAAAAGGTATCCCTTGAAGTTCTAGAATAACTAAGTCTGTTGGCTCTTGGAGGTGGAGGAGACATTCTTTTCTTTATCGATAGGGTAGGAGAGCTAGTATGGTCTTTTGTCCTATAGTAGTTTGCATGTTCTGGATAGGGTAGGAGACCTAGCATGGTGTGAATAGGGTTTGGGCTAATTACCTCATATTACTTTGCATGGCCTCTTGTCCTCTAGTGAGACAGGCTAGAATCCCATTCAGACCATGATTAGTTGGTGGAGTAGATGATACGGACGGATTGCCATTATTCCTGGCACTGGACTCAGGAATATCAGTCATCTTTTCGTTAACACAAATATATAAAAGTGAAAGAGGTTGTTAGAAACTCGTTCCCACATACGGCGCTAATCCATTGATGTACAAAATTAGACTAGATCTAATTCTTTAATCAGAAATAAAATATCTAAATGAACGAAGAACAACACAAGATTTTAAAGTGGTTCGTCTATGTATGAAAGCCTACGTCCACTATTATAATATTACTCTTTGCAATAGTTTACTCCATTGTTCACTTGCCTTTGATGCCATGGGTACATTTGTATTTATAATGACCCAGAGGCCAAGAGTTGGAATGTCAAGGGATGGAATAATTTTATATATTTAAGCATTTATATCCTTAAATAATAAATATTAGTGTTGGTATGAGGATGTTTTACTCGTCTAGTTGGTCCACATTCCTTGAGTTCCTTGGTATTCCTCATGTTGGTCGGTGAAGCTATTATTTGCCGACTTGGAATTTTTCCATGTAGGACAACATATGGTCACTATTAATTGGTCCACGTGTATGGATAAATTTTGGTATCAATAGTAGTATTTAAAGACGAAGCCACATCCAGTATCAGCGCTACCTACATCACTGGTTACACATTGGCAGCCTCAGCTGTAGTATGGGAGCAATTATTAGATAGCACACCCCCAGCAGGAGTATGAGAGGCAAATCCAAGTGGTGTACTGTATGTTTAATGTTTTCATCACGTTAGATGGAGATTCGTTGGACACCGATGCCACACACTCATTTATATCACTTGGTTTTGTTGGGATAATTAGTTTTCTTATTACACCATGTAATGGATCTTTATCGATATCTACCCCTATAGAAGTATCTACTCGTATTTTTTTAGGTTTGTGATGACGTGGAGGTCTATGTTGGTATATTGAGTTTTGAGGGAGATTTGTTTATTTTAGATATCTGCTCTTATGATGTGATCTTGGGTATAAGTTGATCTGTGAACTATGGAATCATATATATATGGTAGGGGTCAGACTATGTTTTCCTCAATATCGAGTTAGGAGGGGCATGTTGTAATTAAGCATAGACCAGAGTGTGGTGCCCTTATACACTTGTATTTTGTTGATAAGACGACGTCGGATGGGACTACCTTTCACTAGATTTTATCCGGATTGTCAAAGATCGCCTAACTTGAGAGATTGATTTTTGTAATTGATTTGGCTCTTAGTGCGATACTGATAACTAAGGCACCACATCATAGGGTCCTTATGGAAGTGAGACAGTTGGCAGCGTAATCAAGGGCTATTACAATAAGGGTTATTATGAGTTCACAATCATGTCGTTTGGGTTGACCAATGCCCCCATCATGTTAATGGACTTGATGAACTAGGAGTTCTGGATGGATGTAGGTCAGTTTATCATCATCTTCACTGGTGACATCTCATTCGCGAGCTATGGGAGAGCATGTCAAATATTTGAGGTTTTTCACTTCATAAGTTACGGGAGAACATTTTTTATGAAAAATTCCGTAAATGTGTGTTCTAGAAATGGGTGATGAAAGTTTTGGGAAATGTATTCTCGGTCTTCTGATTATCAGTATATCCAAACAAGGTTTTGGACATTTATATTGGGGATAATGCATGGCATTTATAGAGGTTCGTAGCATTTTAGAATTGGACGGGTATTATCGCAAGTTTATTCGTGGATTTTCGGAGATTGCAGGACCGTTTGCTGAGTTGACTTCGAACGGTTTCAATTTGTTTCGACAGAGGTGTGTCTACATGTCATTGACACTCTCAATGAGAAGATGACTTTGACTCTAGTTTTGTCCCTACCGAGTAGTGGGGTCGTATATCTAGTATACAACGACATTTCCTCACAGGGGTTAGGTGGGGCATTAATGCAGTATAATATTTTATTGGATACGCATTATTGACGATAAAGCCACTTAAGGGTAACTATCCAACTCATGATTTGGAGCTAGTAATCGTAATGTTGAACATGTTACAGATATTTTTTTAGGGTGTGATAAGTTCAGACTCTTTAGTTATCACAAGAGTCTTTAGTATTTGTTCACACAGAAATATTTAAAAGTGCGACAATGATGATGATTTGAATTTATCAAGGACTACCCTTTTATAATCTAGTATTATCCATCTAAGGCCAATGTAGTGGGAGATGCCTAGAGTCAACAGCCTAGCGACAATTTGGCTCCTCTTCAGTAGTCGACATGGGTTGAGTTCAGGTAATTGTCGTATTAATCAATGCATTTTTTTGGATGCTCACAATAACTCCCAATATCCTTATGTGAGTTGTTCAAACACAATCGGATGACGTGTTCATAGGGAGAGAGCGATTAAGCTTTTGGCCACCGATGGTCCCCTTTACACTAGTGGGTCGGATGGTCGATTGTGGCAAGGAAATATTAGTTATGTCGTTGGATGGTGATTGCATAGGGTCATTATGCAGGATGCCCATGGGTCATGGTTTTCGGTGCATCCCGGTAGAGATAAAATGTACTAGGATACGAGGACACAGTATTAGTGGATTCGGATTAAAAAGGAAATTGCTATATTTTTGTTCGAATGTATCACTAGTCATGTGGTAAAGGTGATTCATCAGCGACCTCCCGATTATCTTTTACCTTTACACCTTCTCGAGTGGATGTGGGATAAAATTTTGATAGATTTCATCATTGAGTTGCCTTTGACACCAAGGTATCACGATTATATTTGGGTTATATTGCGCATGTTGATAAGAGTGACACATTTATTTCTATTTCATGCGGATGCTAAAGAATAATAGTATACACATTTGTATGTGTCATATATTATTCAATTACATGAAGTACCATTGGTGGTCATCTCAAACAGAGATAGGAATTTCTATCTTTCTTTTGGGACACTTCTCAGGAGGTTATGGGGACTAGGTTGAACTTTAGTACAATGTACCACCCCTAGGTAGGTGGACATACATAGCGGGTGATTCAAATTTTAGAGGATATATTTCGGGCATGTGCGTAAGATTTAAGGATACTTGGGAGGTTATTATCCATGGTTGAGTTCGAACACAAAAACAATTATCATAAATTTATTCGTATGGCTAGATCTCGGGGAGAGTAGCTTATTGGTTCAGGAGAATTTGGAGAAGATCAAGATGAATCACAAGTGAATCAAGACAACACAGAGTAGGAAAAAGAGTTATGAATTTTTTATAGTGGGGATGCGGAGTTTCAAGTGGTCGACCAGGTACTTCTCAAGGGGTTATCCATAGAAGGGGTTATAGATTTTTGAAATAAAGGAATGTTTAGTCCAAGGTATGTTAGGCCATTTGTGGTCACAAATAGAGTGGGGATGCTCTCTGATTGTTTAGAACATCCAGTCCATTTATATTAGGTGCACAATTTATTTCATGCATTGATACCTCATAGATTCTTTTAGGGCGAGGCTGCGTATCAGCATATAGATGTAGACAATACCTAATTAGATGCAAATGTTTCCATACACCTTGACGTCAACTCGTAGCTCAGATCGTAGTGTCCAGATTTTAAGAACTAAAGAGATTACGTTAGTTCGATTCAGTGGGGTGACAATGGTAATGATGAATTTACTCGGGGGTGAGAGGATACAGTGTGACAGCAATACCGACATTTAGTTTCAAACAAATATGTGATTATTTTATATGAATTCCGAGGACATAATTCTTTTTATTATAGGGGAAGAATGTAATACCGCCCCTATTTTATTGTTAATTTGATTTTTGTCTTAGTTAATTTAATTGTTAAAAGAATTTTGTAATTTCGTTTGTTAAATTGTTAAATGAGTAAATGGGAATTAGTAATTTGTAAAAAAACAAACATAATGAATAAATAAGTGGATGAATTGAGCGGCAATTAATGGGGTGATTAAATTGAAGAGGTTCAAGGGTTAAAGTTTATTTTGGGGTATAATTGGAAGTTCAACGGTAGATACTTTTATGGTTCTGCTATTAGCTGTCTTGCTCAATTTTGAAGGGTGCGGCATTAGCTGAGAGAGACAAATGTGAGGTGATTGTGACTTCTTCCATTTTTAAGGGGCCATAGGTTTTTAGTCTTCACATTGAATTCAAGAAAAAAAATTAAAAAAGAAAGGTAGGGACAATTTTTGGTGTTTGGATCAGATATGGAAATAGGGCGGCGAATTGTTATAAACAAGGAGCTAAAGCTTTTGTTTTGGGGAAAGGATCTAAATCTTTTCTTTTCTTATTTGACAGCTATGTTTTTAAAATAGAAGATGGAGCCTTGGGTTTCGGGATTATCGGCTGAAGTTGTTGGGGGTTGTTCATGATGGGACTTTGGCGCATATCGGTTACAAGGTAATTAATTAGTGAGCATAATTGCTAAATGAAAGTAATTAATATTAATACATGTGATTACTTAAACTTTGTGTACTGCATGTTTATGATATGACCGAGATGAATGGTCACATGCCTCTAACATTTGATTAACTCGCTCCATCTACCCATCCGTCTATGGGTGATACGTTGTACGCAAACGTAAATATGTGCCCATAATCTCCTTAAAACTCATCCATAAGTGGGACACAAAAATCTTGTCTTAATCTGACACAATGTTAATCAGAACCCCATACAGTCTTACTGTATTAACAATAAATAACTACGCATATCATATCATCTCAAAATCCGTACAAATCGGTAGAAAATGTGCTATCTTAGTCAACTAATACACTATCACCAAAATGGAGTCATGATCTCTCAATGATATCAATGGTCCGATGATGAAATCAATTGAGATACTTTCCCATTTCCACACTGAAATCTCTAGTGTCTAGAACATCCCCGTTGGTCTCTGATAGTCTACCATCATTAGCTGTATTGTACAACACTTCGAGTCAAACTTTGTTAGGTCCTGTTTCATCCCCGACCACCAAGATTGCCTATGCATATCATGGTACATCTTATCCCCACTGTGATGTACCGTAAACCTTAACCGATAAGACTTTGACATCACTGCATGTCTCAAATCTTCAACCTTTGGAACCATGAGCCTCCTATTGAAGCATAAACCTCCCTCATGACTAATCGAATAAGACTCCGTCCCATCAGATAATAATTGGTGAACTTTGTCCTAACAAAACTGATCCCCTACCTATGCTTTCACTACCCGCATAACAGTCTCAGGAGTGATAGCCAATATGGACAAACAAGCTCTGGCAACCTCGTCGTGGTGTCTAAATTCTCTCCACTTCGCCTTCCAAAACTCTGTTGTCTCCCCAGAAGGCCGTCAGCTCAAAGCATCTGACACCAAATTAGTCATTCTAGGATGATACCGAATATCAAATTGGTAATCCATCATGAACTCTAGCCATCTCCTCTGTCTCATATTCAGATCCTTCTGCGTGAACAGATACTGAAGTGATTTATAGTACATGAACAAAGTAAACTGCTTCCCTAAAAGATAATACCTCATGGAAAACACAACCGCAGCTAGCTCAAGGTCATGCTTGGAGTAATTCTTCTACTGGGGCTTAATCTTATGAGATATATAGGCTATATTCCTCTACTCCTACTATAGTACACCCTTAAATCCCTACAAGGATGCATCTATGTAAACACGGTACTCCACCCCTACCCTAGGCAACGCGAGTACAGGTGTTGAGGTTAATTTGTCCTTTAGCTCATCGAAAGCTAATTGATAGTGGTCGTCCCAAACAAACGGTGCCCCATTGCAAGTCAGGTTCATCAACGAACTCACAATCCTTGAGAAACTCCTAATGAAGCGACGATATTATCCGGCCAACCCTAAAAAACTATGAACCTCGTTCGGTGTCATGGGATATCCCCACTCCCTCATTATCAACACCTTACTCAAATCAATAATAATACCCCTGTCAGACATAATGTGGACCAGAAACTTCACCTCTCGTAGCCAAAATCAACACTTCTCGAATTTTGTGTACAAATAATGGTCCCGTCGCGTCCGTAGAACCTTACGCAGATGCTTTGCATGCTCATCCTCAGAATGAGAGTAAATGAGAATATCATCGATGAACACAATCACAAACTCGTCAAGGAAATTCCTAAAAAAATTGGATCATAAAATCCATGAACACTACTGGTGCATTGGTTTGTCCAAACGGCATCACCCCGAACTCGTACGATCTATACCGTGTCATAAAAGTAGTCTTAGGAATGTCCTCTTATATGACGTTCAACTGATGATATCCTAACCTCAGATCTATCTTGGAGAAGTAAGTTTCTCCCCTTAGTTGGTCGAACAGGTCATCAATCTGAGGCAGCGAGTACTTATTCCAAATTGTGACCTTGTTCAATTGCTTGTAATCGAAGCATAAATGAAGTGATCTATCCCTATTCTTAACTAACAACACAAGCGCACCCCTTAGTGATGTACTCTGACTAATGAAACCCTGCCCCAGATGCTGCTGAATATGCTTTCTCAACTCCTGCATCTCTGAAGGGGCCATATAATAAGGCGCTCGGGTGATCAGCCTCATTCTCGAGGCTAAGTCAATAATAAACTCAATTTTTAGGATGAGAGGAAGTCCAAGTATCTCTTGGAACACATCCTCTAACTCATTCACCACGAGAATCAAATCTAAATAGACAACCACCTCTATGAGGTATCATTCTCAATATAATATGGATGTGTGCTTGACCATCCCTCAAGAAGAGGCATCGCCACTTGGAATATCTCCTGCCTTGGAATATAGAACATAATGGTCCTCCATAAATAATCCACCATCACCCTGCATCCGGTTAACCAGTTCATACCCAAAGTAACATTATACCCCTCCATATCTAACACTAGAATGTCAGAGGCTAAACATAGTCTCCCCATATCGATATCCACACCCCTATAGATTGAGTGTATAAGCAACCCACTCCCCAAAGGTGACTCTACACACATAATGAGACTACTGGTTATCTCTAATAAACCGGTCGCACATGAAAATAAGGTAGCTTTAAATGAGTGTGACGCCCCTGTATCAAATAAAATCCATCTCGGAAGTTATAGACACGTCCGTACTGTAACTTCCCTTGCTATGATGGGGATAGTGGTGCTGGTGTTGTTGGGTGTAACTGTATCTTTCGCACCTGTTGGGCACCCTGATGCTTTTGCATTCTGTCTTGTTATGGGAAGTCTCTCCTCTTGTGTCTCGTCTGCCCATAAGTAAAACAACGTCCCTAGAAGTCTCTATACTTCTGGCCTTAATATCTCTATCGAGGCTACCCCTACTTCTAACCCTGGTGGCCTCGACCCTAATGGCCTCCCTCGTTATTACCTTGGCCCTAGCGGTTCTGAAGAATAAGCTACTGATGATGAGGACCCCACTGGCCCTATCTAAACCACCATTCTCGGGTCGATAACCTCTAGATCTAAATTTATTGTCCAAATCCCCATTCTGGGAATCTTACCCCTAGTTCCTCCCCGTCAACTGTTGTGGTGTCCCACTAGCACCAGTCCCTCCTTACTTGGCCGTCTAGATAGCCTCACCCCCTCTCTTCCAATGATCTTGGCATTGCAGAAGTGCGGTATTAACAACATTAGTATAAGTCCTCAATGAAGGGTTGCCTATCAAGTGTTGTTTGATCTTCCAGACCAGTGCATCCATAAACCTTAGTTTCATCTTCTCTTTATTGTTCACCCCATAGGGCATAAATTAGTCAAACATGTGAAATCCTCCTTATACTCAGCTACCAAACGGTCACCCTGAACCACCTCATTGAACCTCTTCCATATCTCCGTCTCAACGGCCGACGAAAAGTACTTACGGTCAAATCGCACCTCAAAACTTAGCAATGGGCATAGTGTCATTCTCCTCTGTAGTGGTAATAGACCCCCACCACTGTAAAGCTTCTCTGATAAGCCTAAAAGTGGCAAACATCTACTTTTGCACGTCGCTACACTCAACCATGCAAAGGTGGTGTTGAATATCCTCCTTCCACGGGAAAGCGAAGATAACATTAGGACTACCCTGAAACTCTCGTGGGTAGCCCTTTTGAAATCCCTTCCTCACTCTTTGCCGGTCTGAGTGGGCTTGGGCAACCAGCACCACCGGATGCTGTGGTATCTGGGCCTGAGGAAAGTGGTGAGCCATGGTAGTCATAGCAGCGTTAACTGCCTAAGCCATAATAGCATCCACCTCTGCGGCTGTCACTTTCCTCTGTGGTGGTTGTAGCTACAGTACCTGTGGCTCCTGCCGAGCCTCTCTCTCATCGTCTCTCACCACTGTACGCATCGTCCATCCTCTCTTAGGTGGCATCTGAAATCAGATCGAATTGTATGAGTTCACAGTAATACAAATATAATAACATAAGAACTAATCTCAAATACATAATCATGAATGCAACTGTCCTAATAATAGGGCTTTATATCAAAGAACACTACGCTGAAATCGTGGTAAGCCGCACAAATCATATGGACACTAGATATTGATTCTCTGATACCATCTGTGACACCCAGCCTATTTTAATCACAGGCGATTAGTCCTTTATCAAAATAAATAGGAGTCAGATTTGGTTCATTCTTAACATCACAATCGAAACTTTTTAAATTACTAATTAACTATGTTACATTAAGCCAGTGACCAAATTTATCTTTCATTAACATATAACAACATGCAAAAATTTAAAATAATTTAACTCAACCATTCACAAGATTAAGAGAAATGTGAATCATCACGAGATAAATAGATAAATGATAAATAATGAATTACGAATAAACCATCGGTTCCAAAACTAATATCCAAACCATAAGTCTACAGAAATAAAACTGAATCCAAAAACATAACATCATAAATAAAACTGAAATAATGTATCAATTGAAGGGGCAACGTGCTTAAATGAAAAACTAGTCATAAATCCTAATTTAGGAAGGAATAACTGAAGCGTCTAAATAAATCCTATTGTAACACCCCGCCCGCCCGGGGAGAGCGAACGGAGCGCCACAATCGATAAACTAAATCAATTCCACAAATCGCAAGGTATAGAGCATCTAATTCCCACAACAAAAAGAGAAACCACTAATCTCAAATCTCTTCAAATAAATACAACATTTCTCTTGAATAAATAGAGCATCTAACTCGAAATAAAATAAATCTCCAATTCTCTATACATCAAAATAAATACAAGTCTTCTCATCTTGTATTAAAAATCCATCCTAATAATAATCCACGCTAAAATCCATCTCCAAAATAAATACAAAGTGCCCAAAATCTGCGCTAACCTGCCACTAAAAGAAAATATGGGGAAGTACACAGTATGACAGGAAAGATGCTCAACAAATATATTAGCGATGAATAAAGCGTAACAACACAAGTACGAATATTCAAATCAAATGCAAATCTCAATAGCATTTTATCAATAAATTTCTCAACAACACATTAACCGGGTTACCGAGCCTCACCCCATCCGCATATGCTTTATCAAGTCATAGCCCTTGGAAGCAAGAATTTCGGCGGGTGCCCAACGTCCGTGCCATATTAAAATCTCATGACAACGTGCTCAACAACAACATGAATAATACCACATGAATCAAAATAATTCCAACAATTATTTTTACAGATTTCAATGAATTTAACAATTCAAAATATGAGTTCAATTAATGAGAATTCAACGAAATAAACACTCGCGAGATTTAGGAACATATTGTGTAAAACCCCATACCTCAAACCACGATGAGAACCAACGATAAATCTGCCCAGAAACGCAGATAACACCATCAAAATCAGTCCTCAAACAACCACCAAAACTTCTGCAAGATTGTCCTCAAAACAGCCTTCAAGAACACCACAAAAACCTAAGGTTGAATGCATAAATCAAAGGGCTTGTTTATGTATAAAAGAGACGAAAAGAAAATATATTTGCTTCATATTTGTGTGCCAAAAGATGATTCAAAAATAGTCACCCACGACCCCTTTAAATAAGGCAAAAATAATAGAATTGTAACCAAAACAAACACTTAAAACTTCTTGTAGCGCACGTTTTTTGGGAGGGTCGATCGATCTACCCCCAGGGGTCGATCGATCGATCACCCCAAAAAACTGACAGTTTGCCTAAAAAATGCCTATAAGGCAAAATATTACAAAATCAATATAAAATCCGTTTTAACTCCGTTTTCGAAACCGTTTGAAATTCTCGCCTTTAAAAATAATAACCAACAAGATTTAACAATAAAAAAAATTATCTCAAAATTTATTTTTTCTCTTTTTTTTTGAAAATACCCCAAAAATTACGCGGGTTGTTAAAATTTCCCACTAACAGTGGAGTTTCGCCCTCGAAATTCATTGAATACCTAACTCTCAAAAATCAGGCCAACAATCTCCAAAAATAATATCGTCACCAAAAATAAATTCCTCACATCTAATCTAGCTGCCTAACTCGAAATGATTATCTATAATAATCTATCTCCAAAATATGCGCCACAAAAACGCAACAAACCCAAAACCCAAGACCCGGGGGTGGTCGTATACCTAAGCTCTGATACCATTCTGTAACACCCCACCCGGCTGGAGAGAGCGAACGGAGCGCCACAATTGATAAACTAAATCAATTCCACAAATCACAAGGTATAGAGCATCTAATTCCCACAACAAAAAGAGAAACCACTAATCTCAAATCTCTTTAAATAAATACAACATCTAAATCAAAATAAAATAATTCTCCAATGCTCTATACATTAAAATAAATACAAGTCTTCTCATCTTGTATTAAAAATCCATCCGAATAATAATCCACACTAAAATCCATCTCCAAAATAAATCCAAAGCGCCCAAAATCCGCGTTAACCTGTCACTAAAAGAAAATATGGGGAAGTACACAATACGACAGGAAAGGTTCTCAACAAATATATTAGCGATGAATAAAGCGTAACATCGCGAGTACGAATATTCAAATCAAATGCAAATCTCAATTGCATTTTATCAATAAATTTCTCAACAACACATTAACCGGGTCACCGGGACTCACCCCATCCGCATATGCTTTATCAAGTCATAGCCCTTGGAAGCAGGAATTTTGGCGGGTGCCCAACATCCGTGCCATATTAAAATCTCATGACAACGTGCTCAACAACAACATGAATAATACCACATGAATCAAAATAATTCCAACAATTATTTTTCCAGATTTCAATGAATTTAACAATTCAAAATATGAGTTCAATTAACGAGAATTCAACGGAATAAACACTTGCGAGATTTAGGAGCATATTGTGTAAAACCCCATACATCAAACCACGACGAGAAGCCAACGATAAATCTGTCTAGTAACACAGATAAGACCATCAAAATTAGTCCTCAAACATCCACAAAAACTTCTGCAAAATTATCCTCAAAACAGCCCCCAAGAACACCACAAAAACCTAAAGTTGAATGCATAAATCAATGGGCTTGTTTGTGTATAAAAGAGAGAAAACGAAAATATGTTTGCTTCATATTTTTGTGCCAAAAGATGCTTCAAAAATAGTCACCCATGACCCCTTTAAATAAGACAAAAATAATAGAGCTATAACCAAAACAAACACTAAAAACTGCTTGCCTGGGATGGTCGATCGATCTACCCTAGGGGTCGATCGATCGATCACCCCGAAAAGTGACAATTCACCTAAAAAATGCCTATAAGGCAAAATATTATAAAATCAATATAAAATCCGTTTTAACTCCGTTTTCGAAACCATTTGAAATTCTCGCCTTTAAAAATAATAACCAACAAGATTTAGCCATAAAAAAATTTTATCTCAAAATTTATTTTTCCTCTTTATTTTGAAAATACTCTAAAATTACGCGGGTTGTTACACCTGTAAGCCTCCAAAAAAGTTGCACTTATGCACCCCTGGAATAATTATCAAAGCTTGGTATTCCTGTAGCTAGACACCTATAATGTTTTAGAAAATATAATTGACACATATCAGAACCCAAAGCATTGGAAAAACATTTAGCATGTATTTAAATTGTAGTTATAATGCAGTTATTAGATACACACGTCAGTTCGGCATACACTCCCTTGAGTTCCTCACCTCCCATTTATGGTGCACACCTGGCGTCTCATATTTTACCCACCTAGCTATGCTACCCAACCTAACTAGGCCCAAGTATCTAACTAACCACACTAGGTTGAGCTGCCCCACACCGCCCATACGCTACCATTAAGCCAATAATTCATTTTGATAGAATATTATTATTGCACCATTTATTTAAGTTTCTCATACTTTAATTACTTTTAGATATACACTATCTATCTTATTAACCATCACACATACGTAGAATAATCACACTTGTATACATATGTCACACTATAATATATACAACTATAGCATCTCCCGGAATGACCATCGCGATGCAGGCATACTCTACTATCAAGTCCATGTACCTCTTGTACCAAATCAGGGACTACCAGTTTGGAATATCTCCTCGAACCATAAATCAAACAACACACAATGGAGGAGAACATAGTTCTAAGCCTTTGGGCTATGCACTTACCTAATGTACCCAAATGACCTGCCAGTCTCACTAATACACAACACTTAGTGAGTCGCCCCAAGTTCTACATTCTGGGCACACATCAAGACCTCGCTGGAATTCCCAAGGTCGAATTACCCTCTTCGCGAAACCTCTCGTGATAGCAGGAAACATAGGTATGTTCACACACATAACAAATCACATGATAGGTATTCACACACAATATATATATATATATATATCAGTATAGATATACACACAACCTATAATATATCCTATATGTAGTATTTATATCTCTCAAATACTCAACGTACGAATAATTCACACATTATTATTATTTTCGTAGTTTTCCAAGTATCACTCACTACCCGAATGGTACCAATTATACCATAAGTAAATTCAGTAGTAAAACATCATTATCCTACTGGTAATTGTAAACACAACACAATCGGTTAATTCTCATCAGTCCTAATACCAAGTATTACACTTATTAAGATTTAACTAGGCTTTAGCTATACGTCGACTGGTATTCCCTAAATCCTCGTAAAGTTAAAATAACATCCCCAAAGTTCCCCATGATTATCGACAAATAGAACTAGTGAAATCAACAAAAAAATCCCCGAAATAGCTTTGGTCGATCGATTGACAAAAGTTGGTCGATCGATCGATCCATCGATCGATCGACGCCCCACAATCGATCGATCAATCATGGGTTTTGACAACTTCATCCCAAACTCATTTTTATCCATGTTTGAAACCTCAAAACTCCATGAATGTTTCCAAAACTTCCATCCAACATACTCAAACCTCAAATATATGTCTAGGGACAATTTCTAACGTAAATAATGAATCAAGTCTAAAAGTAATCCATCTAAGAACCGGTTAAATCTCAAGATTCATAAAACCCTTGTTTACGGTATTCTTCATAAATATTCATCATTATACTCTAGATTTCTTTCAAATTATTCATCACATATTCACTAATTTCATGTTATCTACACATAGGAATTTATTCTACATTGATTATTACCCCGAATAATGAATTTCACCCATCCAAATCCTAAGAAAATTATTTAAATCATGAAATTGAAACCCTACACTACATGGGTATTATAACGTGCTTAAAATAATGAAACATATAGACTTGCCTTGACAAATCATGTATGATTTTCATTCTAAGATGAAGAGGTTGATCTTTCCTTGCTCCGATCACAAATTCGGCGATGTTGGTGGTGCGAAAAGCTATGGAATGGCCTAAGTTTCTTCGCCTCTTCCTTTCCAATGGCCTCCTCTCTATACTAAGTGTCGTAAACCTAGAACATAACTCAAAGGGTCTGATATAACCCTCTATGTTTTGTATTTTTTCTACTTTAGCCTTCTAACTAATCGAAACACTCTTATTTGGTGCTGTGTTGGTCTAAAATCGCCGCGGGACCCAATCAACACAATTGGGTACACTATTCAGACTATTTTGACCCATTTGAAATCAATCGTGAGGTAAAAATCACCATCCGATTCACTCTACATAGTTTTCTTTTCTCAGCCTGAATTTATTCTACACGCGACTCCTGATCGAGATATAACACAGGCACGTCGATATCACTCGCTACAACGTATAATAAACATCGCAAGTTATTTACTATTCACTTTGTAATTTTATTTTCTAAATATTAATCATTATCTCTACCGATTAATATTTTAATAAAAACATAATATTTTAATTCAATTAAATTACGTCACACGTGTAATGTAAAATAACCAAATTAATTAAATTCTAAATATTGAGAAATACGGGGTGATACATAATCAACCACTCAACCAACCCCTTGGAGTTTATAAGTAGGTTGTTGATTTAAAGAGAAGACTCGTATTGTTTGTTTCCATCAATAATTGAAGATATTTTCTTTCATTTTAAGAACATATCATCCCCAATCTTGAAAGGGAGATATCAAATGTAATGGGAAAATAAGAATAGGCTGGATGAGAAAATAACTTACACTCTTGTTGTAAGTTGAATGAATAAATTAGTGATAGAAACCCATGTAATAATTGGGGGAGGTATGACCTTTGTAGTAAAAATTGGAATATATTTAAGATTTTGTTGACTAACAAAACTGAAATTGATGACATGTTATTTTTTGAATCGTATTCCTTATTTATCCACAAATGTTCTACCCGAATATGCTAATACTACCACATAGGGAGAAATATGAAAAAACAAGGTAAAGGTGAAGTTTGGTGAAGTCAATTAGAGTTAAACTTGTGAGATGGTTTCGTCGATGTTTGTAGAATGGTGGTTTTGACAGTGGTTAACTATGATAATTTTTTCTATCAAATTGACATGCTAACCGTTCAAAAATTTCAAAATTGTTATTTATGAACTTAATTTGGAGAATATATATATATATATATATATATATATATATATATATATATATATATATATATATATATATATATATATATATATATATATATATAGAGAGAGAGAGAGAGAGAGAGAGAGAGAGAGAGAGAGATGTTCAAAATTGAATAAAAAGAATGAACATTTTAATGTACCTATTAAGACATTAAAAAATAATCCAATTAATTTTAATTCCTTATTATAATTGGTTCGCGCCAGCGGCAACGGACACGCATGTGACATGAGACCCCCTTACCCCACCCCCTTACACGTGTCCCACTCATGTCCGTGCACAATAAGGAATTAAAATTGATTAAACTATTTTTTAATGTCTTAATAGGTTCATCAAAAAGTTCATTCTTTTGGTTCACTTTTGAACCCCCCCCCCTCTCTCTCTCTCTCTCTATCTCTATCTATCTATCTATATATATATATATATATATATATATATATATATATATATATATATATATATATATATATATATATATATATAGTGAGAGTCTCATGTACATACCAAACGGTACATACTAACGGTTCATACCAATTTTATAAAATAGTAAAAAAAATACTTTTCGGCTGAATTTTTTTATATAATGTTTAAACATTTCAATAGACCCATATAAAATAAATCAACTCAAAATAACATTTTCTGCTATTTAAAAAACAACGGTCAAACTTTCACAGCTATTAAAGTACTTTTAAAGCTGCAAAAGTTTGACAAATTTTTTAAAAATAGCAAAAAAAAGTTTTTTGTCCTGATTTTTTTATTTGGCTCCCCCGAAATGTTTAATTACCACATAAAAAAACTCAACTCAAAATCATTTATAAATTGGGTCCACGCCAGCGGTATGCACCATTGGTATGTACCGTTTGATATGTATAGGAGCCTGACTCTCTCTCTCTCTCTCTCTCTCTATATATATATATATATATATATATATATATATATATATAGAGAGAGAGAGAGAGAGAGAGAGATATAGATATATATATAATTTGGGTGAGGGAAGAGAGAGACACCTATGTAATCGCTATTTGTTTTTCATTCTGAGTAACCTTTGTTACCACTTGGCTATGTCTAAGGGAAAAGAGGGTAACTATAAGTTGGGGGTACTAAATGAGTAGTCTCAGACTCTCAATGGGTTGAGTCATCAACTTAAAAAAAAACGCAAATAGCCAACCACTTTTTTAAGGCTAATGTATAATCCGTGGAAAAAAAAAATAATGTGTTCAATTTGAACCCCTGAGAGTGATATGGGTGGATCAGTGGTTCGGATCAGTTTTTTCCGTCACTAGGTAGTTGCAACTATAATGATATTTCAGAGAGATTCTTGCAAATTAGCACATTCTTTATTATAAGGTTGTTTGTATGTTTTTCTGTAGTGAAGTTTACTTGAATAGGGGTGTGATTATGTGTATAAATCATATGTAGTCTCAGTAATAATGGCATACGCCTACCCTGTTGAGGATGGATGGACATGCCACTTAAAGACAATAGATGATGGTTTGCTAAATAAAAAAATCAAGAAAAAATAATTATTTCCATATTTTTTTTAATACAAATGGAATGACCTAATGCACTTTTTAGTTTCAATCTAATCTTATTACTCCATCCCATTAAGTTTTCTTTTTAGTTTCTTTTATGTACTTTCGTAAGACAATATAGCAATTATCATAGTTGTCAAACAAACCTAGAATTTTCATTAAGATTTTTACTTTTCCTTTATATCTTTTTTGTTTTCAAGACATTTTTTGAAGGGTGTCCATGCGTCACGTGATTTTAGAAGGGTAAGGCTAGCAGTTTCAATAAGATTTTTACTTATCCTTTATATCTTTTTTATTTTCAAGACACATTTTGAAGGGTGTCCATGCATGTTTGAAGGGTGTCAAACAAGCCTAGCGTTTTAGAGTGACATACAATATTAATTATATGATTTTTCCCAAGAGGAGTGTACAATATATATATATATATATATATATATATATATGCACTTGAGAGAAGTATCTAATAAACCCATTTCTAGTTACAAAAGGAATGAGCTAGTATCCATGTGATGTCATGGGTGGCATCATTAATGATGGTCCCCACCCTTGTGCCCTAATTTGTCACTTTATGATGAGGTACCTGATATGAATCCGTGAATTGAAGAGTAAGTCACAAATTAAAAGAAAATTATCGATTTCAGTTAGTCGAATAATGAATTACAAGGTCAAACAGCATATTGAATGTTTCACATAAATTTAATCTAGTTACTAAAATGGTTTAAAACTTTTTGTCCCGCCTTTTCCAAGGAACCGACCAAAATCTAACTCCTCTTAAGAAGGAATGGGTTACCTATTTATAAATGAACCAAGGGTGCGTTTGGTTGCAAATATGAAAAATGGATGCAAAATGGTTCATTTTGATGAGAAGTTGGAAAATGGATGGAAAAGTATGAGTTTTTTTTTATCTTACTTATTCTATTTTCCATGGAAACCGATTCTTTGGTGGCTAAATAAGAAATATTTTTCACTAAAAATGAGGTTTGAGATGAAGCATTTGTTATGTGAATAAATGTTGTTTTTATATGAAGTATTCACAATTAAAGTACTATAAAGGCAAAACATGAGTCAAAACAACTATTTTTCATGAAAAAAAATCATGTCAATCCAACACACCCTTTGATTTCTGTAAACTTTCAACGTGGGATGTGAAAGAGTGAGAAAAAGGAGCATTTTTATTATGTAATGAGGCGAGTTGATAGTTTTCTCTTCTAACCGTCGAAGTGGGAGGTAAGACTATATAAATGAAATTGTGCTCCTTGACAAGAGGGACTCATGTAATTCATAATTGTTTGCCTAAGATACTTATTGGATTGGGTAAAAGAACAACATGGTGTCGCAATATAGCCTATAGAACGTAAAATAGAAGACTATATAATGTTTATACAAAGGATAATGTTAGGGATACCCATTTTTGTTCCTCTTTTTGTTACCCCTAGCTTCAAAGTGTTGTACCTTACTTTGTCTTTACTTATATGGGTCCCGCCAGTGCATAAAAGCCAAAGGGGTAACAAAGATGGGTAGCCTTAGTGTTACCCTTATACCAAAGATAGATAAAGGACTTTTTGTAACATAAAAAATAAGATCGATTATGTGGAAACTAAGCTCTTATAGACTACACATTAGTTATAGGTATATTTAAAATATATATTTATAGAAAAATATATAGATGCTCTACCAATAGACTCAAATAATACTAATATTAAAATTAACGCTTTTACAAACTCAGATTGACACTCGCACCACGTTTTAGGAACTTAGGTCCCACCATGATATCACATGGTCAAGCACATTCCATATTTACAAAACACCCTATATGGACATAACAACTTCTGACAACTATTAATACAAAAATAAAAATAAAAATGACATGAAGGGAAAACAAATGGATAAAAAATAGGACAATTACTCCCTCCCTTAGTGCCCTAATTCGCTTGGGTACCCCAACGGATGAAATCTCAATGCGTGAATTCATGGATTCAGTGTGAATTTGACGCAACTAAGAATGTATCTCATAAGTGCGTACTCTCTAGGCTTAAGTGCAAGCCAGTCGCTCAAGTAATAATCCAATAAGTAGGGTATCGATCCTTAGGGAAATAGGATAACGAACTTGTAACGACGTTGGATGACGAAGGAACCCTAACTCTGACCCTAAAGAAATGGAAAAGGTGATTTGAATGGTGAAATAGATACAACTATATGCCATTTTGAAAATGTTTAACTAAATAAATCAAGAATGAATGGAATGAAATGAAATGAAATGAAATTACTCTAAATTATCTAAAATACTGATGATGATTAAACTAAACTTGAACTATATGATGAGGAAAACATGTCTAGAATACAATCCCTCAACCCTAGTGTGATACGAGTATGAAACTAATCTTAAATTTAAGTGAATAATCATGTCCCAGAATTTAGTACTCCCAAGCATTACATATATGAGGTTCAAGCCCCCACCATACATAATCAGAGGACGAGTAAATCAGTATTGCGATAGTTACACTCGAATTGGCACTCTAAAGAATCTCGGTAACTCTGAAGCAAACGAGATCCAAAGATCTACAATTGTTGTGTTGCTACACAATACGATCATAATAATTCCTTAAGTTTAGCGGATTAATTTTATACATATCCAACTATCACATCAGGTTGAGTTCATGTATCCCGACTTAGAAAATCCAGTCGGATATGTTGAACCTAACTATGCATGAATTAACTATGTTGCATGCGAGAGAAATCATAATGAAACTATCTTGAAACATGCAAAGAAGTGTTATGAACCCATAAATTGTTTGAATCATGTAAGAAAAATAACCATGCAAGAACAATAATAAGAAGAATGAAATTTGGATTAAAACTTGAAAGCAAACCCAAAATGAATCAATCTTGAAGCAACAATTCAAACTATGTTCCTAGGTGTTCTTCTATTTTTTTCTCTACCAAAAACTGATCAAAACTATGAAAAACTATATCTTTTAAGTCATTATCATCGTACAAATACATTTTAGAAGAAGTTGTTACAATATAGGACTCTTTAGACCAATCAGCTGTCAAGGAAAAATTCGTACATCACGATCCCCGAACCGGTTCGCAGGTACCTTGAACCGGTTCACACCCGAACCAGTTCATAGTGTGGTTCAGGAATTTCTGCTGGTTTTGGGGTCTCATATCTTTAATTCAACACTTGGAATTTTTTTCTTCTTTTTTTCTTCTTGGATTTTTTCTCAACTTCAAATGATCATAACTCCTTCACCGTTGCTCGAATTGGGGTGCTGTTTTTTCCAGTATTCTCGCTATTCCGAGCTATTTAACTTTCCCGAAGGCCCCACCTTCGGTATCGGGCTTCAAAATTACTAAAATGCCCTTGAACTTGCCTTCCTAGCTTTTCTTTTAATATTTCAATTTCTATTTCGCACTACTTGCATAATTAACCTGTAAAACACGGAATACTTAACAATGAAGGTTAGTATCATAATTATGAGTTAAATCCATATCAATTTCACTACACGGATTCACAAAGGTACCGAAATTAAGGGAATAAATATACGATATTTATGCCCGATCAAACCCCCCAACTTAGAACTTTACGCGTCCCAAGCAATGTAAAAGAAAAAGAATAAATGTCCCAACTCTTCTTAACACTTTATTGGGCTAGAATACCTATTTCGCGGGCAAGCGATTGCATTTAGCGTATGCAAGAAGCCGTTAAATCCCTAGGTTACCTAAGTAGGACGAGTATTGTCTAGTGAGGGTTTGCAGTGAATATACCCACAAAATTCTTTGTTGACTCAAAGAAAAATCAAATTACTTAAAAATTATATAATTTAAACTCCCCAAAAAATGGTCACCTTAAAATCATATTCACAAGTCTTAAGTCATAGTGTGTGTGCACGATGCCAAAAATCGAACCGCTAACCTCCACCGATTGATCATTACGTTAATTTTCAAAAATTTGTTTTGATTCAAATGCTCACGGGAAGCTCACTCAAATGTTTCTCTCGGATTGTGGCTATTCTCTCGGCATGCGTGATATAAAGAGTAAATGCATTGGAACAAAAATTCACGCGCACAATATGATAGACAGAATATTTAGGGTGAAATGATCTCTTCAAAAATCGAACACATTTTTTTTTATCTCTTTTCTTATCTTTTGGTGTTTTATCTCTCCACACGGTAACCAATTTCGCAATTTTAAACTAGGTTAGGACTTCCAAGGGTTGAAGGTGTATTGGGTAAAATTGGAAAAGGTTAAGAATTTTGAAATTGGAAAATTTAGGTTATGATGTCCGTTAGTGCTTTTCCGGGCTTTTGCTCATTTTCTTCTTCTTTTTCTATTTTTTTATTTTTCACGCTTTTCTTTTCTTGCTATTTTTGTTAAGCATAATTATTCTTTTCTTGCCCCTTTTCTGCACTTTTTGGACTTAAATTATGACTTTTTCCATTTTTCTCAATTCCAGGCTATTTGGGTTTTTCGGGTTGCCAAACGAAAGGAAAAATTATTCGGCTCAATTTTGGTTTACAAAAGGGATGATTTTTCACAACTTTTTGTGGCCAATATTTTTATGTAACAAACGATGGCCTACTTCATTGTCCAAACTACTAATTGCGTTACCATATGCGTTTCGAGATAACTTTAATTTAGAGATTTCTTCGGCATGTTTTTAAAGGCAATATCACACACATTTCTCAAAACCGATCAAAGTGAAAGACTTGAGATCCTCGACGACTTATTAGGCCACTGAAAAGAACTCTGAGTTAACAATTAACTCGAATTTATTTATAAATTTCACAAAAATGCAAAGCTCGAATCTCACTGGTGTTATTAATCTCCACACTTATTCGTTAAGTCGTCAATTTTCCCTCAATTTCCATCTTTGGTCAATTTTGACTTTGTGTATTGTATTTTTACAACTTGAGACTTTAAACCTACTTTTAATAATAATTTTTGAAAAATATGAATTCCAATTTTTAATTATTTTGAACAAAAATATTTTTGGATTTTTCAAAATTTTATGATTTTTATGAGATTTTTGGGCATTTTTGAAAATTTGTGAAGTTTTAGAAAAATGCACTTATGACCTATCATTTTCAACTCAATCGACCCCGTAAACGGGGTCTGACAACCAAACGGTGTCGACTTCTTCCACACACGCCTCTAGATATGGCTTTAGGCGTTGTCCATTTACATTAAATATATTTCCCCCTTTTAAATCGTCTAATTCCACAGTTCCGTGAGGGAATACATTCTTTACAACGAACGGGTCATACCATCGTGACCGCAACTTTCTCGGAAATATATGAAGCCGAGAGTTATAGAGAAGCACTTTTTTCTGGAAAGAAACTCTTTGCGTCGAATAATGTTATCGTGAGCGAGTTTCATCCTTTCCTTAGAAATTTTGGCGTTCTCATATGCATCATTGCGTATCTCTTCTAACTCATTTAATTGAAGCTTGTGAGCTTCACCGGCTTTATCCATGTCATAATTCAACTTCTTAATCGCCCAATACGCCTTGTGCTCTAATTCAATGGGAATATGGCAAGGTTTTCCATACACAAAGCGGAAGGGGGACATCCCGAGTGGATTTTTATATGAGGTACAATAGGCCCATAGTGAATCGTTCAATCGAAGTGACTAATCTTTTCGAGTGGGATTGACGGTCTTCTCAAGAATGTTCTTGATTTCCCGATTTGCTAATTCGGCATGCCCATTCATTCGTGGGTGATAGGTCATTCCAATCTTGTGAACGACACCATACTTTCTCATGAGCTTCGCGAATGGCATGTTGCAAAAGTGCGTGCCATTATCACTTTCGGAGCACCGAAGCGGGAAAGTATGTGTTCATGTAGGAACCTAACCACCACTTTTCTGTCATTTGCCTTGGTAGTTATAGCTTAAACCCATTTAGAAACGCAGTCTACCGCGATAAGGATATATAGGATACCAAAAGATAGGGGAAAAGGGTCGATGAAGTCAATACCCCAGCAATCGAAGATCTCAATAATGAGTATCGGCATTAATGGCATCATGTCTCGTCGGGTAATCGCCCCCATCTTTGACACCTATCTCAAGATTTGCAATAATTATTCACACCTCGGAATATTGTGGGCTAATAGAGGCCACATTGAATAATCTTAGCGACCGTCTTTTTAGTCGAAAAGTGACTTCCACAAGCTTTCGAATGACAGAATTGGATGGCTTTTGGGATCTCATCATCCGGTACGCATCCTCGGATGGTTTGGTCGGTGAAATATTTAAAAAGGAAGGGATCATCATAGAAAAACATGAGCAACCAAGTGATGAACCTATTCTTATCTTGCGGTGTCCAATCGGGAGAGATGGCTCCCGTGACAAGGTAGTTCACTATATCCGTAAACCAGGGCAAAGAAGAGGTGACAAAGAGTTGATCATCCGAAAAATATTCGGCAATGGGTATCGGATCACTAGGTACGTCAGACGAAAGCCGTGATAAGTGGTTGGCAACGACGTTTTCTACTCCTTTTTTGTCTTTAATGGAGAGATTAAACTCTTGTAGGAATAGGATCCACCTTATGAGGTGCGACTTTGCGTCTTTCTTCGCAAGTAGGTATTTCAATGCCACGTAGTCGGTGAAACAGCTGATGGGAGAATCGATAAGGTAGGACTGAAATTTGTAAAGAGAAAAAACTATCGCTAGCAACTCCTTCTCTGTGGTGGAGTAATTGTGTTGTGGTCTGGTAAGAGTCCGACTAACCTAGTAGCTGACATGAGCCTATTTGTCTTTTATTTGGCCTAAGCCAACCATTATCGCATAATCGCTAGCATCACACATAAGTTCGAATGGTAAGGACCAATCCGGAACTTGCATGATGGAAGTGAACACAAGCATGGTTTTAAGTTTTTCAAAAGCGCTATGGCATACTTTTTTCCACTCAAATGGGGTGTCCTTCATGAGAAGGTTGCTTAAGGGTGTAGCGATAGCGCTAAAGTCCTTAATGAACCTTCGATAAAATCCCGCATGGCCCAAGAAGGAGCGCACGTCTTTAAGAGATTTTGGTGTGTGTAGATCGGCTATGACATCAATCTTAGCTCTATCAACTTCAATTTTATTGGATGAAACTATGTGGCCAAGAAATATTCCGTCAGTGACCATAAAATGGCATTTCTCCTAATTTAGCACAAAGTTCTTCTCCACACATCGGGCAAGTACTTTTTCCAGATTTACCAGACAAATATCGAAAGAGGTGCCAAAAACGCTAAAATCTTCCATGAACACTTCAAGTCCTCTCTCAACCATGTCGCTAAATAGACTTAACATGCACCTTTGAAAGGTCGTGGGTGCATTACACAAGCGGAATGGCATACGTTTATAGGCAAACGTACAAAAGGGGAAAGTGAAGGTTGTTTTCTCTTGGTCAAGTACATCTACCTCAATTTGGTTATATCCGGAATAACCATCAAGGAAGCAATAGTAAGGGTGGCCCGCTACTCTCTCAAGCATTTGATCAATAAATGGCAAGGGAAAATGGTCTTTCCTAGTTCCTGCATTGAGTTTTTTGTAATCAATGCAAACGCGCCACCCGGTGGTGGTACGTTGGGGAACTAGCTCTCCCTTAGCATTTTCAATCACTGTCATGCCCGAATTCTTCGGGACAACTTGAATAGGTCTCACCCACTTGCTATCCGAGATTGGGTAGATAATCCCGACATCCAATAACTTAATGATTTCAGTCCTCACCACTTCTTTCATATTGGGGTTTAGCCTTCTTTGCATTTCTCTCGAGGGCTTGGCATCCTCCTCGCGGTGGATCTCATGGGTGAAAATCAAAGGACACTACACCAAAATGACAAAATTATCACCTTTTAGCCGGACACACTTGTCAAGGTCATTGATCGTGACAAAAAACACGCGTTTTGTATCACGGTCATTGACCTTGACACGACGGTCGTGTCAAGGTCATTGACCGTGACAATTATTTAAAGAATTGTCACGGTCATTGACCTTGACACGACAGTGACAAAGAATTATCACGGCTGTGTCACGATCAATGACCGTGACAATTCTTTAAATAATTGTCACGGTCAATGACCTTGACACGACCGTGACAACTTATGCAGTAAAAAAAGCCCTAGGCTTCTTTTTTCCCACCCTTTTTTGGTTTTCCCTCTCTCTCTCTCTCTAAGCGATTTCTGCTCTCTCTCTCTAACGTATGTTTTTTTCCTCTCTTTCTCTTTCATTTCTATGTGTGTGTGTGTGTATGTGTATGTGTGTATATGTATGCGTATATGTGTGTGTATATATGTGTTTGGTGGTGTGTGGTGGAGGATGGGGGAAGGGGGTAGTGGGGGTGGAGTGGTGCAGGTGTGGTGGGGGTGGGGGTGGGTGGTGTGTGTGTGTGTGTGTGTGTGTGTGTGTGCATAGGTGTGTGCGTGTGTGGCAGGGGGAGGGGGCAGGGGGTCTGGTGGGGGGAGGGGGTGGGGGTTTAACAATTGTATAGCTTTAATTAATAAATTGTATAGCTTTAATTGTAATTTTAATTGTATAGTTTTAGATGAAAATAAATTAATAATTAGTGTCAATTTCATATGAAAGTAGGATTGTCCCTCATTGTAAATTAGTAAATTAATAATTGTATACTTTAATTGTTAGTTTAATTGATGAAATGAATTAATTGCGTAGATGAATTAAAAGGAGTACGGGTTACACATTTGTTGTTGAAATTGCTGTTGGATTATTTTGTTTAGTAAATATTGGGTTGGTTAGTTTTAAAAGTGGCATGACCACTCGATTATTGTCCATATGGGGGTGAGATTTTTCAAATTTTTTTAAAAATTACTTTGTACATCGAACAATATATACAAAGTATGATAAATAAATGAAACATACTTGAAATTAAGTATGTGTATATGTGTGTGTATGTGTGTGTGTGGTGGGGGAGGGGGCGCAGGGGGTCTGGTGGGGGGTGGGGGTGGGGGTTTAACAATTGTATAGCTTTAATTAATAAATTGTATAGCTTTAATTATAATTTTAATTGTATAGTTTTAGATGAAAGTAAATTAATAATTAGTGCCAATTTCATATGAAAGTAGGATTGTCCCTCATTGTAAATTAGTAAATTAATAATTGTATACTTTAATTGTTAGTTTAATTGATGAAATGAATAATTGAGTAGATGAATTAGAAGGAGTACGGGTTACACATTTGTTGTTGAAATTGTTGTTGGATTATTTTGTTTAGTAAATGTTGGGTTGGTTAGTTTTAAAAGTGGCATGACCACTGGATTATTGTCCATATGGGGGTGGGATTTTTCAACTTTTTTTAAAATTACTTTGCATATCGAACAATATATACAAAGTATGATAATTAAATGAAACATACTTGAAATTAAATATGTGTATATGTGTGTGTATGTGTGTGTATATATGTGTGTGTTGGTGTGTGGTGGGGGAGAGGGTGGGGTGGGGGGAGGGGGTGGGGTGGTGGTGGGGCGGTTTGTGTACTAATAATTCCATGTTTTACATGTATTCCGGCATATATAATATATATAATAATAATTCCATGCTTTACATCTATTCCACGTTAGATGTTTTCAACTAATTTAGACATATTTATGTATGTGTACGTGTACGTGTACGTGTACGTGTACGTGTACGTGTACGTGTACGTGTACGTGTACGTGTACGTGTACGTGTTCGTGTGTGTGGTGGGGGTGGGGTAGGGGTAGGGGTGTGTGTCTATTTGTACTAATAACATTTTTTTATCTGTACTAATAACATTTTTTTACACCAAATGTCTCCTTCAGGTATTAAGGCGAAGATGATGATATTGTTTATGATGATGTCGTCTGGACTCGGTGGTAGCGGAGGCGACGAGGGCTCCTCCGCCCCTAGGCTCCCTAAATATGGAATATTTGGGATTACCGTCGAGAACAAATCGGACCTATTAGCGAGATCCCTCGAGCTGTTAAAGATGGTCATCGGCCCGGGGTTTATGAGTTGGAAGGAGGTGCCATATGAGCTCAAGTTCGCTGTTTGGGTGGCACTACAGGTAATATATTTATATTTATATTTATATGAATATTTCAATTTCAATTTCAATTTCGATTTCATTTAATATTTATATTTATATTTATATTTATATTTATATTTATATTTATATTTATATTTATATTTATATTTATATTTATATTTATATTTATATTTATATTTATATTTATTCGCAACTAACATTGAATTTGTTGGACTGGAACAATTTAACTCGGATCCAAAGTTATGTGATTCCGTCTTGGAGCAGTTGAGGGAGCAACACAAGACGTGAAAGAAAAATATGCGAACAGGGTACTTTGGGAAAACACGAGAGTCCATTATACAATGGTGTGGATCTGTCCCGCCCAAGGAGCCGATCTCATTGGCACAATGGCAAAAGTTCTTTGACAATGAGATCGAAGATCGACAATTGGCATCTTGCCAATCGGGGAGGGAAAATTCGGCAAAAAAGACGGACCTGCACTACACCGGTCGGACCTCTTACGCCGAGGTGGAGCATAGGATGAAGGTAAGATTTAATTTTTCTATAACTACAGAAATATATTATTATTCATTATTTTACTCTGCGGGGCCGATACTAATTTTACTTTATTTTATTTCAGGGGGTAAGCCACATAGGCTTGATACTTATGTGGCTCTTCGGATGAAGAAGGGGAAGGACAAGGAGGTGTCCACAAGCGTCGTGGCCATGATTGTAAGTAATCCGACAGTATATTTTTTTTAATTACGTTATAATTTTTTAGTTTACTTATTTTACTAATCATGTGCTTTTTGTCGTTTCAGGTAAAGCTTAAGGAAGTGAATGAGTCGCAGTCTGATGCCAACAAGGCGTCTTTATCCACAGACGCACTCAACCAAGTGCTTGGCTCTGATCGCAAGGGGAGGACAAGGGGATGAGCTTGCGGGTGGCCAAATCTAGGATCATCGGATTGGGGACGAGCGACATCGGGTTGGCTCGAACGGTGGATTCACATGACGCGAAGCTGCCCCATTTGGAGGCGACGGTCCAAGATATGTACGCATTCATGAAGCGTACGTTGGGCGGAGACCGTAAGGGGAAGGGTAAAGGGAAGGAGAAGGCGGTGGAGGAGGAGGAGGTGTGGGAGGACGAGGTGCTGGACGATGAGGATGTGGACCTCATTGCTTCTTCACCGTCACATGCGTATTTTAATGATCCACTTCCTTATTTGTCTCCCTTCCCCAGACCATTTTCGACACTTGGTTGGCCGAGCGTGTTCATATTGGATGTATTTGATGGCCAGCGGATAGAGCGGGGGTTGAGGGACCCGAATATCGTCGAGGGTGGAATAGTTTATGGACGTGCACTTGATCGAGTCCAAAGTGATCGTCACGCATGTGATACCCGGGAAGGAGAACTCCCTATTATGGTTGCGCAAACAATGCGTCACGATGTATATTAGTGGGTGTGTCAATTCGTATATCGTGTGGCCAACTCACGTCCTCACATTTACCCAAGACAAGTAGTAACATTATTTTTAAGTTTGTCCATTTTAATTATATTTGGATTATATCGTCATGTATATTATTTTTATTTTTAATATTTGGATTATATGGTCATGAATATATATTTGCACTATCTTTAGTTTATTTGGATATATGATGTTTCAATAAGTGAAACCAACGTTGTTATAACAGGTACAAATATACTGCTGGACAGTGGCAATGGCCATACTGCCCAGCATAATTTTTTTAAATTCTGCCCAGAATTATCACGGTCATTGACCGTGATAAGTCCTTGACAAATCTTGTCACGGACTTGTCACGGTCATTGATCGTGACAATTTTTTTAAATATTATCATGGGTTTGTCACGGTTATTAACCGTGACTAAACTTGTCATACTCCATGACCTTGACATGATCGTGACAATTCTAACGAACTTGTCAAGGTCAATGACCGTGAAACGTCTGTGACAAAAAAATTTGTCACGCCTCGAATTTTCACGGTCATTGACCTTGACAAGGCCAACTTGTCAAGGTCAATGATCGTGACAATAGTGTATATTTGGTGTAGTGGGACTTATCCCCTTCAAATCAGTAATACACCGACCGAAAGCACTTTGGTGCTTCCTCAGAATCTTTAACAGTTTAGCCTCCTGCTCTTCGTCTAGGCTAGAGGAGATAACAACAGGAAATGTCTTGTCCTCTCCTAGGTATGCATATTTAATATGGGAGGGTAATTTCTTCAGTTCGAGGGTAAAAAATTTGTCACTGGAGGTAACCATGCGTGCCTCCCTTGGCGGTAACTCCTCGAATCGAGAAACCCAACTTACATCTCTTGCGTCCTCGTCCATTGCTATCTCATCAAGTAACTCTCTCAACTCCTCAACGTCCCTCTCAAATTCATTATATGTCCCCTCACTCGCGTGGCTCGACACTAAACAGGACCCTAGGGCATATCCACAATAATTTTCCTCAAAGTAATTACGATCTCGTCGATTAGGCTCACCGCGTGAAGATCATCCTCTTCCCCCGTATGTTGGGCTATATGGAAGATGTTAGTCTCTAAGGTCATGTTCCAAAGGTGAGTTGCATCTTCCCATTTCGATTACTGATAATTGCGTTATCCGTAACTAAGAATGGGTGCCCAAAAATAATGGGAACATGATTACTCGAGGTGAATGAGGGTTCCGTGTCCTAAATGACAAAATCTACCAGAAAGTAGAAAGTATCAACTTAAACGAACGCATCCTCAACTATACCTCTTGGGATCTTCATGTTTCGATCCGCTAACTGGAGAGTGATCTTTATGGGCTTAAGGTTGCCCAAATCTAGTTGCCTATAGATGGCGTAAGGGAGGATATTGACACTTGCTCCCAAGTCAAGTAAGGCTTTTTCAATTTTATTTTCTCCAATGATGCAGGAGATGGTGGGTGCACCGGGATCTTTGAATTTTGGTGGGAGATCATTAAGTAGAATGGAGCTCACGTCCTGTGCTAGAAATACATTTTTCTTTACCTTCATCTTTCTCTTTACTGTTAACAAGTCTTTGATGACTTTTGCATAAGCTGGAATCTGCTTAATGGCATCGAGGAAAGGTAAATTTAGCTTTACTTACTTTAGCACGTCTAGAACTTCATCACGGGGGTTCCCTTTATTGGAAGGAACCAGCTTTTGAGGAAACGGTATCGCGGTGGGTGGTTTCACTACTACCTTGGGCTCATTAGTGTCTTCTTTATCACTCTCTTTCAATGGGACATCTTCGGCCTCTTTCGTGTTGGACGAAATCTCCTTGTCCTTTGTTGCGTCGTGTGGTGGAGGTGATAAATCAATGAATCTCCCACTACGAAGAGTGGTCACGGCTTGACATTTCTCCTGATATTCTCTTGAGGTGGAGCTAACACTAGTTTTACCTTGAGGTGGTCTTTGGCCCTGGCCAGGAAACTTGCCCTTCTCTTGGATACTCAACGATGATTGCATCTTTGAAATATTTTCATTGATGTTGTTGATCATGCGCTCATATCTAACATTGGTTGCATTATAGGTATTGATCAATTGGTTCATCGTATCCTCGAGATTTCTCTGTGGTGGAGTGATATATGCCCCTTGAGGTGGTGATGCTTGCACATGTCCTTTCATGTGTGGAGCTTGTTGAAAGTGCGATGGTGGAAGAGGGGCAACATGTGAATTAGGATTCATCATAGCATGTTGTTTCCCATAGCTAAAACCAAGATGGTTTTTCCAAGAAGGGTTGTAAGAATTCCCGTGCGGTGCACCGAAATTACCCTTAAATCCTCCTATACCACTTACTTGCTCTTGAAGCATAACTTTGTAGGCGGGTATCATCGGACATTCTTTTGTTGAAAGTCCCACCTCACAAATAGCACACACCTTCTCAATGGGGTTCGGGATGGATCCAGTTGGTCCTCTTACACATATCTCAAGCATTTCACGCATTCCTTTCTCAATTAGATCGAGGCAGTTGTCCATCATAGCATTCTTTTCCACATGAAGTATGCCGAATGCCTATGGAGTGGTGGTCGCTTGACGCATTCAATTATGAGCATTAGGTTCAGATGTGTCCCATGCTTGGGTAGTCTAAGCGACATACCTTAGGTGAAGCTCATCATCATTGGCATCTAGGTTGACAAAGGGACCATCACACATGGTTTCAACGAGTTGTTTGGAGTTTATAAAGTGTTTGAGGGAGATCACATCTTTTCTGCAAGTTTGATCGCTGAGGGTTTCGTACGCCTCATCAAATTCTATGATGTGGATATATGGCTTTTCTGAATCCATTCCATGGTAAGTGGGAAGTATCTGGATCATCCCATTCCTAAAGCGAAATTTCCCTGCATTATACGGGAGTAAAATGCATCCCGGAGTGACAGTGAGCTGGGGATATAAGATTTCTCTCAAAGGGCGGTACGTGGCCTCTTCCTCACCGACAGCTACACTACCGTGTAGTGACATGTCTCTCTAACTTAATTACTCCGTGTCCTCACTTGGTATGCTCGGAGTGTTCTCTGAAGTGTGTCCTAAGAGAGAAAATGGAGTGTTATCTGCGATTGAGTGTGACGGTGTGGGAGGTGGAACCCAAAATTATGGAGCGTTAGGAGTATGAGGGCAATCAGGGTCGTACTCAATTATCGGGTTTTCATGTATGTGGGTTGGAGTATTATGGGGAGTTGGAGTGAGTTCATAATTTTGCATTAACAGAATTAAAAGAGATGATGTATTTTTTTGTGCTTTTGATTTTTGAGATTTTTTAATTTTTTTTTCAATTTTTTTTTTATGTTTTTGGATTTTTGGAAATTTTTTATCAAAGTTTTAGATTGACTTGATCTAAACCTAAGTCTACCTAATTCCCCGACAATGGTGCCATTTTAACCGAGTTGAAATCGAGCGTCCGTGTAATACGCTAATCGTTGTTATTGGCTTCCGACCACAATACAAAAACCTAAACTATGACTACACTCTTGTGGAGTATAGTGTCTAGTCTGGGTATCGAATCCTCAGGGAACTAGGATGAGTGAACTTGACAACAAAGGTAAGACTGTTAACCCTAACTTGACTCTAAAAAGAAACAGAAAGATGATTGAGATGGGAAATAACTAATTAACTAAATGCAAACTAAATTAAACTACTACATTAACTATGTGAGCAAAATTAACTGATTAATAAGGACTTAACAAGAATGAAGGAAAAATAAGTTGGGAATACAATCCCCCAAACCCTAGTAGATTTATCGTATAGAATGATAGAATTTTGAATTACAAATTTAATTGAACCCAGTCTTTTGTACTCCCAAACATTACATATATGAGGTTCAATAGTTTTGGGTAAGAAATGATGGCCTACATCATTGTCCAAAATACTAATTACATTACCATATGCGTTTCGAGTTGAATTTAATTTAGAGATTTCTTCGGCACGTTTTTCAAGGCAATATCACACACATTTCTCAAAACCAATCAAAGTGAAAGACTTGAGATCCTCAACGACTTATTAGACCGCTTAAAAGAACTTTGAGTTAACAATTAACTCCGATTGATTTATAAATTTCACAAAAATGAAAGGCTCGAATCTCACCGGGGTTGTTAATCTCCGCATTTATTCGTTAAGTCGTCTATGTTCACTCAATTTCCATCTTTGGTCAATTTCGGCTTTGTGTATTGTGTTTTTAGAACTTGAGACTTTAAACCGACTTTTATTGATATTTTTGAAAAATTTTAATTTCAATTTTTATTTATTTTGAAGAAAAATATTTTTTGCTTTTTTCAAAATTTTTCATTTTTTTAAATTTTCTAAAAAAAGGTACACTGTAAAGAACATGTGATCGAATAAATGAATCTAAACAATAAACGAGAAGAATATCCCACACTCCCAACTTAAATGTTGCATTGTCCTTAATGCGAATGAACAACACGACATAAAGAGAGGAAAATAAAGATATTACCCAAAATGGAGCGATCCCGAAAAAATATGAGGCCATTGAATCTATAAATCATGTTAGAACCAATCATAGCAATAATAATAACAAAATCTCTAAACTAATGAAAAAAAGAAATAAGTTAACTATTGTACGACCTACGATTTCATATTCTAATAAGTTATACACTAAAAGTCGAAAAATTTGAGGGTCCACCCAAAATACAATATGACTTTGAGGGATCAATGGTGTACCCTCACTAGAAAGCATGCCTCCCGAAAAATAAGAATTCCGTTTGAACAACGGTTGGCATGTGCAAAGCGAAAGAAATGAACCATCACCAATTAAAAGTTTAGCGGGATAATGAGGGATTTGAGTGCATAGGGGGACAAGTACCATTGGGATCCAAGAAAAATAGAATCACGTCCTAAATATTTTTCAAGTAGTATGGGAGGCCGAGAACACAAACAGAAAGTGTCCATCTTGGAAAACAATTTAAGCATAGAGTCCTTGTCCTCCAAATCTTCTCCCCCAAAATTTTCAATTTGATCTGGTGTAGTGACACGTCTAAGTGTATGGCCCATAAGATGAAGCATCTCAAAATAACATTCCCATACAAGAATTGGGTCAACATCCTTAAGACCTTCATCCAATTCTTGTGATGGATTTAATGGTTCGATAATAGTGGGGACACAAGGAGACAGTTGATCTTCAACCTCAATAGGTTTTGAAATATTTATAAGAGGTTGAGGTTGAAAAGTACTTGGATCACTCTCAATGATTTCGTTCTAAAAATTTGTAGGTAAAACGTAAGGCTCGACCTCCGGTAAGTTTTCAAAATAAGAATCAAACTCCTTGATATATGGTTCCTTTTCCCAGTCATCACCAATGATCCTTTTTACGCCTTGCATGTATAAAAATAAGGTTTCTTCCAAAGTAGGCTTACTAGGATCTAGCACCTCGGATTCCTCATTTGTTCGAAAACTTACTTCATCATCAAAAGTATCGAAAAAAAAATCATCATGGGGTTCAAATAATGCATCTAACTCTTGCTCCCAAAAATGATTTTTTTCTCGATACTCTTTTTCACGCCTTTCATCTTCAAGCAATTCATTTTGATAAATTTGGATGGCCTTAGCACTAGGCTTGTATTTATGAGACTCATCTTTAGTGATATTGATCCAATGTTCATAAATCTTGAGTTCATCCTCCTCTTCTCTATTATCATAACAATTAAAGCCACCAAAAGAGTTAAAGTAAGACATTTCAAATTGGGCAATTCAAAAGTGTGACACACATATTTTTTATTTATTTTTATTTATTTAAGGTCAAATTCGAGATTAACCATCCTAACCTTAAGTCTACCTAATTCCCCGGAAATGGTGCAAAAAACTTGACATAACTAAGAATGTGTCTCAGAAGTGCGTACTCTCTAGGCTCAAGTGCAAGCTTGTCGCTCAAGTAATAATCTGATAAGTCGGGTATCAATCCTCGGGAAAATATAACAACGTAGTTGTAACGACGTTGGACAGACAAAGAAACCCAAACCCTGACTCTAAAGAAAAGGAACAGGTGATTTGAATGGTGAAATAGCTACAACTATATGCCATTTTGAAAATGTTTAACTAAAGAAATCAAGAATGAATGGAATGCAATTTCTCTAAATTATCTAAAATACTGATGATGATGATGATGATGATGATTAAACTAAACTTGAACTATATGATGAGGAAAACAGGTTGAGAATAAAATCCCTCAACGCTAGTGTGATGCGAGTATAAAACTAATCTTAAATTTAAGTGATTAATCATGACCCAAAATTTAGTACTCCCAAGCATTACATATATGAGGTTCAAGCCCGCACCATACATAATCAGAGGACGAGTAAATCGGTATTGCGATAGTTACACTTGAATTGCACTCTAAAGCATCCCCGTTACTCTGAAGAAAACGATATGCAAAGATCTATAATTGTTGTGTTGCTGCGCAATACGATCATAATAATTCCTTAAGTTTAGCGGATTAATTTTATACACATGCAACTATCACATTAGGTTGAGTTCATATATCCCGACCTTAGAAAATCTAGTCGGACATGTTGAACCTAACTATGCATGAATTAACTACGTTGCATGCGAGAGAAATCATAATGAAAATATCTTCAAACATGCAAATAAGTGTTATGAACCCATAAATTGTTTGAATCATGTAAGAAAAATAACCATGCAAGAACAATAATAAGAAGAATGAAATTTGGATTAAAACTTGAAAACAAACTCGGAATGAATCAGTTTTGAAGCAACAATTCAAACTATGTTCCTAGGTGTTCTGTTATTTTTTTCTCTACCAAATACTGATCAAAACTATGAAAAACAATCTCTTTTAAGTCATTACCATCGTACAAATACGTTTTAGAAGAATTTGTTACAATATCGGACTCTTTGGACCAATCAGCTGTCAAGGAAAAAATTCGTGCATCAGGACCCCCGAACCGGTTCACAGGTACCCCGAACCGGTTCGCCCCCGAACCGGTTCACAGTGTGGTTCGGGAATTTCTGCTGGTTTGGGGGTCTCATTTCTTCAATTCAACACTTAGAATTTTTTTCTTCTTTTCTCTTTGGATTTTTTCTCAACTTCAAATGATGATAACTCCTTCACCGTAGTTCGGATTGGGGTGCTATTTTTTTTCTAGTATTCTCGTTGTTTCGAGATCTTCAACTTTCCAGAAGGCCCGACCTCCAGGATCGGGCTACAGAATTACAAAAATGCCTTTGAACTTGCCTTTCTAGATTTTCTTTCATTGTTTCGATTTCTCTTCCGCACCGCTTGCATAATTAACCTATAAAACATATAAGAAAAACACAAAACGCGGAATGCTTGACAATGAAGGTTAGTATCATAATTACGAGTTAAATCCATATCAATTTCACTACTCTGATTCACAAAGGTATCGAAATTAAGGGAATAAATATACGATATTTATGCCCGATCCGAATTCGTGGCTAAATCGTGAAATAAAGAAATTGAATTCGCAAACCTAGGAAGTCAACTTCGTGTATACTAAATTTTGAGTTGATTTGGTAGTGAATCGATTCAAAAGCCTTTTATTACAATTAGTACTGCAAAGACTTTTGCTACTGCCAAAAGTTACTGCAACTTTGTTGTCAAAAACTGTATATGTAAATAGTCTTAGTGGAGTGGGTTTGTTTTCCTCAATCGGTGTAGGATAGAGCTTTTTTAGTTACACTTTGTAGCTGTCATTGTAAAATTAAATTATAGCACCTCATCATTATATAATTATATAATTATATATAAAAAATTTAATTTATATATTAAAATTATACTCCTTTCAAAAAAATCTCCGTTATCATTTAATTATGAGAAACTGACTTTTGTCTTTTAATTATTTTTAACTTTTGTTATTAAACTATATATTATTTTTGTGCTTAATTAGATGAGATATAATTACACATATTAAAAAATACATAGACTTATATATATATATATATATATATATATATATGTGTGTGTTAAATACACAAACGCACTGGTTGCGCTCTCAAATTACAATAATTTAAAATTTGACGCACTCGCTCCCGCACCCGTATTAGGGCACTACTCCTCCTCCTTGATTCACATTAATTTATTGCATCTTATCTTTCACAGAGTAACATAGTGTTAAGTAAAAATCAGAATATCACCTGAATTACCAAATGGTTTGAGAATACCCCTTGACCTATAGATAGCTGCTTAAACTTTGGAAAAATTTGCAAATACCCCCTCCTAAGTGTCGCTAAAAGTGTTTGTTTCCATGATACAGGGTTGTACTTGCTATTTTTTGAAAAAGTACAAATAGATGTTTGCAAAACTAAAAGTACAGGGGGGTATTTGCAAAAGTTCCACTTCAGGAAAGTTATTGTATTTTATGCAATAAACTTTTTAAAAGTTGAGTAATGGAGTTTGTATTAACTTTTGAGAGATCCTAAATATTGTTCAAATGCCATCTAACAAGTATATGATCTAGAGGAATATACGAACCAAGATTCATTTATTCAGTAGCGGATCCAGGAATTTAGGTGAAGTGTGGCGAAAGTTTGAAGTGATACTGGGGGTTCTAGGGCGGGAGCCGCCGAGGAAATTTTTTTTTTGGTTATTTCGAGTTTTATACAAAATGTAGCTTTATAATGTCCAAACAACTATTCTCAATCATTATTAACAATACCTAATTAATTTCAAGAAATAAACAACGCTTAATAAATATTCACAATACCCAAATTTTAATAGTGATAACAATTTAATTTTATTTAATATGAAGTACAAAAATGAGTTAACTCACCTAGCGCCATTAAGGCTCAATCCAAGCACACCTGATGAAACAGAAACAGCTTGATGAAGACCTCATATCCAAAACCTATGGAGATGATAGATTGAACTAACCCTAATTTTTTTTTCAAATCTCAACTGGGACGACCGTCCCACTTCGACATATAGTGGATCTGCCCTTACATTTATTGATGCTTGATGAATAAGTTTGTTTTCAACAAACTTACTACAAAGTTATATAGTTACTTTATGTTTGTGACTAAAACAAATTTTATTACGAGGAACAGCCGAACTATCACACTAGTGACTCTTTTTCTTACCAAATTATTGAAAATTATCTCTCATGTGTTCCCAAAAATGTTTTTAGCAACACAATTGCTTTGTTTTACCATTATTGAGTTTTGAAAACGTAAATTAGAGTTGTTTCTTACTTCTAACCTCCTTGTAGTCTATAATTGAAATTTGTTTTGGGTTATCTAAAGACATCTTGTCTACTCTGTTGGCATTCCATGTCGTTATACCTGAAAGTCTTTAGAATCACTAAGAAGTTAACGAAGTTGAGATCACTATAATAGATTTGGTAGTGTCCAAAGCGTTGTTGATAGTCTCGAGAGAATCTTGTTTGAAATTCAATCCCATCAAGCCATCTGAATATGAAGATGTAATGAAGTAATAGTCAATATAAGTTTCAATTGAGGAAAGATAACAAATTTTCTAGTGTCAAATGTATCTTATATATTTCCTACCAAAAAAGATTTAGGCCCCATTTGGTTTAGAGAAAACTCACACAAATAAAATGTAAAATGGTGAGTAATTTTTTCACCAATTTAGAGTTAGTAGTCAAAATTATATTTTAATACTATCATAATTATGTTTTTAAATGATGGTACATTTTTCGTTCTTGAATGTAATTGTTTGCCTTCACAACTGAATTTTGAATATACCAACCTTGAATTTTTAGGTTGGTCTTGAGATCCACCAAATCCGATTTAGAAAAATTCCTTGCTAATGTGAGTAAAGATTCAAGGCTGTTGAAGCTTCCCAGAAAATGGTTTTGATTTCATATTATGAAATACCGAAAACTGATTTTATCGAAATTGAAAATATGGTAAAAAAAAATTGTTGGTTTTGGTTTTTAGATATAAAAAATCGATATACCGAATTTACTGTGCCGACTTATCGTACCGATTTTAACGTACCGAAATACCGTACCCAACTTGCCGCATATTACCATATCAATTACCAAATAAAAATTGGAGGCAAAAGAAAAGAATCAAAACACACGTATTGATATGAGAGAAGAAAAAATTGTAGTTTACTTTACACAATTGTGTTGTTTTATTTGGCTATTACAGTGTAACTTCTGATTTGGGGATTAATGTGTATTGATATAGAGTGGAGATAATTAACTAGGCAATAATGTTTGTTTATGCTTCATGATCTGCATTTTATTTTTCAGTGTAATTTATATTATATTGTAGTTTTAAGTAATGCATTTAATCAATTAAATGAGTTTAAAATTTTGGTACCGAACCTTGTACAAAATTTTATTAGAAGCAAAATATCAAAATACATACCAGATTTACCCCATGCATAAATCTATTTGAAATTCTGGTATTTACTGGAAAAAAATCGAATTGAAACCGAAATTACAGAAACAAAAAAAAAACTGAAAATACCGAAAAACCGGCCTGTTTGGTTTTGCTTTTTGTTTTGATGTATCCACCGGTAAATTGGTACGGTACGGTTTTACCATTTAGATTGTGGTTTTGGTATTAGTAAGGGGTAATTACCGACCATACCGTACCGATTTCACCCCTAGTTAAAAAACATTAATTTAAGTAAATAAAATATATTGTTAAGACGTATAGGAGTTTATGTAGTTTAATGTTACTTTATTCATAACGAATGTTACTAAATAAGAGAGCTAGTAATGTCAATGAATTAATGGGTCTAGTTGTGTTAGAAATGTACTAACATGCAAGTTGTATACAATTCAAAATAATTCATTATCCTAATGGGTAATAACGGATGAACATGACACGATACGTTATGATAAGGGGTCGGGTTTGAATATGATTTTTTCACGAAATAAAAAAGTCACTTGTTTAGACACCAATCCTATAAGACCCGAACACGAGTCGACATGAACCATTGCCCGGTCTAATTGTAGTTTGTGTGCTAACATATTGTTAATAGAAAATTCTCGGCATTTTTTTCTATAGGCTAGATTGCCTACTGAGATAGGGCAGCTCGGTAATATGCAGGTACAGTATTTGAGGAGTAGTCGTGGTGCAATATAAAATAAAACCTGGATTTATATCCAGGTTATGTATTTGGAAGATTTCATATGAACATTATCTAGGATCTCTTAAAAGTTAATAAAAAATAAAGTTCTCAACTATTTTAGAACAGTTTATTGCTAAAAAATGAAAAAAACCTCCCTAAGCTATTGAGCCTTTTCTAAATAACCCACTATACTTTTAGTTTTGCCAAATCTTGAACCTGTTCTTTTCTGTAGTTTAGGGAGTTATTTGTAGGACAAGAGGTATTTGCAAACCGCTTGATAATTCCGGGGTTTTTTTGCTTTTTACTGAAATCTATCAATTACTCAGCTAAGGATATGATGCAATTAATTGTGGCAATGCAACACAATTATTTCTGATCCTATTATCCCTAATAGATCAATCTTCAAGAATCGTTACGTTTATATATATATATATATATATATATATATATTTTACTAAATTTGATTTATGTATTTTCGACCCTTAAGAAAATAACCTTAACAATAGCATGTTAAAAGTCATGCTAAAATATTAAGGAAAACGATAACATTTGTCTTTTAAAGCACATGTTTTGAGTTTTAAGATAGTAAGTACAAGAGCTTCATATGAATATTTATGCCTTATCACAAAATTTTGTTCCTACTATTTTTGAATTCTTAATGTATGCTCTTAAGATACATATTATTAGGGCACAATTATTAAAAGTTGTGGTTGGACTCGTGCTAATTAGAGTGTGAAGATATAAAACATATAATAAATAAGGGTAACTCAAAATCAACTACAAAAGTGGGGAAAACACAATAATTTTTTTTAAGTAAGCCTAGGTTCAAATTCGTGCAAAAGGGGTGTCCTTTATGATGGAGTTAATTAAATTTAGAAAGTAAAAAGAAATAGCATATACACTACTCTTTTAGAAGAAAAAAAAAATAGTGGCAACCCCAAAAGAACTATAAAGTTGGGGTAAACAAAAAAAATATTTTTTAGCAAGGTAGCTTTCAAAATTTTATTAAAGGGTTGTCCTTTACCATAGACCTAATAAATATTTCGAAAATAAAAAAAATGTTCTTACGCTAAATTAAGGAGGAGCTTAAAAAGATTTATGGTCCCCTGACTTGTTAACTTTATTTAAGCAAATTATATCAGTGACCCATGATTTTTGAGAAGTCTAACGTTTTGGTTGTTAAATATTTATATTTAATTTTTGTAATATTTAAGCCCTTAATGTTGGTTATGTTTGCAACAGCTGCCCTTATGTCAACTTTTATTTTAAACCCAACAAAATTACTCAACGTTACTACTAAATCAATGCATAAATTTCATTTACCACTCCTGTACTTAAATCTTATGTTCATAATAAAATAATACTCAAAAGAGAAGAAAATATGGATAAAACATGTTATTACATTTAAAGTAATGGATTTGGGTATGGTTTGAAGTTACTCAAGGTCATATAAGGCTTCATGTTTCCCACAAGAGTAGCACTAGGGGGACCCAGAAAAAACCCACTTCGTAAACCCAGTGTATAAGACAAAAATGAGTACAAGTTGTTAATGCACATTTTGATGTCCTGGCGCGACCCGCAATAATAAGGTATAAGCTTTTAATGCACTGGGTTTACGAAATGGGTTTTTTTTTCAGAGTCTCTCTACATTTTATTCTTCCCACAATATGGCCAAGTTCATCTTTCCTTGCTTTAATAATTGGTCTTTTTATTTGACTGTGAGGCCCTATAGTTTTATTTTTTATCGTTTATTTTTTATCGGAGTAAGGCCTTATAGTTACTCGTCTAATTTTCACATTGACTGGTTATTCACAAGACTTCCTTGTTCTCATTCAAAGGTGACTACAGTCATAATTTCTTGATTGATTTAGAAAACTTTTTTAACTTTGTGAATTGATTTGAATTTTTTTTTAAAGTTTATTTTAATACAAAAATCGTGGTAGAAGATGATCATTTTGTAATTATAAAATAAAAATGTTGGTATTGAAATTACAAATTCTAAATTTACCTTATTGTGTCAAAACGAAAGGTATGCCGAGTGCTTTATTTTCATATATATTTTCCATTCTATGTAATCAGCTTACTGATCCTCTTCTCAATATCTATTAATTTATTTACTGCCACCACCACACCAGCCACCTTGTATCACCATTACATTTATATGGCACACTAAACAAAAATGATAGTATTTTTATTTCATTTAGTGTCATGAAATAAAACAATGTAAACATTTTCTATCATTTACAACGCGAATGAGATGGACAAAATCCAAGATGAAAACAATAGTTTGTGTTGACTGTGTTAAAACAAAATTAATGTTAAATTTGACGGCATTTTTTTTTCAGTTAGTAACATACTTTGCCCGTTCGAAAACACTAATCACCATTTGAAAGTCAAATATTTCAAAGAAAAAAATTACTTTCCAAATTTATTCTCCTAAAATTGATAAATACTTTTAATTCAACACATGCAGTTGGATAAATGTTCTTCCGTTTTTTATGGGTATTTTTTGGATATATAATTTTATAATCTCACCTAGATTTTTATATATATTTTTAAAATAAAATTATTAATTTGGGACGGATTAAAAAAGAAAGATTCACTATTAATTTGAAACAGAAATATTGTTAAATATTGACCCATTTAAAAAAAAACAGTTTTTAAATAATTTAAAAACTGTAAAATATTGACTCATTTCTTAAAATTGTAAAAAAAAATATTTGCATTGTTTTTTTCGAGCTCTCCCTAAATGTTTAAACATAACATAAAAACATAAATATAAAAATATTTTTAATTCTCTCTCTCTCTCTCTCTCTCTCTCTCTATATATATATATATATATATATATATATATATATATATATAATAAAGGAGGAGGGGTTTTTTGTCTAATGTTTATTGGTATTTAAGTTATCTCCTACACCAATAAAAATACCAATGCCTTTGGATTACCTCAGGACACTACCATCACAGACATTAGGCATATGTGGCATGCATCTCTTCTCATTGGGATCTTGCGCACAACGTTGACTCTCATTTTAACATTATCTCTTTTAAACAAACTCCGTGGATGGGTTTATTGCCATGGTATTGCTATGTTATATATTAAACAATTTGTTTCGTTACAATTTTGGTCTAGATTTGATCTCTAAAACATGGTCGGTCTCATATTTTCTCTTTTTAATTTGCTGATTTGAGGTCTTCTGGTTCTTTGAGTTGGGTTTGGGTTATTTTGTAAAGTTTACGAGGTTTGAAGATGTGATGAAGAACATTGTATACAATTTTGTGATCTAATTTATACGAGATCCAAGGAAAATTTTATGACCAGATATTTGTCATATATCTCTCATCCCTGATTCAAAGCGTGATAGTGTAACACCCCGCTTAAAATAATAACGGGTGGCCAGCTCTATACTATATTAAATCAGGAATTTCAGATGGTCCAGTCTCAACATCAATTGCCGGTATTATATAATATAGGACTAACTACCCGATATCATATAAGCGAGACGTTAATATAAATTAAAACTTGCAACATACAACAACCCAACACTATGAAACTACTAATGAATAAGAGAGATGCAAGAAGCACTATAAGAAATGAAAGGAATAACTATACATGAATATGCCATAAATAAATAAACCCGAATAAGCTGTCGGGTCACAACAAATACAATAACTGAAATGGAATAAATATAAACATGTATATAAATATCTCGATGATACAAACCCGATATACAACATGAATCCTACCTAGAATTTTAAAGAAGTAGGAAGCGGCTACATGAAACATCCCGCAACAGTCCGCACCTGTCACGGCTCCCAAGACTCTGGATAGAAAGTCATCCGGCATCCATGCGGTAGGATACCGGTAAAAATATATATATATACAAGAAGGAGGGAAAAGTAAACGAGTCAGAGCCCCGACTGTGTAAAATATTTAGCAAGTGTGTTAACCGTGCATAATAAATACCGGTGCATTTATCTCATAATTAAAGTGAGACCGCACTCTCGTGAAACCCCAACTCACCTCTCATCTAAAGGCGCGCACCTATTCGTGTCTTAAATTTGATTAGTTAAATTACCCCAATTTATTAGGACAACCTAACTTATCATAGGCCTAGACTATACCCACGAGAAATGCCTTCCTAACTTAGCCCAAGAATCCACCCTTTTCTAATCTTACTAGGTTATGATTACAAATAATTATGCCATAATAAGCTTTATGGATTCCGATATATAATTTAACCAATTATAATCCTAATAAAGTACCCATATGTATTTGGGTAGAGCCCTATGATTTAATTTAGAATAAATATGCATACAAGATTGTTATTGACAAAACTTCCCTCCAATTTCAACGCTACGCTGTGTTTCGTGCGTGGGGTGCCTCGCAAAGCGAAATCCAAATAAGGAACCGCCCCGTTAAACTACTCCATGTCAGCGTCAATCCTGGAGATCCATTATGCCACACATAAATATCAACAGAACTTCTCTCTACTCTCAACAATGTACTACATTTCGTGCGTGGGGAGTCTCGCAAAGCGAAATCCAAACAAGGAACCGCCCCATTACACTACTCTTTGACAATGTCGATCATAGAGATCCATAATGCCGTGCATACCATATACTATTACTACTACTACTACTACTACTACTACTACTACTACTACTACTACTAAATTTGACTACAATATGAAAACATCTACAATCTCCAATAGTATCCTTGGGATGATGTAACCGAAATATTCCTCAAACGCGATACATCAATCGCCCAATCATCTAGTACATCATAATCATCCAAGATGTACTCCATAAAAGTCCATATCCTTTCATCTACAGGATATATATATAAATATATATAGGTATTTATTTCTAACCGTATATATATACCAGCATCAATCCATTAGCCAAGTGTACATACTACATATGATGTATAAGGCCATGCACATAATATACCCGGCTATATATATCGCCGATAAACTGCATCAATGCTATCATCTTCCCAGTGCCCGGCTCACGTAGCAATACTGGGGCCATCATGGTGGGACTAAACGACACCCAACTCATGGTAAACTCACGCACACGACGTCCCGGGAAGCGGTCATAGCTCCTAACCGGAAATGAGACGAAACATACCCACCACGTCTCATCCCAAAAATAAATATATATGTATCATATAATAACACACGGGATGACTGTGACCTGGGGAATATCCACACCCTGCTTTTCTAGCCAGGATGCTCACCCTCTACGCGCGCAACTTCCCAATGATAGCATGAGCGGGGTATGCTTAACCAATTAAGTATATATAACATTCACATGCATAATATATATAATCCATATGATCCAATCATATGATCAAATAATAAACCATCATATACGGTTTAAATATCCATACCATGTATGTCCACAACATAAATATATCCATATATTCATATCTATATAGATATATATGCATATTCACATAATCCATATATCTATATATGTATATATATAAATTCTCGTTCATAAGAATAAGATATATATATACCCGGCTATAAGTATACTTAATCCTCATAATACAAGCCGTCCCCACAATTCCTTTAATTTACCTCGATATGTGAATATAATCCCATACTTGAAACCTATTCGATCACTTTCCTATAATTAATAGTCTCCCAAAATCATATGTATATATCTATACCTATATATTCAACATTACGGCTATCCCCCAAGAGTTTGCGTAGGAATCCATCACTACATATTTCATCTATATCTGAGAGTACATTAGAAAATCTAGTAACCGTTTTGACTATTGGTATACACATAACTAATATTCTATAAGCCTCAAGCTCAATCTCATCTTCCTCAAGAAATCCCATTGCTTTCGATTTCGACTACGGTTCAATCCCTTTTGTGAGTCCCCTAGCCTAAGATCTCTCGGATTTATTTCTTAAATTATATCATTACTAAGGGTATGCAACTACACTCTTCCATTTTGACCCATATCGTATCTTAATGATATCCTATCCTTATAAGGATTTTACATGAAGGTTGGCCTAGAATTTCACAACATACCCTCACAATTCTCTCTAATAGTTCTTAGCCTCACATCATATCTATACTTAGGATCCTCAATCCCGAAAGGTTTCCCCAAAATCTCTATACACGACTCCAAATACATACATGGATACATTTCTCCCAAATTACCCTAAGGAGTCCCCTAAATTCTAATATGTGAGAAACTCCTTATATGTCTCCAAGAACATATCTCTTACATCATAAGAGAAGGCCCCAAATCAATAAACACAACCAAAAAGGGTTTGGAATCACTATAGAGAAAACACCTCAAAATACCCTGTTTCCGAATCAATTCGGCTCTATTCCGAATCGATTCGGCCTAACGAATCGATTCGGCCTCCAAGGCGAATCGATTCGGGTCCAAAGACCTGGGCTTCTGTAATAGGCCGAATCGATTCGGCTTGGGTCCGAATCGATTCGGTCAATGCAGACCTGTCAATTCCACTAAACCGAATCGATTCGCATAAGGGGGAAAATCGATTCGGGCCTGCAAATTTTGAAGGGTCTTCTTCTTCATCAAAACCCACGAATTCTAAACCCTAAATTTTTCATTCTAACTCCCAAACCTTCATCAAATCATGATTTTAAGCCCATTAATCAACCCAGAGTTGATCCCAACCATTTATAGGCCATTAAATCCAAGTTTAAACATTGATTTCAAGATTAAACCCAAAAATCTAGGTTTTGATATTAATACCCAAAAATCCATTTCTTTAACCCACAAATTATGAAATAAAATAAACAAATAACTATTTACCAAGATTAAACACTTGCCTCAGATTTGTAGAGGTTGAATCGTCCTCGATGTCGATGTTGGGCCGGGAATCTCCAAGATTTCTTCCTCTCTCTCCCTTCTCTTCTTCTTCTTTCCTTCTTCCTTTCTCTTTCTCTCTTTCTCCAATTGAGAAAGGCTTGATCTGTAAGCCTTAAATCCTTTAAAACAATAAACCCAATTTAAGTGTTAATACACAATTTAAATGACTCGTCTTACTCCAATCCGAGCCAACTGACTTAAAAATAAACCGGAATAGAAATAAAACTAAATGACAGTCATTTTGACTATCTCGACCCTTCCGGGATCGATGGCACACTCAAAATCATCATCCAGAATACTTTAAAACGTTCTCTATTTTTGGACTTAAATTCCCAAATTTTAAAATTCTCCAATTTAATTAAATTTTATTTTCCCAAAATTAAATTTCTCAGTCTCAAAAGTCTTGGGATGTTACAATCTTCCCCCCTTACAAAAATTTCGTCCGCGAAATTTAAGATGAGCCTCGGACATCAATATCATCTAGTCCTTACATCAATTCTCAAGATCACTATGCCGATCCTTTCTAGTTCTCACGTCGAACCATATAGCCTTTAAAACAAACTAACTACTCAGGGTGCCCATACACCCCGTACCCGAGTCTCCACTCGTAGAATTTTAATCAGGCTCCATTAGCCTCAAAATTGTAAGATAACCCTCGGTAATATAATCTATAACAATATACTAAATATATAAAGTTTGAAAATTTCCACTCGTTGAACTCTCCTCAATTCCTGACGCTAGCCACCTTCGTGCGGGGGAGGTCTCGCAAGCGAAATCCAAACAAGGAACCCTCCCAATACACTACCGTGTAGCTAGGTTGGGGATTGAGATTAGTTGAACCAGGGTTAAGGTTTTATAAAAAGAGGATTTTCCATATTTTAGATATTGCCCGAGGGCCTATACAACAATACAATATAAATCAATCCCGCGTCTTTCGACACGCCAAACAAACACCTTATGTTTAGGACACAAGGCCTCAACAAAATACCCTACTGCTAACCAATATCTAGTTCTTAATACTAGCACAACTATGAGCTAAACTATCCGCTCCACATAAATCTACCAAATTCTGAACCTCTCAGTTATGAAATTCCTCTACATCACATTAACGCTGATATATAAAAATAAATTCTTCCCTCACTGGGATTCTAAAACTTCCCTACTATTTCGTTACGAAAAGGTGTATCATCTCCAAAGACGCCATACCAAGGCCACACTTGCTCACTTCCTTCTCTTGTAAAATTCCATACCCCCTAGCGGTATAGCAGCTAGCTACTCATCACACCTCACACTCGACGTTCCCAATATCGCACAAAGCGTAACTTAAACCCAAAGAAAGGTATTCTATCTCACAATTCCATAACCTAATCGTTTCCCCTCACCCTAGAATCTCAACTCAGGGTCCTCAACTCCTTCCAGGAAAATCATTATCCCTAAGCCTATTTCTTCACAAGAGAAACATCTTCCTCAAAATCCTTCCTAACCATTTTGAAGGATAAACACGATGGCGACAACCGAAAACTCCCTCAGTCCTACACAACGAAACTGAGTCTCCAAATTTCTTACTCCCACTTCCCAGAAGGCAATACTCCCAATATTGGGATAACTCCACACACCTCACGTCGGGAAAAGTCACCAACACCAGGTTTTCTAACGAAGGTTGACAGGTTTCTCAATCTAAACCTCCCAAAGACTACACTATATTTCTCTCCTCAGACTTATTTTACTAAGTCCAAGGTTCGCCATTTGAGTAAATTTTTCCTTTCTTACTCAACTGTAGATGAATCACCTCACACCACTACGAAAAATTTCCTCAAAATCTCCACCGGAATCGGGGAAAACAAATACCCCCAATTAAAGCGTACCCAAAAATATGCTATGGGTTTCATACTTCTAAACCTATTCTTTCCTAGACGACAAAATCTAGGCGACGTCTGAAATGAAACAAGAACAATTATTATCAGAACATCAATCAAGTGAATATGCTTCACAGAAGAGAACAACGCAGTGAACACAACAGTCCTATTTATAGGGCTTTATGTCAAGAACGTTAACGGAAGAATGCATAAAGCTCGCACAGATCCTAAGGACTCTAGAACTTGATACTCTGATACCATCTGTAACACCCCGCTTAAAATAATAACGGGTGGCCAACCCTATACTATATTAAATCAGGAATTTCAGATGGTCCAGTCTCAATATCAACTGCCGGTACTATATAATATAGGACTAACTACCCGATATCATATAAGCGAGATGTTAATATAAATTAAAACTTGCAACATACAACAACCCAACACTATGAAACTACTAATGAATAAGAGAGATGCAAGAAGCACTATAAGAAATGAAAGGAATAACTATACATGAATATGCCATAAATAAATAAACCCGAATAAGCTGTCGGGTCATAGCAAATACAATAACTGAAATGGAATAAATATAAACATGTATATAAATATCTCGATGATACAAACCCGATATACAACATGAATCCTACCTAGAATTTTGAAGAAGTAGGAAGCGGCTACATGAAACATCCCGCAACAGTCCGCACCTGTCACGACTCCCAAGACTCTGGATAGAAAGTCATCCGGCATCCATGCGGTAAGATACCTGTAAAAATATATATATATATACAAGAAGGAGGGAAAAGTAAACGAGTCAGATCCCCGACTGTGTAAAATATTTAGCAAGTGTGTTAACCGTGCATAATAAATACTGGTGCATTTATCTCATAATTAAAGTGAGACCGCACTCTCGTGAAACCCTAACTCACCTCTCATCTAAAGGCGCGCACCTATTCGTGTCTTAAATTTGATTAGTTAAATTACCCCAATTTATTAGGACAACCTAACTTATCATAGGCCTAGACTATACCCACGAGAAATGCCTTCCTAACTTAGCCCAAGAATCCACCCTTTTCTAATCTTACTAGGTTATGATTACAAACAATTATGCCATAATAAGCTTTATGGATTCCGATATATAATTTAACCAATTATAATCCTAATAAAGTACGCATATGTATTTGGGTAGAGCCCTATGATTTAATTTAGAATAAATATGCATACAAGATTGTTATTGACAAAACTTCCCTCCAATTTCAACGCTGCGCTGCGTTTCGTGCGTGGGGTGTCTCGTAAAGCGAAATCTAAACAAGGAACCGCCCCGTTACACTACTCCATGTCAACGTCGATCCTGGAGATCCATTATGCCACACATAAATATCGACAGAACTTCTCTCTACTCTCAACAATGTACTACATTTCGTGCGTGGGGAGTCTCGCAAAGAGAAATCCAAACAAGGAACCGCCCCATTACACTACTCTTTGACAATGTCGATCATAGAGATCCATAATGTCGTGCATACCATATACTATTACTACTACTACTACTACTACTACTACTACTACTACTATTACTACTACTCCTAAATTTGACTACAGTATGAAAACATCCACAATCTCCAATAATATCCTTGGGATGATGTAACCGAAATATTCCTCAAACGCGATACATCAATCGCCCAATCATCTAGTACATCATAATCATCCAAGATGTACTCCATAAAAGTCCATATCCTTTCATCTATAGGATATATATATAAATATATATAGGTATTTATTTCTAACCGTATATATATACCAGCATCAATCCAATGGCCAAGTGTACATACTACATATGATGTACATGGCCATGCACATAATATACCCGGCTATATATATCGCCGATAAACTGCATCAATGCTATCATCTTCCCAGTGCCCGGCTCACGTAGCAATACTGGGGCCATCATGGTGGGACTAAACGACACCCAACTCATGGTAAACTCACGCACACGACGTCCCGGGAAGCGGTCATAGCTCCTAACCGAAAATGAGACGAAACATACCCACCACGTCTCATCCCAAAAATAAATATATATGTGTCAAATAATAACACACGGGACGACTATGACCTGGGGAATATCCACACCCTGCTTTTCTAGCCAGGATGCTCACCCTCTACGCGCGCAACTTCCCAATGATAGCATGAGCGGGGTATGCTTAACCAATTAAGTATATATAACATTCACATGCATAATATATATAATCCATATGATCCAATCATATGATCAAATAATAAACCATCATATATGGTTTAAATATCCATACCATGTATGTCCACAATATAAATATATCCATATATTCATATCTATATAGATATATACGCATATTCACATAATCCATATATCTATAAATGTATATATATTAATTCTCGTTCATAAGAATAAGATATATATATACCCGGCTATAAGTATACTTAATCCTCATAATACAAGCCGTCCCCACAATTCCTTTAATTTACCTCGATATGTGAATATAATCCCATACTTGAAACCTATTCGATCACTTTCCTATAATGAATAGTCTCCCAAAATCATATGTATATATCTATACCTATATATTCAACATTAGGGCTATCCCCCAAGAGTTTGAGTAGGAATCCATCACTACACATTTCATCTATATCTGAGAGTACATTAGAAAATCTAGTAACCGTTTTGACTATTGGTATACACATAACTAATATTCTATAAGCCTCAAGCTCAATCTCATCTTCCTCAAGAAATCCCATTGCTTTCGATTTCGACTACGGTTCAATCCCTTTTGTGAGTCCCCTAGCCTAAGATCTCTCAGATTTATTTCTTAAATTATATCATTACTAAGGGTATGCAACTACACTCTTCCATTTTACCCCATATCGTATCTTAATGATATCCTATCCTTATAAGGATTTGACATAAAGGTTGGCCTAGAATTTCACAACATACCCTCACAATTCTCTCTAATAGTTCTTAGCCTCACATCATATCTATACTTAGGATCCTCAATCCCGAAAGGTTTCCCCAAAATCTCTATACACAACTCCAAATACATAAATGGATACATTTCTCCTAAATTACCCTAAGGAGTCCCCTAAATTCTAATATGTGAGAAACTCCTTATATGTTTCCAAGAACATATCTATTATATCATAAGAGAAGGCCCCAAATCAATAAACCCAACCAAAAAGGGTTTGGAATCACTATAAAGAAAACACCTCAAAATACCCTGTTTCCGAATCGATTCGGCTCTATTCCGAATCGATTCGGCCTAACGAATCGATTCGGCCTCCAAGGCGAATCGATTCGGGTCCAAAGACATGGGATTTTGCAATAGGCCAAACCGATTCGTCTTGGGTCCGAATCGATTTGGTCAATGCAGACCTGCCAATTCCACTAAACCGAATCGATTCGCATAAGGGGGCGAATCGATTCGGGCCTGCAAATTTTGAAGGGTCTTCTTCTTCATCAAAACCCACGAATTCTAAACCCTAAATTTTTCATTCTAACTCCCAAACCTTCATCAAATCATGATTTGAAGCCCATTAATCAACCCAGAGTTGATCCCAACCATTTCTATGCCATTAAATCCAAGTTTAAACATTGATTTCAAGATTAAAACCAAAAATCTAGGTTTTGATATTAATACCCAAAAATCCATTTCTTTAACCTACAAATTATGAAATAAAATAAACAAATAACTATTTAGCAATATTAAACACTTGCCTCAGATTTGTAGAGGTTGAATCGTCCTCGATGTCGCGGTTGGGCCGGGAATCTCCAAGATTTCTTCCTCTCTCTCCCTTCTCTTCTTCTTCTTTCCTTCTTCCTTTCTCTTTCTCTCTTTCTCTAATTGAGAAAGGCTTGATCCATAAGCCTTAAATCCTTTAAAATAATAAACCCAATTTAAGTGTTAATACACAATTTAAATGACTCATTTTACTCCAATCCGAGCCAACTGACTTAAAAATAAACCGGAACCGAAATAAAACTCAATGACAGTCATTTTGACTATCTTGACCCTTCCGGGATCGATGGCACACTCAAAATCATCATCCGAAATACTTAAACGTCCTCTATTTTTGGACTTAAATTCCCAAATTTTAAAATTCTCCAATTTAATTAAAAAAAAATTTCCCAAAATTAAATTTCTCAGTCTCAAAAGTCTTGGGGTGTTACAGATAGCAATCTTTAACTAAATACTATTTTTTTTGTCGAAATCTGCATTGAGATTTGGGGCCAAATTAACTGAAACTGTTAGTGGGAAGTTGAGATTGGTAGTTAGGATCCTTCACGTGGGTGGTACGAAGAAAGCATTCAAGAAGAAATTTATTGTTAGAAAAGGAGAGAAGCTACTGAAGTCAATAGCATGGATCCTCTTTATCACCACTGATAAAGTTGCCTTTTGTAGTGAGGGATCAATAAAATTCCCTACATCAACCGAATAGTTGTTCAGTTACCATTACAAGGTAACTTACTTTATTTGTTATTTAATTTTCTTTTTCCATGACTCTAAATCTTAAGAAATTTCTAAGTTATATCTGTTATCAGGACCATTGGAAGAGGAAATAGTGAACTGTTGAGTATTATTATCAACAACAAATGGAGAATGGTTATATACTTTTGTATGATATACGTCGGAGTGTGGAGAACATCTATCATAACAGAGTATGGAGAAAACACATCAGAATGGAGAATGGAGAACCCATCCATTTTGTTTTGATAACTTCATTTCCATATTTGTTAATAGGTACTGAATTTGAAAAAATCACATTCACTTATGGTTTTAATCAAAGAGTAGTTCAGTGTAAAGTTTGGAAGGATATTGCTCCAATCTCTTAAGTTTAGTGTTTAATTTTTTCAAGGTATAATTTAATACATTTTCTATTGGGATAATTATCAATCAATGAGCATTTTACTTTTGTTTCTTATTTTCTATACTTTGTGTATGCATATGATCAAACCTTTGTGTATTTACTATATAATATTTTTGTATTTAGATATTTGAGGCGGTATTTCTTTGTTTATAGCAATGATTATGGTGATACCTTTGTGTATTTACCATTGATTAATGTTTAATAATAAAGAGTACCATAATAAAGGGTACCATTTTGAACTTGGAAACCATTTGATTTCTTAACAGAATTTGCTTTCTTAAATCATGTTAAGCAGGTAATTAGCTCCAAAGCATGATAAATGTAAAGGATAAAGTGGGTCAAAAATAATTCATCATTATTATGTGTTGTTTCATTCCATTTATGAAAATAGTTATATGTTATGTGAATATCGACAATGATGTCTTAAATAGTTAGATCTTTATGCGCTCATTGAATTTCCTGTCATTATTTCTTAGTTGGCGCGAGAAGTAGTTGAATTGCCTTAATAATATTATGCTTCAAGTTAAAATAGAATGTTTTGGGAGAAATTCCATAACCTTTTAACCATAAATCGGGATTCGGATTAACTTTTTAACAGTAATTCAGAATGTGCCATACTGTTTCAAGTTAAAATAATATATTTCGGGATATTTTCGGCGCTGTTCATGGGGTCAAAATCAACTTTAAAGTTGACAGTTTCATTTTTTCATTGTCGGATGTGGTTCGTGTAGGGTTTTTCATCAATTTTTTTTCCTTTTCTAATTAAGTCATATGGTAGTTGATTCAACTCTGCGTATAAGTTATTGGATTATTTATTATTTGTTAAACAAGTGGATAGTCCTCTAAACAAAAGACATTATGATCGATTTTTGAAAATTACACTTTATTTTCTTAGGTAACAAAATTTTTGTCGTTTTGCAATTACATACTTCGAATTTTTTTTCAGTTTTGCGGTTACATATTTTGGAATGTTTTGTCGTGCCTTTAGGCACGGGCATTCCTCTAGTATATATATGAAGGAGGAGTGACTTCTTATCTTTGTCAATTGATGGCTGAGGTCAACTCTAAGGGAATTGAATCTAATGGTTTCCCATGAGACCACGTGTAACTCATTCATGCGTGGAAGCAAAGATGAATGGGTCTTACCCATACTACCTAAGATTAAATAAGAGCACAAGGTTGGATAAAAGATTTCACTGACAGGCAATATCTTCGTTATCACACACTCACTATTTCTCTCTCCCCGCTTTTCCTTCCTTAGCAAGCATCCGTTTTATAAAACCTAATCACTTTACTTGGTTATATATATATTCTTGCAAGTGGGTATCTACTTTGCTTATAATTACTTTTCATATTATCTTTTAACAGTAAAAGCTTTGATATGGCATACATGCGTGGTGAGTATAAATGTTGGTTTCAAATTTTATTTTTTGATTTATTTCAAATTCGTGAGGTGGTTTTAAATAATACTAATTTGGTTTTGAGGGCTTTCAAAAAATTTGGATAAAGAAACATTTTTGACTTTATATGAAATCAATGTTTTTGACTATTTATTTTTTATTTTAAGAAAGAAATTTAAATTACTTCACCTGAAATATTTATCGCTATAGTTTTTATTTTTACTTTTTATCAACTGTCATTGCATGTTCTTATCAACTGTCATTTGCTTTTCATATTAGTTTTTGGTGCTCGACTTATGTTGATTTAAGGTAATAATATTTGTTGGGCATGCTGGGTTTTCCTCTAACCTTGCATGCACGAACTTTTACAAAGTGTTAATTCTAAATAAACATATATCAAGTATGTGTTAATACTAAATCAACATACATTAAGCAAGTGTTGGAGGAGTTTAAAAAATATTTATGAAATTTAAGGATTTAAAAAATCACGATTTAGTTTTACGATTTGTGAAAGATTAATTCAAATCAAGGGGTAGGAAGAAGACAATGATGATTTCTAAGTATAGATTGGATGTAGGTCTGAGAGGAGCAGGTTGTAGCGTGGCAAGTTGTAGAAGAGATGCTGTAAGAGCATCCACAATAGGGATGCTAACTGCCAACAAAATTTGTATGTTTACAAACTCGGATGTCTGCACTGGTGGGAATAAGTTAACAAATTTCGTTCCTCGATTTGTAGTGGTTCTCCAAAGATGCAAATTATATATTGAATTTGCAAAGCGTTTCTACGAAACTTTTGAAGTTCGTAAGAATTCCAACGAACAAATAAAGTCTGTAGGAAGTGTAAATCATCATTTTATCATATACTTGGGTTCTTACAAATAAATGTAGTCCCTATAACTTTCTACACACTAATGTTGTTCGTAGGAAATATTTTTTATATTTTCTACGAATAACATTAATTCGTAGAAAGTTATTTTACAAATTACTAGTGTAGAGATTTAACCTAAGAAATAATAAAATTAACTTTTCATTTGCTATACTAACCTTTCATCACCTCCTATCACTATGGATGCTCTAATAGGAGGCTCAACGGTAGCACTATTGGAAAGGAGAAAGTCAAGAGTTAGGAAGATTCAAAGATTTCGTGATGTTACATAAATATTTTTATAGTATTAGAGCACAAAAAATTACTGAGCAGGAAAAGTTCACTGCACAGGATACATTAATTCATAAGTTTTATGCCAAAGACTTATTCTCTTGTTCCTCACTTTCGGGAGAGCTATGTACAGATATTCATACTACACGAGATTATCCATCTAGTTGTTACAACAGATAAACACCAGATTTGAAATTTCAATTCAAATATACATCAGATAAGGGATACGATGTTGACTTGGTCTAATACGCCCCCTCAAGCTGATGGGGAGCGACAGATAACCTTCAGCTTGTCGCGAAGAAATTTGAATCGTGTTGAAGGTAGTCCCTTTGTCATAATATCTACAATTTGGTCATTAATGGAAATAAATTTGACACGTAGTTGATTGCGAGATACTTTTTCCCGTACAAAATGGAAATCAATAGCTCCGTGTTTGGTGCGAGAATGAAAAAACGGATTTGCCGTAAGGTAAGTAGCGCCAATATTGTCACACCATAATATTGGAGGCAAGTTAGAGATGACACCTGGCTCTGTGAGAAGAGATTGCAACCAAGTGAGTTCAGCAATGGTGTCAGCAAGAGCCTTGTACTCAGATTTTGTAGAGGAGCGAGATACCGTCCGTTGTTTACGGGATGACCAAGAGATTAGATTGTGACCAATGTATATGGCATAACCGCCTGTGGAGCGTCGATCATCAATGCACCCTGCCCAATCTGAGTCAGAAAAGGCTTGAAGTTCATATGGAGATGATTTGTGAATGAAAAGACCATAAGAAGTTGTGTGTTTTAAATAGTGGAGGATGCGTTTTACAGCAGCCCAATGATCATTTGTAGGGCGATGCATGAGCTGGCAGACTTTGTTTACAGCAAAAGCAAGGTCAGGATGGGTCATGGTCAAGTATTGTAAGGAACCTACAACTTGGCGATACTTTTTGGGATCAGAAAAGAGAGTTCCCCCTTCTTTGGACAGTTTAGTGGAGCTTGAAAATGGGGTGAGAAGAGGTTTTGAGTGGGCCATTTCGGAACGAGAAAGTAGGTCAAAAATATATCATTGTTGGGATAGAATAAGACTAGATGGATGAGATATGGCTTCAATACCAAGGAAAAATGACAAAGGACCCAAATCTTTTAGAGAAAATTCAGTAGCAAGGCAGTGAATTAATTTGCGAACTTCTTGTGAATTGTTACCGGTGATGATAATGTCGTCTACATAAATGAGGATGAAAATGGTTATATCAATGGTGGAATGAATGAAAATAGAGGTATCGTTTTTGGAAGGAGTGAAGCCTTGTTTCATCAATGAGTGTAATAAACGAGAAAACCAAGCACGTGGGGCTTGTTTGAGACCATACAAAGAACGATGCAAGAGGCAACATAAGTAGGGTGGAGAGAATCCTCAAATTCAGGAGGTTGACTCATGTGAACAGTTTCGGTCAAAAAACCATGCAAGAACGCATTACGCACGTCAAGTTGGTTAATTACTCATCCTTGTGAGACGACGAGGGCAAGAACTGTTCTAATTGTTGTTGATCGAACAACAGGGCTGAAAGTTTTGTTGAAATCAATGCCGTGTTGTTGGTGAAATCCCTTTGCCACCAAACGAGCTTTGTATCGCTCAATCGAGCCATCAGCTTTTCTTTTGATTCGATAAACCCATTTGCAACCGAGAACATTCATGCCAGGAGTCTCCGAAACTAAGGACCATGTTCCATTTTTAATAAGAGCATTGATCTCTTCCGACATAGCCGCACGCCATTCTGGCGACTTGTTGGCAGTAGAAAAACAAGTAGGTTCAATTTGAAGGTCGGTAGAAGCAAGGGACACAGAGGGACGCATATGCTTTAGTTGCATTGGGTGTGACCAAGTTGGTGGAGTTAGAGAAAGATGGTTGGAACATTATCGAGGTCAACAACAAGTGACAGGCCTTTTGATTTAGATAGAGTGCTGAGTGGATGTGGTAGTGGGGATGAGTGAGAGGTGCAAGGGACATCTTTGTTAGTTGGTGTAGGAGATAAGGGGGTGGGGTCATTGTTTTGGGAGGGACGTTCTGGTAAGGAATGAGGAGATAATCGCGGACTCGTATTTAAAGGATAGCAGGGTGGTACCACAGGTGGAGAAATTCGGGTGTGGGCTGCAAGCCATGGCAAATGAGGTGACGAGTTGGGTTTGGGGGGTGAACTAAGAATTGATGGACCTGTGAATGGAAATTGATATTCATCAAACCGAATATGATGGGCCATATATATGCGGTTGGATTTAGAATCCATACATCGATACCCATGATAGTTGTGGTCGTACCCAAGAAAGACACAAGGCGCAGATCGAAAATCTATTTTGTGATGATTATATGGACGTAAGTACGAAAAATAAAGACAACCATAAACTTTGAAAAAACGATAATCCAATGTGTCGTCGAACAAATGGGTATAAGGAGAAATGCGGTTTAAAACTTTAGATGGTAAGCGATTTATGAGATAAACCGCTGATTTAAAGGCAAAGTGCCAAAATAGTGTTGGAACGGAGCTTTGAGCAATGAGTGACAATCCAGTTTCAACAATATGTAGATGTCTTCATTCGATAGAGCCATTTTTTTCATGAGTATGGGGACAAGACAAACGATGGGCAATACCATGAGTTGCAAAAAATTTATTTAATGTGCGGAATTCGCCACCCCAATCTGTTTGGATAGATTTTGTTTTTGTGTTAAATTGACGTTCAACCAATAATTGGAATTTGCGAAACACGTCAAACACATCAGATTTGTTAATTAAAGGATAAAACCAAATATATATTGAGAAATTATCAACAAAGATAACAAAATAACGATGCCTATTAGAAGAATAAACCGGGGAATGTCCCCATACATCACTAAATATTAAATCAAGTACAGATGTGCTACATTTATTTTTAACTGGAAGAGACAATCTACTAGACTTTCCTAACTGACAAGCTGAGCAAAGCGTCTTAAATGTTGGAGATGAGCACGGCAATTTATTAGAGCAGGTGATGTGACAAAGAGTGCGAAGATGTAGGTGACCCAATCGGCGGTGCCAATAGTCAAAGGATGATTTATCAACGACAATTGCAGAGGGTGTTGAGGAAGCATTGGATGAAGAAGAGTCGAGATAGTAGAGACCACCTTTACTCGGACCGCTGAGCAGGGTATTCTATTTTGTGCGATCCTTGACAAGAAAATAAGACGGGTGAAACTCAAAGAAAACATTATTGTCACGAGTAAATTATTGAATAGATAATAAAGGCTTAGTGATGGTAGGAACATGAAGAACATTAGATAAATGGAAATTTGAATTTGGAGTTGTAAGAGTAGAAGTCCCAATATGAGAAATAGGAAGACCATTACCATTGCCTACATGAAGCTGATCTGAGCCGTGATATTCTTGCATATGATGAAGACTAGCGAGGTCGGGAGTGATGTGGTGAGTAGCACCTGTATCGGGAAACCAGTTGTACTGTGGAGGAGTGATGGCCATGTGGGCAGTAGGTGGATTGGGCTGACTGTAATGCTGGTAGCATGTCGTAGCAATGTGATTGGTCCCATGACATATTTGACAACGAGGACGATAATCAGACAGGAAGCGAAAATCACCATTATTACGGGAGTTGCGACCACGGCCACTCCAACCACGGTTTGAATGACCACGACCTCGATTTGATGGGGTGGTATGAGAGGCAGGACTTCGTTGGCTGAGATGAGCAGATGCCACAGAATCAGTGGGGGAGGAAGATAGGTGAAGAGAGGCTACGGAATCACCAAGAAGGAACTCGTGACTTAAAAGCAGACTGTATAATTCAGAAAATGAAACAGGCTCCGCACGGGCCGAAAGTGTGGTAACAATGTCCTTGAATTCGGCTCGAAGTCCTTTGAAAACGTAGACATTAAAATCTGCTGTAGAGAGAGGGCGACCTGCTGCCGCAAGCTCGTCAGCATATAGTTTGGCTTGATGGAGAAATCGAGAGACAGACATGTCTTTCTGGGAAAGGTTGTGGATATTCATATGGATGTTGAGAATACGCGTGTTCGAGGGAGACGCAAGTACGGACTCAAGAACAGTCCAAAGTTCTTTAGAAGTTTGAGGACCTACTGCCAAAGGTAACACCTCTTCGAAAAGAGAAGAAATGAGGGTGCTCATAAGAAGCTAGTCTTGGCGTTCCCACAAACTAAATGTGGGATTTGATTAAGGCTGAGTTTGTCCTTCAACAATAATGGTTGATGGAGGTGACGAATTAGATCCGTCAATGAAACCGAAGAGATCTTGTCCACGGATGTAAGGGAGAACTTGAGTTTTCTAGAAAAGGAAATTGGTGAATGTTAATTTTATAGAGATAAAGTGATGAGAGCTTAAGAGAGAGGATGGTGGGGTTGAGGCAGTAGGTGAGGTGTTGTTTGTTTGAGAGACACTGGAAGTTGATGCCATGGTGTTGACGATATGAGGGGAAAAGAATAAGGGGAAAAAATCAAATTAACTTTAATACCATATTAGAGCACAAAAAATTACTGAGCAGGAAAAGTTCACTGCACAGGATACATTCATGCATAAGTTTTATGCCAAAGACTTATTCTCTTGTTCCTCACTTTTGGGAGAGCCATGTACAAATATTTATACTACACGAGATTAACTATCTAGCTGTTACAACAGATAAACACCAGATTTGAAATTTCAATTCAAATATACATCAGATAAGGGATACAATGTTGACTTGGTCTAATATATAGAAATAGATATTTTAAAGATAAAGGATTCATAGCTTCCCATTTGTAAAATTTATATTTAGTTTATCAATGAAAGCAACGTGCTTCAATTTTCAAAGCAGTTACTGTTTTTGTTTATCATAGACACTGTGGGGTAACTTTTGATACATATTTTTGTACTCTTAAGAAATGAGTTTGGATAATATAAAATGTATGCAGGATTCTTTAAGGATGGTAGACACTCTTAAATTCGTCTCTCATGAATAAATCTAAGATCACATCACTATACAAGTCAAATATGTATATAAGGCTGTCCAAGTAAAAATATTAAAGGGTTTACTAACTTTGGATAAAACAAATATATAATACAATATACATAGGATTTGACTTCCAATAAAAGCTTAGAAAAGTAAAAGCATGCGTGTGACTTAATGTTAATATGAAGAGACACAAAGTGATTTTTTAAGGTTAACAGATAATCTACCTGTATGGCACCAAAAGCTGATAGACATCACAATAGCATGACATGGATAAAAAAAATTGTCCAAAAATAATTAAACGTCAGTTATCTATTCGTAATGGATAGGAATTATGACAGTGTGGAACTCGAAGTTATATATATATATATATATACACACATACTATCAAAGATATAGAATCTGCCTATGATAAAGATTTGACTGCTCAATAAAGATATTGTGAAAATATGTTCAAGAGCCTGATTTAATCGGATACAATACCCTAAGGCATTAGTAAATGCATAAGTGATAATACTGAATAGGTAAAGCAAAACCTTTCAATTTATGTATACAACGTAATTATATTATGCATATATATACTTTGTTGGAAATATGTAATAAAGTATATATGTGTTTAGTTTGTTTACTATATAAGTATAATATGAATATGGTATATAAATATTAGTTAGAATAGTATAAAAGAATATATTAGTATCAAGATATAAATGGATGTAATGACTATGCAAAAATATTTGGATGTTTTTTAAAACCGTGCTATCAGCACGGGTACACCCTAGTATGTATATATATATATATATATATAATTTTATTTATGTATTTCCATGTCTAAAAGAAATAAATTTAAAAATAGCATGGTAAAATGTTAAAATTCATGGTAAAATATTAAAAGTTATGGTTTGACTAATGCTAGTTAGAGTGTCGATAAAACACATTTGAAAAATGGGTTAACACAAAATCAACTACAAAAGAAAACACAATAATTTTTTTCAGCGAGGCTAGTTTCAAATTCATATTAAAGGGTTGTCCTTTATGATGGATTTTAATAAATATTACAAAGCCAAAAAAAACATGTAACCTATTTTTTAAGGAAACAGAGGCTAACACACAAAGAATTATAAAGCTGGGGTAAACAAAAAAAAAATAATTTAGCGAGGTAGCGTCAAATTAGTATTAAACGGTTGTACTTTACCATAGACGAAATAAATATTTCAAATAAAAAAAAAGATGTTCATACGTTTAAATAAGAATGAAAAGCTTACGCAATTTTGTGGTCCATTAGCTCGTTAACTTTTCTAGTAAATTATATAGTGATCCCTATACTTTGGGTATTGTAACGTTTTGCCCCTTGAGCTTTGTTTTTAATGTTTAAGCTGTTAAAGTTTGTTATGTTTGCATTAATGACTCTTCTGTCAAATCCTTATTTAAATTATACAAAAATAGTCAACATTACTACTTTATCAATACATTAATTTTATTTACCACAGTGCCGTACTTAAACCTTAAGCACAAAATAATCCAAAAATCATACTCAAAAGAACAAATAAAATATGAATAATAAATTTGGATATAATTTGAAGTAATTTTGAGTACGAAATTTTGGTATAGTAGTCATAAAAGACATGTTCGATGACAAATTTCATTAGATTTAAGAAGACCATTGTCAAAAAGGCAACTTGTAGAAAAATAACATAATTTGACAACTTAAATGTTACAAAAAATATTAATAATTGAGGATCCAAATATAATCACTTTTCCGGAGTTACAGGCCACTAGTGTAATTTACTTTTGTAATCTTCTTTCCAAATGGGACCAATTTTTTAAAAGATTGGAGTATCCTTTTCGTGCCATCAATGGCAATGTGATTTGGATTCAATAGGAGAAAGACTTGGGTGTATTCATCATCATCAGTTATCGTAGGGCCAAATTCATCTTTCTTTGCTTCAATTAATATAGAACATTATCATTTTGTAATTCTAAAATTAAAATGTTGGTATTGCAATTACATATTCTAATTTCATCTTATTTTTTGAAAACAAGTTGTTCGCTGGGTGTTTATTTATTTTTAATTTTTTATTATTCTATGTACAAAGCTCGCTCTTCCTTTTTCTTAGTATCTATTAATTTATTTGCCACCACAACCGCATCAACCACATGGTGTCACCGCTACATTTATATGACATGCTAAACAAAACTGAAAATAAGTTTCTTTCATTTAGTGTCACGAAATTGAACAATGTGAAGATTTTTTTATTATTCATCCAAGTCGAAAATAATAGTTTGTATTGTTTGTCTTAAAACAAAATTAAAAAAATTTGACAGTATAATTTTTTTTCTTTTTTAGTTTGAAACATGCTTTATTAGTTCCAAATTAATAGTCACCATTTGAAAATCAAACATTCGAAAGAAAAATAATTTACTTTTCAAATTCATTTTCCTAAAAATGATGAATATCTTTTAATTTAAAACATGTAGTTGGATAATTGTTCTTCAGTTCTTGTGTGGGTATTGTTCGGATGGATAATTTTATAATATCACCTAGATTTATATGCTATCTTCAAAACTACAATTATTAATTTGGGACAAATAAAAGTAAAAAGTCACACTATTAATTTGAAACAAACAAATTGTTAAATTGGAACCGTCATCCTACACCACTTATTTCGATGCACTGTTAGCACTTGACCAGAACTTCCCTTTTTGCAATAATTTAAGAACATTTCAACCAAAAGAAGCGTAAAAATCAACAAAACCCTTACAATAAGCACCCAACTTTTGTGCTTGAAGGAACACAGGTAATTATGTGGTAGCAACATAGACGCAATGCTAGGGTTAGAATTGAGTTAATCATTAACTCCTTTGAACTTTACTTTTTTATTCACTTCACTATTCGATTTTATTTCAAAGATTTATCACCTGAACTTTTAAAACAATTTCAAATAAACCCCTTAATGTTAATACCGATAATGTTTTGGACCGGAAATGAGTCATGTACTATCCACACGGGGGAGGTGGAGAACTCTGATAGCGACAGTGTGACTGTGAGAGGAGAGAGAGGCAAGATGTGTAGAGGTTGTTCATAAAAAAGAAAAACAAATTTTAGGTTAAAATAGTGTTATTACTATTTTATCCTTAATATTTCCTTCAGAATTACTAAGGTGCCCATTAAATTTGGTTTGGATGAAAATACCCGGTCCGCCACGCACATGACCACTCTTGTATCCAAAAAATTAGCGTTGTTAAAGTTAGGGGATTACTTAAACTTGTTTTGGAAGTTCACGATGTTAAATTCTGAAAATATCACATTAAAAACAATATTTTTCTTATAGTTTATTATACTTGTTTTTGCACATGTAATAAAATATTTACCTCATATTTTGAACTATATATTTTGCACAAATAACATTTACTACCAATTATATATTTGACTATGTACTTAATAAACATGACATATATGTAATAATCCCTTACAACAAACCCAAATGGCAGTTCGTACCAACATGATGCAATTTAATATAGGTAATTGGTGTAAGTCGCTAATATAGGGCTCGTTTGGTTGCGTAAGTTGTTAACTTAATATAAGATTTTTTGAATTTGAAATCCTTTTGAAATGGATTTTAATTTAATTTGTATAGTGTTGGAAAATTAAAATAGAGGTATACTCTATTGATATATATTAAAAAATAATGTCAAAATTATTTTGATTCCTATTTTTATAAAATAGGTCAAAATATGCGTGGCGGACTCAAAGCAAGACAATATTATGTCTGCGTAATTGAAACTATATTGTTTTATTCACTTTAGTACTATATATGGTGTTTTGTAGTTTACAAAGAAGACAAATTGCTTAAATGACTAAATTATAGTAATATTTGATAATGGACACAGTCGCATTAGTATAGTATTTGTCCACGAAAATAAGTTACTTTCAAATTAAGGAGTTAGATATTTTGATAAATATTCAAAACATTTGGCCAAATTTTGGAATAAATTTTAAATGGGGAACATATATTAAAAGTGACGTGTCTTAGTACCAATGTGTTCCTTGCCACAAGGAGATTAATTTGGTATACTCATTTGTTCAAAATAGTGAAGTAATGAATGAGAAATTTGGACTTAAATAGGTCACTTAATTGACCTATTTAAGTTAATTTATTTGGTGCAATTTAGTTAAGTGTGTTTGTCCCGCATTTAAAAAGAAGTAGAAATACTTGGAGTTGATATACCCAAGTTATGGAACTAAGGCTTGGATGCCTTGGGGTATCTCAAACCTTTGAAGGGGAGATGACCTACACTATACATGTATTGGAGGTGTGCCTTAGGCCCACACGAGCGTGCTGCTGTCGTCATTCGTCCGGTCCCGGGGTCATGGATCTTTCTTGAGCAAGCATTAAATTTTTTGAACAAAATTTTAATTTAACTTTGGGCTTTAAAATTTATTTTTTGGACCTAAAAAATTATTTTTACCAAAACAAATTAATTAATTACAGATTAATTAATTATTAATTATTTTTGGTTAATTATAAATGTTGTCATTTTAATTAATTATTAAAATGCTAGTTGCAAAAACGTTGTTAATAAGAGATGTGACTATTCAAACAATCACATCCTTTCCTGGGACAAACGAATAGCCACCAACTTACACCTTTCACCGCCTACGTAATGGACAATATGCAATCTATTTTAAACACCAGAAAATCTAACCAACTTTCTTATTATTGTCTTTGCTCCCTTTGTCCTACTTGAGAGATATTCACCATTATTAGTTCATAGGACTATCGGACTGAAGTGTTTCTTGCAACAATCGGTGACCATTTCATCCTAGGAGGCAGAAGCTCGTTGAATTTGCCGTCAGTGTCATAGTGGGGGCATATTCTGTCTTAAAGAGAGATAGTCAAAGTTTCTACTCCGTCAAATTTCTTCAAGTGACTGTTTCTATCACGAACTGTAATTTCTTTATTTTCTTTCTACTTATTGAAATATGAAAGATGATGGAACCATTGATAAATATAAGGCTACAGTTGTAGCTAAAGGCTACAAGAAAAAGGAGGGAATAGATATTCATCTGTTACAAGGATTACATCAATTAATATATTAATTGTAATTGCAGCAATACATAAATTCGAAATACACCAAATGAATGTGAAAACAATATTTTTAAATGGTGAAGTAGATGAAGAAATAAATATGGAACAACCAGAAGGTTTTATGTCTCTTAGAAATGACAGTATAAAGGTTGAAACAAGCACCTAAACAATGGCACAAAAAATTTGACAATGTCATGAAGTCAAATGACTTCAAAATAAATAAGTGTGACAAATGTGTCTATGTCAAGATCATTCAAGCGGGACATGTGATTGTTTGTCTATATGTAGACGATATGCTAATAATTGATAACAATAATAATAACGTTATCAATTATACTAAAGAAATGTTAATTAGTAGATTTGAAATGAAAGACTTATGACTAGATGATGTAATTCTAGGAATTAAAATTACTAGATCCCCTCAAGGAATTAGCTTTTCTCAATCACGTTATGTTGAGAAGATACTTCAAAAGTATAATAAATATGATTAAACTCTAGTGAGGACACCCGTAGATCCAAGTCATCATCTCTTTAAAAATAAAGGTGGAGGTATATCTCAATTAGAGTATTATCGTATTATTGAAAGTTTGATGTATTTATCAAACTATACTTGCCCGGATATAGCATACTTGATTAGTAAGCTTAGTTGTAACAACCCTCGCTTTTGGGAGCCCATTTTATGTTATTTTTCTATGTTGAGCAGTTGCATACATATAATCTGGATGTGGGTCAGTATTAATTCGATGAAATAAGTTAAAATTCACTAATAGGTTCCATGATTACCACGTGTGTAAGTAGTTGTTACCATGTGATATTCTATTTTGTCATGAGGATTAAAATGGCAACTTGAGTTAAAATGAAACCGGAACTTAAAATGGTTTATAAAATTTCCAAATGATAATTTGGAGGGTGTAGTTAGTTCCGGGAGGTATGAGACAGTTGAAATGTGTGCCATATTGTATTTTGAGATTTTGGGCACTTTTGACTGGTTTTGGCATATCGCGTATTAGACATAAATTATTGCGGTATTAACATTTTAAATGAGAGACCCCTTTTAACCTAAGCCACGTTTTAGTCTTTCCCTAGTCTTTCACTTCTCTTATTTTGCCCCAAGTGTTCTAGCCCTAATTTGAGAGAGAGTGTGAGAGAGAGTGGAAGAAATTGTGGAAAAAAAAGGGAGAAATTGAAGATTGAGGATTTGTTCTTGCTTCCTCCTTCAACCAAGACTGATTTTGAAGCCCCAAGGCAAGTTTTCTACTTTCTATTTATGTAGTTTAAGATGAATAATTGGTATGGTTAGATATGAAATTGTTTAGTGTTATATAGATATGGTTTTGGTTGGATTTATGGGTATTACCCCTTTTGGAAGGAATTTATTTATGTAGTAAGGTAAAAATGGTTGTTGGGTGTCTTTATGGTCCTTTACTATCAATATGATGGGGGTTGGTTTTATAAGAGAATGGATTTTTTGGGTTTGGGTAGAAGAACATAAGAAGGTTGGTCTAGGTCTGCAGAGACCGGTCGACCGCGTCTCTCAGACCGGTCGACCAGGCCTTCGGAGGATGGCTTACTGCTTTCTTTCAAAGGCATGAGAATTATGGCTTGGTCGACCGCGGGTCCCTCACCGGTCGACCGTCCCATCCAAAAATGAGCTTTCTGCTTCTCAGTATAGGCTAAATCCTGAGACGCGGTCGATCGCGGTATTAGGACCGGTCGACCGGTCCCCTGTTTCCTTACCCAAAAGTTTTAAATTTTGTTTTCAACTCTTTTCTTCCCCTAGGAACTTAGGACTATTCTTGAATGAAGTAAACATTGCCCTTTAGAGTCCTAGTTGAGTTGGTTGTCACCCTAGTGTTGAACGGGTTTCACTTGGGGTTAAGTCCGGGGGAGGGGTTGTCCTGGTGATGTTAAGATATCACTCTTCGTGTTGTGCATCCTACTCAAATGGGTGGGAGTTGTAGGCCCATACTTGGAGACTTTAGGGGCTTGAGTCGAGGCATATAATACCTCAAGTTTGGAATTGGTAACACCCCTTAGAGACTTTGTCGAGGCATAACCTATAAAGAGAATAATAGGAAGAATCTAATAATTATGGTTTCAAACAAATGAGACGCATATAAGGTAATGGAAGTAAAAAGTATGTTTTTTATAGTAAATGCTAATTTACTTAAACACACCTCTCTAAATGCTATCATAAGGGAAGCTCGCGCATGAGGTGATGTTCCTTGACTAGTGAATGCAGGGAGACTATAGTCCTCGGCCATATGTGGGTTTATATTGTGTATTTTTCTGCGCTAGTGAAGTAATTCTGGGTGTGGTTATGACTCACTCGCAGGCATATGGCCACTTCCTGACGTGCGTTAGGTGCCTAGGCCGCCTTGTTTGATGGGCCCCTGGAAGATGATAGTCATTTAGGGGCGCGCCCAGTGGGGAAACTCGGAGGGGCGGTCTTAGAATCGTTATATGTATAAGAATATGACTTTTCTAAACTCAAGTGAGACTTGAGGGTTGCATATTTCCACTAATTTATATTGTCAAATTATATTCCTGATAAGGGATAAGAAGTTGAAAGAGAATAGTAAAAGAATGATAATTTACTCCTGTTAGGGAATTAAAACTAGATTAAAAGTGGAAATTGGAGAATGTATCTTTAATTTAATATATTGCATAATTTCATTTTCTTGCATAGTTTTATGTTAGGTGTGTCATCTTTCTTATTGTCTCGTTTATCATGCATGCTTAGGTTGTTAGATTTTTATTGTTCTTCCCATGATTAACTGTTCATATCTAGCATGCTTTTTGTTCATCTGGTAACTATATATAAACCGGGTCCTGACCCGTTATTTTTCTCTATGTTGTGTATATTATTGTATCCACTCAGGTGCTCCTCCGCAAGGACGCCCGTGTTGATATTCCTACTCTTTGGATCTCACGATGCTGTATGAAATTGCGGATAATTACAGGATGTTTTTGCTAGACGCCATCATTGTTGATATCTAGTTATGATCGGGTCTGTCTTTCGGGCGAGTGGCCCAATTTTGTAATTGCCTAATGAATGTAATACGTGCATATAACTGTTGAAACTACTTTTGTGTAGCTGTGGACCGACAGCATATTCTGTCCTCCCCTTGTGTATTACTGTTTTATACGTGTGTTAATTATGTTTCTCGGAATTCCACTCTTTTCTAGAATGGTTTGTTTAAATTATTTTCTTTATTTCACTTTTATAAATCAATTAAATTGTTTTGACAACCCATTTTCTGAAGTAATGGGTGGTTTTCTCGGTTACTCCTACTAAAATAAGTGGTGCTGAGAATGATTTTCGTCCATGATTCCCTTGTATGTCGGAGTATCGGGCTGGCCACCCCTTACCTCGGAGTGCGGGTTGTCACATTAGTCAATATACGAGTAATCCTGGAAAAGATCGATGGTAAGCCTTGATAAGAGTTCTTCGATATCTTCGATACTCTTTGAATAATGGTTTTCCCTGCAAATGATATCCAGCTGTACTTGAAGGCTATAACGATGCAAAATGGCTATCCAATTCAAATGAAGGAGTGATCGCCCAGTATTTAATTAGGCGGGGTGTCATAGGTGGTATCAGAGCATCAGGTTCTAATGTACATAGGATCTGTACGACTTATTTTCGCTTTCAGCTTAACATTTTTGCTATAGAGCCCTATTTTTAGGATTGTTGTATTCCTGCTTTTACGTTTACGTCTTTAGCTATTTGATATTTGATAATGACTGTAGACTAATAAACTTCTTCACGTTTCAGATGCCTCCGAGACGTGCACCGAAGGATAGACGTGCCCAGGCCGAGTCGCCAGTAGCTCCGGCAGAAGGAACTATGAACGCAAATGAGGTAACCGCCATTGTTGCTCAGGCGGTGAATGTCGCACTACCGGTGGTTCAGCAGGCTCCACCCCAGGTTCAGGCAGTGGCGCCAGTACCAGCACAGCTCCCGTCTGCATGGGAGCGGGTTAGGGATGCTTTTCAGAAGGCACATCCCCCTGAGTTCTCTGGTAGCTTCGATATTGTCACAGTCAGCCAATGGAAGAAAGACATCCAGCGGCATCTCCGTATGTACGAGTGTACCGACGTGCAAAAGCAGTTATTGGCTTCCTTTAAGCTGGTGGGGGGCGCTTTACAGTGGTGGGAGTCCACTACCACCTTGGAGGAGAGGGACACGATCCCGATTCAGACATTTTGGGAGCGGTTTGACCGCAACTATTTTCCACCCGCCGTGCAGACAGAGATGAGGTGAAAACTACTGAATTTGAAACAGGAATATTCTACCGTAGCAGAGTATGAGGAGGAGTTCACGAGACTTCTCACCATCGTGCCAGATGAGGCACCCACTGAGAGCAAGACGATTATGTTGTTTGTCGACGGGTTAACTTGGAGAATCCGTCAGCACCTTTTAGGGAATTTATCCCTGAGTACTTTTACTGATGTACTCAATGTTGCATGCTACATTGCCAAGATCACCGCTTCCATCTTCAGGGAAGCAAGAGAGCAGGAGAGTCCATCCAGTAGGGCAGGGCCGGGGGTAATAGTGCCAGTGGGCCACCATCTCATAGACAGACTCGTCAGCACGAGCAAAGTTTCCATCAGGGGGACCCCGCTAAGCGATTCCGTTCAGGTGATTCTAGGCAAGGATTTGGAGGTTATAGGCAGGTCCAGCAGGGCCAGCCTAATCAGCAGGGCCAGCAAGGCCAACACCGACAGCAGGGTCAGCAACAGGGCCAGCAGGGCCAACAGCGTAGACATCAGGGCCAACAGGGCCAGTGGCGAGGAGGTAACGGCCAGCAGTACTGCGGTCAGTAGGTCCAGAGGGGAGGAAACTTCAAGGGCCGATGTTTTGGGTGTGGTAAGCACGGCCATCGGCGCTAGGATTGTCCAGAGGGAGAGCGGGCCCCACAGCAGCAGGGAGCCCGTAATGAGCCACAGAGACCACTTTTTCCACCTTCCCTCCCAGCTCCAGCCCAGGTGCCAGCCATTCCAACAGCTCCAGTGCAGCAGGGGCAGTTATAGTATGGACGTGTATATACCATCCCCTAGGCAGCAGCTCCACAGGCACCACCCGCGATTGAGGGTATGTTTCCTATCCATGGTACTATGGCTCGAGTTTTTTTTGATACGGGGGCAACGCATTATTTTATAGCTACGCATTTTGCGAAGGCCTTAGGGTTTTTAGCCATAGCAGAGAGCACAGTGACGTGTGTGGACTCACCACTGGGGAGTGGGTGACTTATTTTCTTTATATGCCGAGGAGTGGGGGTAGAGATTGGTAGCTTGGTATTACCTGGAGACATGTTAGTCTTAGACATGCATGAGCACGATGTTATTATTGGTATGGATTTGCTCGCAGCTTATAGAGATATGATTGATTTCTTCGGTGGGAGCATTGTTTTTGCCATTCCGGGGCAAAAGATGTTTGTAGTGGCGATGCCTCGACCAGAGGGAGGTTCGACCGCTCATTTGTATTATATAGAGGAGGATACCTCTAAGGAGGTTGTGATTTCGTTAGACTCGATCCCATCCGTTCACGAGTATTCCGATGTATTCCAGGAGATACCGGGCCTACCCCCAGTCGAGAGATAGACTTTGTCATAGACTTATTATCCGGTACTAGATCGATAGCACGCGCACCCTACCGTATGGCTCCGGCAGAGATGCAAGAGTTACGAGATCAGATAGAGAATATGTTAGGACAGGGCTTCATTCGCAGTAGTACCTCACCTTGGGGCACTCCAGTCTTATTTGTGAAGAAAAGAGATGGTTCACTGAGGTTGTGTGTGGACTACCGGGAGTTGAACAAGGTAACAATACGAAATAAGTATCCGTTGCCTCGAATCGATGATCTGTTCGACCAGCTAAGGGGAGCAACTTTCTTTTCGAAGATAGATCTGAGGTCGGGGTACCATCAACTACGTCTTAGGGAGCAGGATGTTTCAAAGACTGCTTTCTTGACGAGATATGGGTCCTATGAATTCAGGGTGATGCATTTCGAACTCACAAATGCTCCAGCCGTTTTCATGGACTTGATGAACCAAGTATTCAGAGAGTTCTTGGATCAGTTTGTCATCATTTTCATAGATGACATTTTGATATATTCACACTCCGAGGAGGAGCATGCCGAGCACTTGAGGCAGGTTCTTCAGACTTTACGAGAGCATCAGTTATATGCTAAGTACGAGAAGTGAGGATTCTGGTTACGAGAGGTACAGTTCTTGGGGCATGTTGTTTCTGAGCAGGGAATAGCAGTTGACCCAAGTAAAGTTTCAGCGGTGAGGGAGTGGGGACAGCCCATGACACCAACGAAAGTGGGTAGTTTCTTGGGATTAATTGGTTATTAGAGGAGATTTATTCGGGGATTATCCAAAATAGCGGGTCCACTAACTAATCTGACTCGCAAAGGGGTACCGTATGTTTGGGATGATGCTTGTCAGTTGGCTTTCGACGAGCTGAAAGACAAGCTTACTTCAGCACCAGTCCTTGCATTACCGAAGCCGGGTGTGGAGTACTTGGTTTACACTGATGCGTCTTTACTAGGACTTTGGGGAGTACTTCAGCAGGAGGAGAAGGCTATAGCTTTTGCCTCCCGCAAGCTTAAGCCGCATGAGAAGAATTACCCCACCCACGACCTGGAGTTAGCAGCGGTCATTTTCGCCTTGAGGATATGGAGGCACTATTTTTTGGGGGAGAAATTCCGTTTGTTCACAGACCACAAGTCATTGCAGTACTTATTAACTCAGCGAGAGCTGAATATGCGTCAGCGCAGATGACTAGAGTTTGTGAAGGACTACCAATTCGAGATAGAGTATCATCCGGGGAAGGCCAACGTAGTTGCTGATGCGTTGAGTCGTAGACCGGTAGACGAGGTAGCAGACGTCTGGAAAGCAAAGTGGAAGGAGTTGGGTCACCAGGACGCAGTAGCCCGTTCTTTCATATCCGTGACGTCAGTCACACCCGAGATTGTTACGAGTGTGATACAGGGACAGACCACAGACCCGTTTTTCCAGGAGCAGATTGTGTGACTTTTAGCTGAGGGTACTGAGTCCTATTCTGTTAGTTCTGATGGGGGTTTAAGGTTTAATGGGAGGTTGGTGGTTCCAGAAGGAACATAATTACATCATGCAGTGATGACCCAATCTCACGGGTCCCGATTTGGGGTGCATCCTAGAGGGGATAAGATGTACCAGGATATGAGGAGACAATACAGGTGGAGTGGGATGAAGAAGGACATTGCTGAGTTCTTGTCCAAGTGTTCTACCTGTCAGCTGGTGAAGGTGGACCATCAGAAACCGTTAGGATTGCTTCAGCCATTGGAAGTACCCGCGTGGTAGTGGGAGAGTATTTCCATGAATTTTATTACGGGGTTACCTACATCACAGTGGGGCCACGACTCTATCTGGGTGATTGTAGACCGTTTGACCAAGGTGGATCATTTTCTACCGGTGCGGACAGATTATACCACGGGTCAGTATGCTCAGTTGTTTATTGCTAAGATCGTTAGATTACACGGGGTGCCCCTAAATATTGTGTCAGATAGAGACAAGATTTTCGTGTCACGTTTTTGGGAAAGCTTTCAGGAGGCTATGGGTACTGAGTTGAGGTTGAGTTCAGCTTATCACCCACAGACAGATCGACAGACAAAGCGTATTAATCAGATGTTAAAGGATATGCTACGCATGTGTGTTCTTGATTTTGGAGGAAGTTGGGAGCCATATCTTCCACTGGTAGAGTTTGCTTATAATAACTCTTATCAGTTCACGATTGGCATGGCTCCATTTGAGGCTTTGTATGGCAGGCCTTGTCGTTCCCCAGCTTGTTGGCTCGAGGTGGTGGAATACAAGTTGCTAGGACCAGAGGTGATTCAGGAGACCTCCGCGAGGATTGAGATGATCAGGAGTTGCATTCGTGTAGCCCAGGACAGGCAGAAGAGCTACGCCGATGCGAAACGGTTCTTCCGGGAGTTTAATGTGGGGGACTAAGTATTACTGCGTGTATATCCTATGAAGGGAGTGATGAGTTTGGGAAGAAGGGGAAATTGGATCCGAGGTACGTCGGAACATTTCCCATCATCGAGAGGATTGGACCAGTTGCATACAGGTTGGGATTGCCAGAGCATTTACATTGCATTCATGATGTATTCCACATCTCGTCGTTGAGACGATTTCTTCGAGATGATATGGCCCATACTCACATCGCGATTGATGAGATAGACTTGCAGCCAGACAGCTCTTACGAGGAGAGACCGGTGGCTATCCTAGACTTTAGTGAGAGGAGATTGAGGTCGAAGATAGTTCCACTTGTACAGGTCCAGTGGGAGCACCATAATGTTGAGGAATCCACTTGGGAGCGCGAGACAAATATGCGCGAGAGATATCCAGATTTGTTCTTACTAGGTATGCCTTATTTTCCGAATTTTGGGACGAAATTCCATTATTAGGGGGGAAGTATGTAATACCCCGTATTTTTATGCTATATTAATTTGGGGATTTATTAAATTTAATGTGAGTTAATTATTTAATAAAAATCCGAAAATTAATTATGTTATAATTATTAACGTGACGAGAGTTAGTAATTAGGGGAAATTTGTTGAATATTACTAATGAGCAAAGTAATATATAATATTGGTTATATTGAATGTCACGAGTGAATGAAATGATAATTTTGGAAATTTAAGTTGGGACGCGCCCGTGTCGTGTCGGGACTAATTATTGATAAATAAAAGTGAATATTTTATAAGTTATTCATATGGTCGTTTTGAGTGAGCCAACGCGTCCGGAAGGGTCGAGATAGTCAGAAAAGTGTACCCAGGGGTTTAGTTTGGGTCTCGGGGCATTTTTAGGCCTAAATAGTAACTCGGGAGGGCATTTTGGTCATTTTACATTTTTGGGTAATTAAAACCACGAAAATTAGAGGAGTTATATCAGATACCTAGGTTACCTTCTAGGGTTATAAAGTTCAAAACTCTAGAACGACCATTGGAGAATATAGGAGAGATCTTTCAAAGCTTTCCAAGGCTCAAAACTCAACGGTTTGCACCGCCGCCACCACCAACGCGTAGATCGCGAGACGGGGAACGCAACCATACCGAATTCGGCACCAAACCAGACCTCTAAAAATCCCAGGCAAGTGTTTATCTTTCTTATTTAGTTGATGCATCTTTCATATTAGTTTAGGAGTAATTAAAATGAGTTTCTATGGAAGAAAACCAAAGATATGAGATAGGAATCGCATGTAGCGATGGATTAAATTGAAATTCTGGAAACCCTTGCCATGTAGAGGATTTAAACCACGAAATTATGATGTGTATAAGAAGGAAATTCTGGAAATATTTGTTAGCACCATGTTTAAGAGAATTTTAGGGTTCTTGATGTTTTATATAAAATTGGGGCTTGTAATCCATGTTTAATGTTAGAAATCCACATGCTTTACTTTGGAAATATCTGGTATAATGATATAATGTTAGTTGTAGAATTTTTGGGACGTTTGGAATTGAAAAATATGGAATTTGATGAAGATAGGTGTTAGAACCCGTAACTGCAAATCTGCAGAGATCGAAATACCTGCTTGATCGATCGATCGAGCCCAGAGCTTCGATCGATCTAAGGTTCGATCGATCGAGCCCCAAACCTCGATAGATCGACCCCTCCTGGCAGACTCATGTTTCCCCTTATTAATTAGTTGTAATTCAATTTTATGCGAAATAATTCTTTGACATCCTTAATAAAACGTTTTGGGAAATATGGAAGACCAATAGGAAATATGAATAATTGTGGGACTCTTAATATGAGGCGAAAATTTTATTTTTGGGATAATTACTTAAGGGTCGATGAATTTATGAATTAAAGGGAGAGTTGCGTAAGAGAGTTACGTTGAAACATAAAATGGACACCTATAGAATTTTGTACTTGGGAGAATAGAGGCCATGAGAGTTACGTAGATAAGTTGGAAGAATACTTGGAATTAAGGTTAGAGACGAACCCTTATACGCAATACTGATAATGTGAAAATAAGGAAAATGTCGTAACTATGGGATTGTGATATAACTAGTATTGATATGGTAATATTAGTATAGTTATATGATTGTGTATGCATATACTATCTATGTGTGAAAACATACCACGCTACTTGCTATCCTTGAGGTTTCCGCGCTGGGATGATCTTATCATGTGTTACCTTATGGAGGATATTGATTCATACCCTAGGAGTTAGATATCCTTGGTACAAGATATCGGAATGATAGTTCAGACGGCCCCTAGAGACGCGAGCATGTGCCATCCTCTTAGAGACTTGGAATCTATACTTCGCCTCGACATTTTTTATGTATGTGTTAATACAATTCGAGAGTGATTCCGAATTTGTATTACCCTTGATATGAGTGATATGGGGTTTGGATGGTAGAGTATGCCCGCACCATAGTTTTATTTGGGGTGCTGTTATGATATATATATATATATATTATACGAGTAGTTAATATATATATGAAATTATGAAATCTGGAACTGCCTACTGTGATTTGTTAAGTAGGACATGTTGATAACTCAAATTTTAAATACTTGCTTTGAAAAGTATAATTTGACACCGGGAGACTTTGTTAACAAATAAAGTAAAATGAGAGCATTATTATTAAATGAAATCCGCCTTTAAAATGATTATATTGTTCGATTTTGAAATCTTATGAGTAATCTAAGATAAGTTAAATCATTGGAAAGATTAGTGAGATAAATGATAAGATAAACCGTTGGGAAGGTTAGTACGTTAGGCGTGCACATTAGAAGAGAGGTGAGAAATTCTCAAGAGAGTGTCACACTAATATGTTGTTGCATTGGCCTGTATCAATATAAATACTTGCTAAACGAATTTTAAATCAAACACACTATCGGGCTCTGACCCGTTTCTATTTCTCTTTCTCTCTTGTATATATGTATATATTACAGGTGCCCAGCCACAGGGGCGTCTTGCTTAGAATCCCTTGGAAGAATCGTGCTGCAGCTTAGTTGGGAGTTACAGGCAACTTGATTAGGCGATCTCATTTACTTGATTCCATTCCTATCATTCCCAGACATTGGGACATGTGTCGCCCTCTCCACTATTTATCTGTTTTGTTGGAACAGTTGTATTTCAATTCATTTCTAGTACTTTTCTTTGGGATTTATTCAGCACGAATGTTTTACTTTAAATTTTCAATGTTGGGACCTTGGATGTTGAATGTTTTAAATCTATTTGGATTATGTTGTAGAATTATTGTGGTGTGATTCTTACTTATTGAATGCTGTTAATAAATAATTAATTTTTCTTTAAATAAAATTTGGAAAGTAACGTTTAAAAATAGTTTTGACACTTAGCTTAATTAATTAGGGTGTTAAATTGGAAAATTTTATTTTCGACAGTGATGCTGAGAATGAACCAACTATTCACCTTGATTTAATTTAATAAAGGAGTGATCACCCGGTATTTAATTAGGCGGGGTGTCACAAGAATGTCACAAGGCAACAAAACTTTCTCGTTTTGAAAGTTTTGAAAGTGTTTTTTATTAATAAAAAATTACAACAAAAAATCACTCCATGAAAGAACATGAAAATAACCAAGTCGGTGATATCGAAAATGTAGGGGTGTGAACAAATTCGATAGGAAAATCAATGTATACAAACATAACATATGTTCTCGATGAATTTCAGACATTCCTTAGGAATGAACTCAACATATTCCTTAGGTGTAAAAATGGTGGAATTTTAAGAAATTGACTCAATCTGATCAACAAATTAAAGCTCAAAGTGATTTCCACACTAATAATGTCCAAAACTATTTAATGCTTTTTCGATATTTTTAAGAAAGTGCAAAGACGTTAAATCCAGCCAAACTCACTCAAATTTCTATTCATTTTTCTTTTTATTTTTGAGTTATCTATGGTTCTCAACTTAGAGAAAACCTGTTGGTGCCATTTTTGGTATATGATTATTTTTATTTCCTTAATTTTTTCTTAGGCTCTGATAAACGATGGCTTTCACGAGGAGTTAATTTTATACACTTGTATCCCTTTCCCATGAACACTCTCATATTTTTTATTTCTGCATTTCAATCCTCACGTTAAACGTTTTTTACATGCACAAGTATTATTATTCTCATTTTATCGCAATTGGTTTGTTGGATAGACAAAATTAAGATGGAAACACTCAAACTAACAGGTGATAGACAAGCACAATATTGAAATAAAATTGTGCACGTGTGCTTTAAACGAGATAAGGAACCAAACATGTAGAAGATATCACTAATCACATCCTAATGCCTCAACACATTATAAACCACATGGATGAAATCATGTAGCATCTTAGAACACTATTAAACAATCACATGAAATATGGAATGAAGTTGTGACTATGGCTATCTTAAATGTTCATCCACAAATGGCGTAAATAAAATACAAAACTATTTTTGTGTTTTTCCAAAGAATTTTATAAAAAGAAATCTTTTTGTCTTTTTCATATTTATAAAAATCAAATTCTTTTTGAATTTTTTTAAAGATAAAAAAAATAACAAAAAAAATAAAATAATACAAATGAATTTTCTAGAAATAGGAATCATATGATGTGAACATGAAAAATGCATCATATTCTAGACATGGTAACCACTCATTAGTGAACTGTGCAAATTCCTAAAGACTTCCTACGACTCTCGAATCTAAGGGCGTCTAAAAGTTTCATGAAAATATCGTCTAACTAGAGTTCGGTAGACACAAAACTCAAGGATACGAAGTTCGCTTCTACTAGCTCAAGGATGAAGTGCTAGCGTATCCTAATGTGCTTTGTGGGCGGATGTTGGGCTGGATTGCGGGATATGTGTATCGTGCTTGTATTATATAACAGGAAATATTCATGGTGTCTTGTGATATCCCATAATCCTCTAGCATCTTCTTCTTCCACATAAGTTTCGTACAATAAATCCCGGTAGCTATGTACTTAGCCTTCGCAGTGGACAAAGAGATCGAGTTTTTCTTCTTTCTCAACCGAGAGACAAGAGCATACTCAAAGAAGAAAAACGCACGAGAAGTGATCCTACATCCATCTGCATCCCCAGCCCAATCGACATCCGAATAGGCGGATAAACGGTTATCGGTATCAAAGGAATAACAAATGCCAAATGAGATAATCCCACTCACGTATTTGATAATAAGTGTAAGAGTGAGTAAGTGAAACTCTTTTGGAGATTTCTGATATCGCGCACAAACTCCAACACTAAAGACTATGTCGGGATGACTGGTGGTCAAGTAGAGAAAACTACCTATCATACTTCGATACAAGGTTTGCTTTACGTCCTTACTCAAAGTGTCCTTGCTAAGATTTATTGAGGTACTCATCGGGGTACATGCATGCTTAGTGAAGTCTAAACTAAATTTCTTCACAAGGTCTCTAGCATAGTTAGATTGGGATATGAAAATACCATCCTCTAGCTGATGAAATTGGAGACTAAGGAAGAATGTAAGATCATTAACTATGCTCATATCAAACTCACTCTTCATCTCCTCCTCAAAATCGTGAGTTTGTCGGGAGCACGTGAATCCAAAGACTATGTCATCCACATAAACCTGGGCAACCAAAATAGCACCGTCCCCTCTTCAAATAATGTCATATCAGCTCCCCCTCTTATGAAACCACAGGCTAATAGACAGGAAGTAAGCTGCTCGTACCAAGCACAGAGTGCTTGCTTTAAACCATGCATGTATATTCTCAGAAAATAGACGTAATCAGGATATTTAGGGCCTTCAAACTCTTTTGGTTGTTTGACGTAGACTTACTGCTGTAATATGCCATTCAGAAGGGCAATCTTGACATTTATCTACTATAACTTAAATCGCAAATGACATGAAATGTCGAGTAGTAAGCGAACGGACTCATGCCTCGCAACAGAAGTAAATGTCTCATCAAAGTCTACACCCTCTATTTGTGTGTACTCTTGAGAAACCATCCTAGCCTTATTTTGGATAATGGTACAATTCTCATCTATTTGTTCTTATAGATCCACTTGGTACCAATAACATTATTACCGCTAGGTCGGGGGACTAGATCCCAGACATCATTCTTTCTAAATTAAAGAAACTCATCCTACATAGCAGATATCGAGTGTTCATCCTTGAGTGCTTATTTAATGTTCTTGGGCTCGACTTTAGACATGTAGCAAGCAAAGCTAACCATTTTTTTCCTGCTGAACATAAGTCTTAACTCCTACGGTGGGATCTCCTAGAATGGCAGTACGATCATGACTCTTGCAAACCCAATAAGGCGTGTCCCCTAAGATAGGAGTAGGGTCCACCCTAGGTGTGGGAGGCATAATGGGATTATCAGTAGGAAGTGCATCCTCCTCACACAAAAGGTTAGAATCAACAAATGCCGACGGTTCGTTATCTCACACGGTGACGTTTATTGAATCCATAACCTTAGATCTAATGAGGTTAAAACCCCGATATGCTCTACTGGTCGATGAATATCCTACAATATTCCCTTGTTGCTCCGGGAGTCAAACTTTCCTAATTGATCTTTATCCCATAGGATGTAGCATTTGCTCCTAAAGACATGGAAATATGAAAGGTTGGACTTCTTTCCAATCCATAATTCATAAGGCGTCTTAAGTGTGCGTGGATGAAGTTAAACCCTATTCACCATATGTCATGCGGTAGACACCGGCCCTGCCCAAAATCTCCTAGAAAATTTATGACCTATAAGCATTGAATAGACATCTCCTGAATCATTTGATTCTTCCTCTCAACAATCCCATTCTATTGAGGCGTCTTCATGGTTAACAATTCATGTTTGATCCCGAGCCTATCACAATAAATATCTACTATAGCTTCTTTAAAATTAGTACCATTATGACTCCTCATTATATTATCGGTGACATCGTGTTGATTTTACAGGAAACGACATTTAGTCCTAACAAATTCCATTGCATCCGATTTCTCTCTCAGAAAACCAATAATCGAGTAACGAGAGAAATCATCTTCCATCACGAGGATATACCTATTACCACCCAACTCTTAGTACTAGTAGGACCCATAAGATCCATGTGTATCAACTCAAGCACTCGTGAAGTGGTAATGGAATTCAACTTCCTGTAGGGGCTCTAGACTTGCTTTCCTAACTGACAGGGTCCATAAATCATGAAATTCAGCTATTCAAGTGATGGAAAGCCACGTCCTAGGTCTGTTTTAGATAATCTCTCGAAATATCAAAAATTCACATGACCTGTACGTTGATGCCACAGATCCATAGGAGTGATTGTGGCATTGTTGCTGACAAATGAGGACTTGGGCATAATCCCATAACAATTGTCTTCAGTCCTCAGCCTTTGCAATAGAAGTTTACCAGCTTCATCATATATATTGCACTTGTTTTGGTCAAACTTTATTACAAAGTCAGCGTTGCACAGCTAGCTAATGCCGAGAAGGTTCTCTTTAAAACCTTTGACGTACAAAACATCCTCTATCGTAAGAAATCTTGGTATCTCTAATGTACCTCGTCCTACTATGCTAGACCTACTTCCGTCTCTAAACGTGAATTTACCTTCCTTACAATCCTATAGGTTGGTAAAAACTGAAACATCACTAGTCATATGTCTGGATAACCCATTATCAAAGTACCACCGAGAGGTATTATGTGATTTTAGAGAAACATGAACAATAAGGGATTTGGGTCATGCTTAGGTACCCAAAAGTCCGTAACCTTCAATTTTCTCTTATTATTGTTGGTTGTAGTGAGGATGATGGAAGTATTTGCAGAAGGAAAAAAATCCGTTGGGACTCTTCCATGAAATGATTAGATGTGGTGACTAGAAACTCAACCTGCTCTCTAAGACTCAAAAAATCACTAGTGACACGTCGTTGATAAAATGTACATCGTGTTTGACCAAAACTATAGCAAAACTCCCTAAGGTAGCCTTTTCTTTTACAATAGGTACATAAGTATACAATCTTAGGATAACCTTGGTTTGCTTTTATTAGCCGAACTCGTCTCTTGGGTTTTGGGTGATGGCCATATGGATTCATAGTGAATGTAGGAATTGGTTTCGATGCCACATAAGACGTGGAAGCACTATCAAAACCTATTCCCTGCCCTTCACGAAACCCTAAAGCAGGGGCACGAGCATATTTCCCATCTTTCCAGATCTGTCCTTTATCTTTACTTTGACCTCTGGGCTCTCTCAATATCATGGGTGAGTTGGGCTACAAGGTATTCAAGTTTCTTTCGAGTGTCCAGGGAGGAATGAAGCTGACTCGTAAGACTAGCCACTTGCTTGGTCAAGTTCCCTTTCTCTTTATCTAAACTACAGTCTCTTTCTCTCTCTAAATAGTCTCTCTCTCTAAACTGATTCTCTCTCTCTCTCTCTCTCTCTCTCTCTCTCTCTCTCTCTCTCTCTCTCTCACACACATCTCCATCAAATCTTTGTCTAAGGCAACGAACCTAAGTGCTAACGCTTCGTTATGATTTTTAGTTTTAAAAGAATCAATATATAAATCAATGTATGTGCGTCGTAGGTCACTTGTAGCATCCTCCCCCTCACTCACATCATTTTCACTGTTGACATGTCCATGCGAAGTAGCATCGTCATCATTGTGAGGCGCACTGTCAGTACTCACATGACTAGCCATGAATGCGGTGAAGTTATATTCATGCGATGACTTGTCTTCAGAATCCACCAACTCGACTTCACTGTCGTCACTAAGGGAGGCATTTAAAACTGATTTTCCTTTGCCTTGATGTTACAACTTAGTAGGCCACTCAAATGCCTTATGACCTCTAATACGCCGTAATTTTTAGATATAAAATACTACGATATAAATTTAATGATTTTGGATTTATCTTGAGAATAAATTAAATTGGGAAGATTTAAAAATTTAAGCGAGTAATTTTTTTAACTTAATTAAACATTATGTTTTTATAAAATAAAAATTAACTGGTGTAATGGGGTTGTGAGTGAAAAATAAATAACAAATAAATAAATTTGGGGCGTGTCTCGTTTTAGCATAATAAAATGACGAAGTGAAATAAATATAATTGGAACGCTCTTTGGGGAGCATTAGAGGTCCCATTTAGTATTTTAAATATTTAGAATTGGTCCCGGGTCATAGGTATATAAGTTTGGGAGCCTTTGGGCTAGTTGAGTTATGGTTTAGGGCTTATTTGGAGGCCCAAAAGTTGGGCTTAGGCCCCAACTCGGGATTAGCATTAATTAAGCATTTAAGTGGGGGTAATCCACTCCCCCACTATCATTTCACAAAACCTAGATTAGCAACCACGGGAGAGAAAGGGAGAAAATAGCTAGATAAGGAGAAAGGGGTAAGAACAAAGAAGAAATCAAGGGCTTTCAAGGAGGTTTCTCTTCTACAATCTTAAGGCAAGAATTCTCATGCCTAATTTATGCTTTATAATTTATTTCTTGATGCATGTAATTGTCCTCTTTACAGATTTAGGTTGAGTATGTTTTATTTGATAATGGAAAATACATGTTGAGATTAGAATTTATGTAGGTATTGTCCCAGAAAATTTAGGCATCGTAAATCTGGAAATTTGATGATAGATCCCCTAAGACTGTGATGATTAATTAGGGTATTTGACAGATGGGTATAGGAAATACCACCATAGATGTTAGGACTGAAACATTCGTATAAATATTTTGATGATTTCCTCATTAAACGAATTAAATAGGTTTGGAATTTGAGAACTTTTCCCATCGTTAAAACCTTTAACAGTGTGAAATTTTGCGTTAAATATATGTTGCACTGCATTGGGTTTTCTGGGATTACAAAACTGTTTCGGTTTTAGAGATACATGTCTGGGAAAGAATTAGACTTGGAAGCAATGTGGGGAAGAATAGTAAGGGGGTCGCTTAAGCGATTACACGTGTTGTTCGAGCGACAGGTTATGTCACGTGAACGAGGGTTCCACTCGTTCGAGCGACGTGTGGAATTTTCTCTCTCTTCGTTCCTTTTTCCTTGGGCCCGAGTTGATTTGAATTCTGAAGGTTATTTAGTTATTAGGAGTAGTAGGATGGGAAATAAAGGAAAGGAGTTTCAGTTAGTAAGATAATTAAATAAATGGACTAATGTTATACCCACATAAAGTATAAAAATAATTGCAAAATAAGTGGGTAAGTAATTATTTATGTGGAAAGAATTATAATTGGTTTGATGAGGGTTTTGGGTTGGGATCTTGGTTGTGAGTATTGTCTTGAGTCCAAGCGAGTGAGTGGGACCAGGACACCAAGCACCCCAGGATGAGTGCCACCCAGTGCAGGTACAACCAGTGGCAGTAGTTCTATCCGCACCACCACTACTCGCTCCACCCCAGGGACAGCAGTCGCTGCTATAGTACGATCATGTTTACCACCGAGCATTAGGAAAGGGACCAGCGCCAGCATAGACAATAATGGTATAATCCCTATTTTTTTTATTTTATAGGACATGCTTAATTTAGTACTAGTGCACGGTATAACTTAGTAGAAGATATCTCATTTGCACATTGGGAAGGGTAGACTCCGCTTTACTTTGTTTCACCCACGAGTTGAGGGACAGGAACCTATGATGTCTTGTGTGTTAGGATATGGGAATTTACCCAGGGAGAACTTAAACTATAGTGGCTGCGTTTATATTTATGGAAATATTTAAATTTAATAGTCAAATGTGGTGTGACTAGTTGGTATTAATGTTTATCTTCACGGTGGAAAATACTAAAGGGATTTGTGACACTTTGAGTTTAAATATGGTTAAATGGGTGACTATAGGGACCGGAGAGCCTTATAATTTTTTTTTAGTATATTATAAACATAGGCCCTGGACTCACAGATCTTAGCTACCGACAACCCTATATAGTAGCGTATCGGGCAAGTTCCTTGTTTGGATTTCGATTGCGAGACATCCCGTGCATGAAAATAGCACATCTCGGGAGTTGAGAAAAATTCGACTCTAGGAAATTTTGGGGTTATGATTATTAGGATAATTAAATGGTTAAATTTAATGGGAACGCAGTATATTCCATGTGCGATATGAGATTTTAATTGGTAATAGGTAAAAGTTAAAAATATTTATATTATTAATGCACACATTCATGTTTATTTGTTTTTCTTTAAATCACGAGGTGATGGATCTCAATAACTGACCGAGTCGTACAATACTGTATCAGGAGGGTTCCTTGTTTGGATTTCGCTTGCGAGACGTCCTACGCACGTAATTGGCAAAAGTCAGGGGTTGAGGGAAGTCGAGATACTGAGATCTTTATTTCTCTTGCATGTACATGTATGGTGGTATATTTGGTGTATGGTTTTGCTTGGTATGAATGGTACAAATTAGATGCATATGTGGCATCCCTCTTTGTTAATGTTATGAGTGTGTACATGTAATGTGGAATATATGAACACCCCGTTGATGTTATGATAGGCAATGGGGGAGCCTTTTTCCTTTATCTCATGGGATATGGGTATTGACAAATTGGGTGTAAAACTTGAGTTAATAACGTGGTTTGAAACATAAGGTTAGGCTTTAGCGAATTCCAAGGACATAATTTTGTTATAAAGGGAGGAGAATGTAATGCCCCGTAATTTTTAGAAATAAAATACTACGATATAAACAGATTTAATGATTTCGGGTTTATCTTGAAAATAAATTAAATTGGGAAGATTTAAAAATTTAAGCGAGTAATTTTTTTTAACTTAAGTAAACATTATGTTTTTATAAAATAAAACTCAACTGGCCGTAATGGGCTTGTGAGTGAAAAATAAATAACACATAAATAAATTTTTGGCACACATCATTTTAGCATAATAAAATGTCCAAGTGAAATAAAACTAATTGGGATGCGTTTTGCGAAGCGTTGGAGGCCCGATTTAGTGTTTTAAATATTTAGAGTTGGTCCCGCGTCATAGGTATATGAGTAGGGGTGCTTTTGGGCTAGCTGGGTAATGGTTTCAGGCTTATTTAGAGGCTTGAAAGTTGGGCTTAGGACCCAACTCGGGATTAGCACCAATTAAGAGATTAAGTGGGGATAAACCACTCCCCCACTATCATTCTAAAAAAATATAATTAGCCGCCAAGTGAGAGAAAGGGATAAAACAGCAAGAGAAGGAAAAGGGGCCAAAACAAAGAAGAAATCAAGGGCTTTCAAGGAGGTTTCTCTTCTACAATTTGAAGGCAAGAATTCTCTTGCTTAAAATATGTTTTACAATATATATATTCATGCATCTAATTATCTTCTTTAAATTTATGGGATTTAGGTTGAGTATGTTTTATTTGATAATGAAAAATACATGCGGAGATTGGAATTTATGTAGGTATTTTCCCAAAAACTTTAGGCATCGTATGTCTGAAAATTTAATGATAGATTCCCTATGACTGTGATGATTAATTTGGGTATTTGAAAAATGGGTGCATGAAATCCCACCATAGAAGTTAGGACTGAAATTTCGGTGTAAATTTTTTGATGATTTATTCATTTGACAAATTAAATAGGTTTTGAATTTGAGAAGTTTTCCCATCGTTAAATGCTGAAACAATGGGAAATTTTGCATTAAATATATGTTGCACTATATTGGGTTTTTTGTGATTAAGAACAGTTCTGGGTTTAGAAATACAGGTCCGGGAAAGAATTAAACTTGGAATAAGCATCTGGAAGAAAGGGCAAGGGGTCGCTTAAGAAACTACACGTGTCGTTCGAGGGACAGGTTGTGTTGCGCGAATGAGGTTTCCACTCGTTCGAATGATGTGTGGAATTTTCTCTCTTTTCATTTCTTTTGCCTTGGGCCCAAGTTGATTTGAATTCTGAAAGTTGTTTAGTTATTAGCATTAGCAGGAAGGGAAATAAAGGAAATGAGTTTCAGTCAGTAGGCTAATTAAATAAATGGAGTAATGTTACACCCACATCAAATTTAATAATAATTGAAAAAAAGTGGTTAAGTAATTATTTATGGGGCAAGAATTATAATTGGTTTGATGAGGCTTTTGGGTTTGGGATCTTAATTTGGGACATAATTTTTTTATTAAAAATACTAATGGGCCCACATTTAATAAGGAAAGTTACATTTAACTTGTTTGTTAAATAAATTTTATGAGATGGAATTAATAATTTAGTAGATGGTTAATTATTAATAAATGGAAATATGTTGTGGAACCTTGGTTGGACTTTTAAGGTAGTCATGGAGCAATTACCTTCACATATTATATGGGATAATAATATGTACTATTATATATATGTGTGTGGACATGCCAGTGGAGTGTCCTATCGGCTTGGGGGTTCACGCGTTCGGGCCGTAAACCACACGTCGGCACAGCTGGGCTTGATGATGTGTAGGAAATATACATACTACGTAGAGGTTCCACCCTAGAGGGGTAGGTGTGGTGCTAACCATTCCTGTATCACTGCTGGGTATGGGCGTATACAAGTGTCCTGCGTAGGGACCACCCCCAACTTATTTGTGCTTTGTGGTGTCTACTTAGGATGTAGGGATTCCTTCGGATTTGTCGATAGAGTAAGAATTAGACAACAACGGTAGATGCCCTTGTGTGTTAATTATATGGAAGGACATATATTATAAAATTTCTTACCTAAGGATGTGGATATAAATTAAAATTGTGATAATTTATTACATGGTGGATATTTATGCTTCTTATCTGGAAATTATGAGACTAGGATATTATATAAATTGATAATAAAATGTAGTCCTTACATTTAAATCGTTTAATCATTGTATTAAATTGGCACGTAGTCGTAGTTATTATTTGGGGACTTTTGGAATGTGAGACATTTTCACACTTAGATAAGGGGTGAGGTGTTACATGCATGTGAGGAACGAGGGGGGGATAATTACTGTGCATTGACTGTATTATTGTAACATAAATTAAATTAATTAATTCTTTCACACCTCGGGCTCTAACCCAAATTATAAATATTTCCCCCCTAGGTTATTTCTAGACATGGATAGTAGGACTGTTGCTATACTGGCCGTGTGATCTCTTGGTGCTTAGTAGCTCTCCAGATTCTTGACTCTAGTTTAGGTGCTTTTCTGTCAGAGTTCAGATATTTTCTTTTGAAAAATATTGTAAGAGAACAAGAACAATATTCGTTTATTTATTTATTTACATCATGCTGGAGTTTAAGATTTTAATTGCTGAAGGATTTATTTATTTAGTTGGTGTTGATTTAAGATTTATTTATTGTTCGTGAGATATTCAAAAAGTTTAATGTATCAGACTTTTAAAATAAAAATATTTATATTACGTTGTACTGGGAATGGTATTAATTGATCGACAAGCCCCATATTCGGCGTATCGTGCCTGGACAACCTTTACATGAGAAAATGAGGGTTGTTACATGACCTCTATCGTTAGACTCATAACATATCTCCTCATATTTCTTATGCGTGTCTTTCTTATCTTTATTATTTTTCTTTTGAAACTTATTTTTCTCAAAATTCTTTTTATCTTTGCAAATTCCATTTTTCTTTATTTGAGAAATTTCTTGAAATTCTTCGCAAACAAGCCCGAATCATCTAAACCAAAATCAAACTCTGAATATGAAATTTCTTCCGCTTTCCCCTGGACGACTCACCTATCGTTCTGGATGACCCCTCACTCTTTCTGTCCTGGGTTTAAAGTGCTAACCCTTTATCTTTTGACTTTATCATATTAGGAAACATGTCAATTTCATAACTCTGGAAACTCTTCTAATTTTAGACTGCTCAAATTTCCTATTGAAATTATCACAATGACTTTAGGGATAAAATACTTAGGCAGTGATTTCATAATCTTTTTAACTACTCTAGCGTCAGGAATGTGTTCATCTAGATTGAAACTAGTGTTTACATTATCATATAAGAGTGCATAGAATTCATCAAAACACTCATATTCAAGCATGGTGATTGTTTCAAATTATGTAATTAAATTTTTCAATTTTTATTCTTTAACTACATTAGTGCCTTCATGGGTAAGTTGTAAAAAATTCCATTCTTCTTTCGACGTGGTGCACATCATGATACATCTAAACTCCTCAGGGGTAACGGCACCCGAAATTGCACTAAGCCCACGTGAGTTATATATGCTCCATTTAAATTCTTCATAAGTCCATTCAGTCATAGCCTTTAAATTATTATGTTTTCCACAGTGACAGTGGGAGGAGTCCACCGTCTTTCAAACATAACCCAAATACGTTTGTCAATGGCCTTTGAGTGGGATTTCATACGGGCTTTCCAATATGTATAATTTATCTCGTAAAAAATTGACACTCGATTATACAAGTTATTCATTGAAATTGAACCTTTCAAAAGTTAATTTTTAGACCATAAGTGATATCCAGAAAAAAAATTGCTAAAAAATTGCATGGTGAAATTGTGTAATTGGCTCTGATACCAATTTGAGAGTGCGCATTCAATCAGTGACTGAACTTGTTTAATTAAATTCCAATTTTAGTCCCAAAAATCCTAACTCTTGTAAAATTGTGATTGACGAATTAAATAAATTCAAGCATGAAAACACTCACGAAAATGAGGACAAATCACCCAAAGGGGCAAAACCTTTATATTTCACTATATCTTATAACAACTTACAAATACAGAGAAATATTTATTGACACACGAGTAGTCACAAACGTTGGTTCCTTGTCATCAGCAAGAGATCTCGCAATAGCTCTAATCGTCAGCAATGAAGAGTCAACCTTACTCCCCACAAGTGTACTTTGGACGAGTAGAAAAAGTAATCCAGGGTTTAAATGATTCACATATGAATTTGGGGAAATTTGGTGAATAAAAAAAAGGTTTAAAAATCTAAAAAATGTTTATGTAGAAAATGGAGATGTGAAGACTTGAAAAATATGAGTGCAAAAAACTGGAATTTATAAAAATAAAATAAAGGTGGCGCTGTCGCTCGAAAGAAATAGGGACAGCGCTCGAACGACAATTGATGTCATTTGAAGGACTTTGTGCTAGATGCGTACGGCGTTTAAACAACAATATGATGTCATTCGAACGACGCGTACAACAATTTTATTTCCCCTCAACACTTAGAAAAAATTCTTATCACATTGGAAAACATTTAAGGTACTCAAAAACATTTTACAAAAATTCCCAAATAAATACGAAAAAATTCAAAACTCCAAATTAAATATTTTACCATAATTGCTAGTGGAGTAGTGGGAATGTTGAAGACGCATGTTGAACATTGCTCAATGATGTTGAACTATGCACATATGAAGATGATGGGTGCATGATTCTTCGGATTCGGGTCGAGTTCGTCATGAATGATCGTGTGGACGTGCCGAATGTAGCGGTATAAGACATATGCTCTGATCTAGGACAATTAGAAAATTTCCTAAATACTAAAATGGATATTTATAAAATCATGTCCTTACACCATGACTTGTGAATAATTATTAGGAATATTATTATCAGATAGGCATTCATAAAAAGTTGATAAAAAGCCTAGGAACAAGTGGATCAAAGTTTGTGTTTTCTTTTCATTCAAAATTCAATAAGAAGTTGATTCCATTACAGAAATAGTTCAAGCTTATTCCATGCATGTTCTTCATTCTCTATATTTTGGGATAATTGTTTTATTTCTTTGTTTTTGTTATTCAATAAACATGTATTCATATAATGTTTATAGTTCATGCATAGTGCTTAATAATATCATGTCCGACCAGATTTTTAGATGGTTGGGGTGCATGAAACCAACCTACGTATTACGAGTGGATATAAAATCGGATAAATTTAAACAAATATTTTAGAGGTTTGATATATGAATGGAAAAAATATTGTAGGTCTTTTAATTTAGTTTTCCTTAGGTAACCGAAATATTTAAGGATACGATACACGTGTCGATAATTTCATCATTCGCATTAAATATATTTTTGACTTGATTTTGTACGGAGTGAAATCTTCATATGTTGAGTACTTAGATAAATTCAATGTTTTATCTTAATTGTGTATTTAATTCTTGAATGTTTTATATCCAATATATTTACCGACGGTTTTGGGGGTTGTATTCCGACCCTATGTTCTCATATAGTTTACTTTCGAAAATCAAAAGTTAGTCTTGCATTCATTTAAGTAGTTTACATTTATTAATTCAATTGACATAGTTCATAGTAATTCTCATACAAAATTCATCATCTTTTCTTATTTCTTTTGACAATCGACATTAAGTTTTTGACACCTTCACTTGGTAGTCATTACGTTTCACATCCTATTCCCAATGGATTTGAAACCCGACTTATCGGGTATTACTTGAGTGACTGACTTACACTTGAGTTATAGTTACATGCATAGCATACACATTATGTATGGCGTCAATCTCCCTTAAACCATTTACCTCCCTAAATGTGAGAACATGTTATGCGAATTGGAAATAGAGAGGAAGGAAAAATATCACGTAACAGTATAAAGTGATACAAAAACATAACATGGAAACAAAAGAAAAATAATCAACACAACGATCAATTAATTCCAATATCGATGAAAATATGATACGTACTTGAATACACAATGAATCATGAGATATCAATTCAAACAACCAACAAAAGCTACCAATATGATCATATAGCATGCCAATTTGATTCAAAGATAAATCACATGGTAAACAAGGATTACATACATATGCAAAGACTGAAAGCAAGACGATACCATATATATAAATATGAAAAGTATACCAATGACACAAATGGTCATATATATAGATATAAACGACTATAAAACATCTATTATCATTAGAGTCTATAATATCTATTTACACAAAAGGATTTCAATATGAGGCACATTGATATTATAATAAGGTATCACTTTAATTCTTTTAAGAAGGCATTTATTTATATATGCAACCAAATATATTTTGGGAGATAGTTCTCTTGTATGGTGTGCCAATTTCCTTACCTCAGATCGAGATACAAAAATTCTTTCGCATTTTTGGATGACTTTATGGAAAAGGTTGAACACATTGTTAAATTTCTATAGTACTAGCTACCTTTAGACATATGGGAAAACTGCGGTAGTTAATTGGACCTTAGGCAATGTGATTCAATGTATTACAAGATAAAAAGTCTAAATAGTGGGATATTTATTTATACCAAGTTGATCAGAAATATAACTTCACTGTTTACTTCTCTACTGGTAAATTACCATGAGATGTTTTTTGGTGTTATATAGATAAGCTCCCTTGATGCGATCTCACTACCAATCCTTATAAAAATATTGTAGTAGTTAGAATTACATAAAATATAAAGAGTATTCAGGGGGGTGAAGAAAACATAAGACGAAGATTATTCCAAATACAATGTTGAAGAATATCAAAGGAGAATAACTATTTTTTAAATGGGGAGGCATTGCCATGGTCTGTTTACATAAATCATATTATAGTATGAATATACAATAAAATTAAAGAAAATAATAGTAATTCATACAAGATTCTCAATGATAATTTTTATCAGTGGCCTCATATAAGGCGAGCCTCAACATTTTGTATACTTCATCAAGTTGGACTCAACATGACAATGGCCTCATATAAGGTCGGTCTCAAATTTTGGTGGATCTCCTTACGGTCATCATCAGTATTTAGTGGTCCTCTATGTGGATGACCTCGACATTCAGTGGCCTCAAATAAGGTCAGCCTCGATATTCTGGGGTCTCTACGATGTCGGCCTCACTTCTGTGAGCTTGGCATCAACATTTACTGGCATTAAGTAAAGTCAGCCTCAACACTCGTTAGAAATCCATAGGCGAACCTCAATATTCAGTCGGCCTCCATATGGTTGGACTATACATTCAGTGGGCCTCTATGAGTTCGACCACAACATTTAGTGGCCACAAATAAGGTTGTCCACAACATTCAGTTTCCTCCATAAGGTTAGCATCAACATTCAACGGGCCACTATAAGGATGGCCTCGACATTCAGTGGCCTCCATAAGGTCGTCTCATTATAAAGAAAAATACTTTAATGATAGTTAAAAATAGTCATGAAAGGTGTTTTATAACTATTTTGTTTTTCGGTAAAATCAGTCATAAGTTTCGGTGTCAGAAAAGATACTTGTATAAATTGTCATATTATATGGGTATTATATATGACTGTTTTTTAAAAGTCATCATTAAGCCACCAAAAAACTTTCATATATGATACAAAAACTGTCATGTATGATCTAAAAAACTAACATGTATGATTTTAAAAATAGCTGGAAAAACCATTTGTCTATTTAAAAATTGCCATGTAAAATATTTCATATCGTGAGGGTAAAAAATATTCAAACCATGGTTGACAAATAAACTAAAACACAATTCAAAAGGTATAAAATCATTTATTCCACATTCAACGTTATAATAGATACATTATAGATTATGTCATTTAGCCTAGAGATACAACAACACTCCAACCAGCATGTTTTTCATCTCACATAAAACAAAACTACACTAAGTCAAATTAAATTAACACATCAACCAAATTTAATTTTTCTATCAAAATAAAGTGTCCCTCTGTAGTAATAACTACTTCATACTTTTAGGCAACAATGGGTCGAAGTTCTCTTCCTTAATAAAAGTGATATGAGAATTCGTATTAAAATTTCTTAAAACATACAAAAAAAGGTTCAACTCAAAGTTCCTAATTGTTCAACTAATCTTCACCATCATTGTATATTTCACCACTACTATACTTTACACAACAAATCTATGGATTAACAGTAGAAAAAAAATCAAGGGTAAGCATGATATGAAATGTAAATACCAAAAAGAACTTAAATACCAAAAAATTAGTGGATAAATATTTACACTTGTTTATCATGTAAACTTTTAATTTTTGATGCTTAGATCTGAGAAGTGGGGGGAATTCATTACTGGCATTATATAGCGGTTGTTAGATCCTAAGAGTAAGGATAATGTCTAAAGGGGATAATGGTTCATAGACATCGTATTAATGACATCGTAAAACTCAATGGTAAACAAGTTTACTTCCAAGGGAACTAAACATAAACATGTAATGACTTGGTTCACAACCCTTAGAGCTTATAAAGAAAACATCTATCTCCTATGACATCCGTATTAATAATAAACTTATATCTCGTGCCACAACTTGTGGATAATAATATTGATGTTGAGAAACAATAAGAAGAAAATCAAATTGTGGTAGTGAAACAAGAGGTTGATCATGCTAACTTTCCAACTAAAGTAATTATTATTGATGTTGTCATCACAAAAAATTTACAAAAGGAAAGTCTAGATAATAATAGTTTTTATGGGGATGCTCTACTGACTAATGAAGATCAAAATACATAGTTCAGTTGAAGCCCTTGGAAACTGTGACCATGAGGCAGATGTTTTTAATCCAGTCAATACTCCTACAAAATTTCCCAACAATTCATGGGCTAGACTTATGGATGAAGAAGGGGAATAATGAAGTAAAGAAGATAAGGAAGAGGGGCACTATGACCTGAGCAACATAAATTGGTCGATTTCTATTCACAAAAAGAAGTGGAGTACATAAAGAATGTTTTCCTTATCAATTTAAAGAAGACTTAAGGTAATAATAGATAATGATGGTTTTATTATTGTCATTTCAAACTCTTAGAAGAAGAAGAAGAAGCTAAAAGCTAAAGTCATGACGAACTGGAAAACTCAGAAAATCTATAATTTGAGGACACTAGATACTCCCATAAATGAAGTTGTTTTATCGTAACATGGGAGGACTAGGCATTCCTCACTCAAAAAATGCTCACTTCCTGGGATATTCAATACAAACTTGATTTTATTTGTGTTGCTGAACCAAAAATCTTATTTTCTAATGACTTGATGAAATTCTTCAAAGCGATTGATTATTATATTATGCCCATATTGATGCTAAAATCATACTTTATACTTGTAAAAAAAATACCTACATCTTCAGTAAAAAGGAAATTGAACAGTGTTCTTTGAAATCAAAACTAACGCCTGAGGAAGTCAACCAGGGGGGGCTTGATTGTAACAAAAACTTCTATCATCCACACATACAGAATAACTCCTCTTGAATGTATCCATCCTAGGTCAGACCCTTGCCCCACCATGATTCCAACCCAAACACTTACACATATTAACTAGATTGAGTTATTGAAAGAAATCTAGTCAAATCATAGGTTTATAATTCACCCTATATGGGTTCTCAACAACTCAACAGATATTTAACTTGAAACAAATGAAAGCCTAAATTACATATCATAAACACAAACACATATAAACACACATCATTGAATAATTACCTTGTCATTCTTGTCTGGTTTCTTTTTGAAGTGATTGAAATTCAACACCTAAACCTAGAGAAAGATTATTAATCATACTAGAAATTAGCAATTAGTTACACATATGCGTTCATTAACAATGAAATATCACATTAGTTACAACTAGTAAACTATTCCACCAACAAGAAAATGGCTGTTTGCTACAAATTTGACTCAACCAGAAGAAAATTAATTGGACATGTTTAAAAATTCTTAAAAAAATGAAATCTACTATAAATTTGAACTCAACCAAAAACATCAAATACCAAATAACGCTATGTAATATATAATTTTATCTATTGATTCACGCTAATGTGGTGGAAGGGAATTCTTGTGATACATGTTAACAAAAACGTCATTATTCGTGTAGACGATTCCGCTATTTGAGGAAAACGGAGTAATATGCTAGCTAACATATGGTCAACCTCCTCCTTACAAACTATCAATGCTTACATTATCCATTAACATCTTAATATAATACATAATACAATATTTTATAGTCATTAATTTCTCAATTAAATATATTTCTCATTAATATTCAATAGTTATACAAGACTTCAAAACAAATTTGAAACCAAATTCAAAATGCACGTATTCACCAACCAACTACATATAAAAATGTAAACACACCCCTTCATGTATGCACAAGCACAACCAACATGATTTCCTATATCGTTAAGATTTTCGTGAATAATGCAAGCATTATTTGATAACAGAGTAAGATTCAACAGGTCGTCCATAAAATAAACTCATTTGACTTAATTTCAACAAAACAACTGAGTCAAAAGTAAAGAGAATTATTTCATGCAAACTATATATACGATTTTGTGATGTGACCAAACAATCAACAAGCCAAAACTATCATTAAACCCTTCACATGATTCCCTTTCGTAAGCTAATGAAGAAAATCAAGTCATTTAATCGATTACTGCATTATGCAAAAAAAAAATTAGACAAATGCGTTGGTGATTGACACACTTATAGAGGGAAATCTATGAAATGGAAGACTAATCTTAATGAAAGTATGCATTTGGGGCCTAAAATAACAATATAATACCTTACAAACTAGTGCCGACCTGCCAAAACTCCAAATCATAGAATATATGCACGAATGAACTCATATTGATCTCGTGAGTTCGATATGACGCCTTCCCAATCAACTCTTTCATCTAAATAAGACGATGAAGTTGCAATAAGTTTTTAACACATCGAAATAATGAGGTAATTAAAAAAAAATAAAGAACATTCGACTTCATTTTAATAGATTTAAATTGTCTTCTAATAGGCATCTCATTACCTTCATTACTTAAAAACTGCATATAACTTTCCCTCGTTGTTTTGGGCCCTAAGAATAAATAAAAGTTTAGTACATTCTCATGAAAAATGTGAAAATATAGAATTTTAGTATAATCAACATCTAATTGCCTTGTCCTTCTCCCAATCTGGTAGTTATCTTTTTCAATTGATTGCTAAAAAATATTCGATTACACTTTAACATAAATAAAATATTAGTATTACGTGAAAGTATATCATTATTTTTATAAACACTTATTAAGATAACTTACATGCTTATATAGAGTTTAAGATCTAATTTTGGTTCATAAACACTTATTAAGACAACTTACATGCTTATATAAAGTATAAGATCTAATTTTGGTTAAAGTGTAATCGATCGAAAACACATTATTAGAAATGATCGAAAACATTATTAGAAATGAGGTCAATCACAATCGTAACCCAATGATACTAACATTATGACACATTATTAACCATGAATCCATTTGAAAATTATAAAAATATATATTTGAAAATTATGATTGCTACAATCTTATATGCATTAAATGGAATACACAAAATTTGTTTCTTTGATGCCTTTAGTATTGTTTCTATTATAATTGATGCCTATCCCCCCCTTTTTAAAGAAAAACGTCATGGGTAGAGAAGGGATTTAAATGTAATAACTTCATAATTCCTTCAGAATTTATCATATAAGCATATACATAGTAAACCAACATATGTGAGAAAGCAGTACATTGAGTGTTTTAAATAAAAGTGTACCGAACCTTATATATGCGATAATACAAACTCCGTCTAATTCTTGCATCTTACAAAAATGCATTAATTCATGCTTTAGAATGTATATTTTCTCAATATCATCATAAAAAATATCTACTAGAATCTTTACAGTATCCATCATCACGATATAATCAAGCACGTTAGTAATGTGATAATTGCAGCATTTTGCCTCCAAAATCTTGATTTTTTTCATTATGTTTTACATATTCAATTTAAACAATGAAAAGAGATAACATAAAAAAAATCACAACCACATCAAATGCAAAACTGAATGCATTTAGTTGGGGATAAAATCAATTACCTTGTCATCCGAAAATATAAACTCTTCAGGCCAAGAAGTATGTGAATTGAGTGCATCTTTAATAATATACATGTCCACATTAGGAACTAGTACAGGAAAATGAGATTCAGGAGAATGAACATTAGTTATGGACATAAATAATTAATTATCCCCCAAGAGGACATTGTGGATGGTATTAATGTGTGAAACACGATAAAAAATAGTCTGGTAGAAACAACATTAACATGTCAATTCAATGTCAATCTACATCGTTTGCCCTGTATGAAAATAATAATGAATGAAATATTTATTAAAATTAAAAAAAAATACATTACTAATATAGTTAATGATGTTAGGAACCTTCCCAATATTAGATTTAGGATTCGATGATGACAATAGACATTTTCTATTCCCATTACTTTGGGCCTATTTACACATTGAAAATGCCAAAATAAGTCTATAAAAGTAAGATATATAAATGTCAATCATTTAACAAATAACTTAAATTACCTTCTCTTTTATTACTTAGGGGGAGAATCACATGATTCACTCACATTAATTGAATGCTTCATGTATTTATTATTGTCACTTTTCTGAATGTCTAAGGTAACCTTCTTCGCGAACGGCGGTGCAAGTGATTCACTTTTGTACTTCATCAATTGTGTCATTGCTTCCTGAAGTTGTCGCTCTTTTTTATTTTGCCTTCTCCTATTTTTGACACAACATAGAATTTAAGTCTTTAATATGTTGTTTCAATCCACGTCTAAGGAGATGAAAGTAAGTTGTAGGAGTGATTCCTTTTCACATTCCCCTTGCTCGACCATTATGTGCTGTAGTATCGAGGGCCAATGTTATGATGTATGAGGTTCCTTGAGTTACTAATCTCCTATCATAGACTTTCCTTTTCAATGCATCCTGGAATAATGCAAATTTATCAAGAGTATGGTTAGATCTTTTATATAATTAACTACTTTAGTTTATGAACATGTTAGAGATGATTCTAGCCGTTAATTTTTACGGATTTTAGATGAACTCAAATTTTTTGCACAAATTCCTTTGTGCATCATCTAGATATTCTCCGTTTCTATATTATTGAGCCTTTCTCCACATCAGAACCCTATCATCCTCATCAAATTTATCTCCATGTTTTTCTTTCTATATTAATTATAAATTAAGAACAAGAAAGTGAGATGCTATTTATCTAATAATTTTATATATTAATCTTAGAAAATAATACAAGAATTCAATAACGTACCATAATTTCATCGAGATTTGCATAGCCCAACTTACTAAGATTGTGGTTAAACTTATTCTTTGCATGCTTTTCTACTCCTTATTCACTAAATTTTCATGTATTGCACAGATAGTTAATATAAGAATTTAGCCATATCATAAAATAAATGTTAACATGTATAAAAGAAAAGGAAATTTAGATATACCTTAAAATTCTCACATAGTCTTGCTATTATAAGCTCATCCCAATCCTCCAAGTCAATAATATTTTTATAGGGATTTGTATGGTTCCTACGCTTATCTGGGTCATTTTTAAATGTCTTGATGTAATTCTTGGTAAGTTCTCATTTCAAATTCTTCCACGAACGACCAATATCATTTATCACTGCCTTATTTGATTCTGGGTCCATAACGAATTTAGCCTATAAGTAATAAATATTACATTGCAAAATAGAAACTTGAAATTATACTAAAATAGATAACAATTAATTAGCACATACCTCTATATCCACCCATAAATTTTCTTTTAATGTCTTTGGCACTCTATGCCAACTTAGAAATCTTATGGGTGCTATTGTCCTTGCCAAAAGCCTTTGTAACTTGCAAAATCAGACCCTGTTTTCCCATTTGGTTGTCCATTTTTGTTTTAATTTACTTGTACTCGGTCACTGAAAACCCTTTTGCTTATCCAATCAAAAATAACTACACCTAAAACCGTTAATATTTGTTACTTAAATTTCCTGGTTACTTTCTAAATCGTTCGGCCGATTCGAATGGAAGTCATCTTCCTCGTCCATATCCACTACACAAACAAAGCAAACAATCATTAATATCCAAGAAAGAAGATTAAACAGCATAAAAGATGAGATGAATTTAAAAAAATCATTTCCAAAGAATGTCACATGAGCAATTATAAAAGTGATAAGTGAGGTAGGATTAAAGAAGAACTCCTATTAGAGAACTTAAAAATTCGGGCATGAGAACTACTTTAGATTCTTTAAACTTAATTGATTTTATAGCAATACCATCTTGTCTTAATTGAAATTGTGTTTGTATACTACCTGGAAATAAAAAAGTAGATTATAACTTCTATCGACACATCTATAAATGGCTTTATATCTTAAAAGTACTTAACATAACTTAATAGTACCTATAAATGACTGCATATGAATAAAAATCACATAAAAACAAATCTAAATCTACGAATATGCATTATCCCCCTCTTTTTGTGAGTTAGAAGAATCACCTTTGTTTAAATCTATCCTTTTACATAAGTTAAAAGACCCACAAGCATAAACACCAAGAGCATAAATTCATTAAAGTGAATTTATAGATAGAATTTTATTCACAAACAACGTGTTTTAACTCAATGATTAAAAGGATGTCAAACTTAAACATTTTACCTCATATTCTCATCAAATATAAACAAATAGAAATACAATATCAACTAGAATGCTTAAAAGTAAAATAACCAACAAACTAAGAAAGGAAAGACATAAAATTAACCCATACAAACAAGGATAAATAAATCAAATCTATAACTTCAAGACACTTTCCCCAATAATCTTCAACAAATTGTACTACATATTAATAAGGTCACAAATATGCAATGAAACTGACACTTTCTATTTACTTCTAATTATCAATCTAAATTCCCTCGCAATCCAGACAAGCATATGACTCGTCACTTTCATTAATCAATTAAGCATTTGGAAATTCATTGGTGGTGACATGATCTTAAAAACATCGAATAGTGTACTCATCATCATTATAATCATAATTATAAACTCTTTGTGGAGTAACAAGAACGATTGACAATTTAGGATCAAATTGGTTTGGAGCATATAAAACATGTTTGGATTGAGAAAATAAATTAAGGGCTCATTATCATAGCCAACTCTTCCACGATCAACCGATGTCAAGCCATGCTCGTATTTTGTATACCATTACTGTTGTCGACCCAATCACACTTGAAAATTAGAATCTTAAAGGTTGAATAATCGGGCATCCATATTTCATCGATGAATGCCATAAAAACCCAAATTTAAAACCACGGGATGCTTATCATTTGCACTAGAAACTAGCATTATTGTATCTATGAGCCTAATTTCACTATTTTGGTTTACTCGTTCAGTATCGTGACATTTCATATGGAAACAACAACAGTTACAGATATAACCAGGATATTTTAATACATCTTGATGAGGTCCTTTAGCTAACCATTTCAAGATGTTCGAAACACTATTGTTGAGGGTATATAACTCCTCTTCAACCCGATTTTTTAAAATATTAGTCATAATTATAATATTCATTTAAACCTTAACATAATAAACTAATCATACCTTATAACGAAGCCAACAAATAATGGTCTTATTGTGTTTCTATTATAACCATTTCTCATTTTTTGCACTTTTGAGGATGCCTTTTCCTTAAGCTCCCTATTATATTATTATTAGGGAACAAATTGTTATCCATTAAAACCAAATACAATACAATAAAGTAATTTCTTATTAAAGCTTCGAAAGGGAAAACAACTACACGATATGGAGGTGTTTTTCAACCCTATTGGGTTTCCATTACATATTCCATCATCGCCATGATCAATCGCATTTCTACCTAATAGAACTCCATCTGCATGAAGACCATGTAAAAATTCCATAAAAAATTCAATTGCATCTTCTGCAATATAGCTTTGGGCGATGAAACCTTTTGGGCAATTTCGATTATTTACCTGACCCTTTAATTATTTCATGTTCCAACAGAAATCTTAAACAAAAAAAAACAATGTTGTTTAATTGTAACATTATTGAATAATGACATAATGATTTAGCGTGTGCAAACCTTTCAAAGGGAAATATCCAATAAGGGAAAAATGGACCACAAAGTTCAACCTCCTTAATAAGATGTACCATTAGATGCACCATTATACCAAAGAATGATTGATGGAAGTACTTTTCCAAACATAATGTTATCACAATGTCATCTTGAATACCTTTCAACTTCTTCACATCCACTACTTTTGTACAAAGAACAGTAAAGAAAAAGCACACCTTAGTAATTGCATATCTGACATGATTTGGTAGCACAAATTGTATTGCCAGCGAAATTATTTGTTACATTAGTATTTGACAATCATGACACTTGAAATAATTTTGACTCTCGGATTGAAACAAGGTTATTTAAATTTGACGAGTACTAATCGGGAACCTTAAGTTGAAGCAATGTCTCACATACCCTCTTTTCCTTTTTCTTGACAATGTATAACATGTTTGTGGTAAATACGTTCATTTCCCCTTATCTGGAGGTGGAAACTCCCCGCTTAAATCCAGGCCTATAAGATCAAAACGATTCTTGACTCCATCTTTTGTCTTACCAAAAATTTTAAGGAGGGTTCCTATTATGCTATCATGAATATTCTTCTCAATATGCATAACATATATTGTGTCCAACAAGAAATTTTTTCCAATACTCCAATGTAAAGAATAATGATTTTTTCTTCCAAAATTGGGAGCCATTATGGACATCCATATTCTTTTCACCAGCCTTCGTCTTTTGTTTAAATTTACCCTTTCCCTTCCTCATTGGTGTGTATTTTTGACACATCTTCTTTCCTCAAGATTAATTAATACTTTCAACATTTTCTAATATTTTCTCTCCACTAAATTGATTAGGTTGTTCTCGAAACTCTTGCATACCATTAAAAGACTTCTTTTTCTTTCGAAACTAATGGTATTATACAAGCACAGTATCCCTTTTACATTGTAACCACAAAAATTCCCATATACAAGGAAATCATTAATAGTCCATAACAATACAACCTTAAATGTAAATGAATCTTGTGGGTAAGCATCATAAACCTAAATATTTTCATCCCATGAGGTTTTCAAGTCATAAATTAATGGTGCCAAGTAAACATCAATATCATTATCAGGCTGTCGCAAACCCGATAACAATATTGTCAAAATAATTTTTTTTGCTCTTTGGTCTCAATGATGACTCATGGTTGTAGGTTGACAACATTATTAGACAACAATTGTACTTACTCTAGAGTATAATGTGGGTTTATTCCATCTACTAAACGTTATAATCAAAGGTTTTTATCTTCCTTTTCGAACTCTGGTCACTTATCATAGGCCAAATTCCATGTTGGGGAATCTGCGAGGTGGAATAGCTTACCATCAACCTCACTTTAATTTGCATTCTAAGTTAAAGCCTTAGAGGTTTGTATATATTGAAACCATATTTTGAACATAGGAATGGAAAAAAATACCATAAATGTTTTACTGGTACACCCACCTTCACCTCGGTTGTATTCTTTATTAACTTCTACCCTGGTGTTCCATAAGTAGGGCATACATTTTCATTTTTGTGCTATTTTCTATAGAGTATGCAATCATTAGGGCATGAGTGTCTATTTTCATACCCCATTCCAAGCATATATAATGTCTTTAAGACCTTCTTCATAGATAGAGACAGTTCATTATTTTCAGGGCGCATTTTGGAAAATAATTCTAGCATATTTGAAAACCTCATATCCGTTCACATGCTTTTTGCATTCAAATTTAATGTACTCACAAGCTCACACATCTTTTTTAACTTTCTACACCCTTCATATTAGAGTTTATGTGCATCTTCAAATAACTTTTCAAATGCTTTAGGATTCCCCTTAAAGTCTATGTTTACTATATCAATCCTCTCCACCATACAACCAACATCTTTAAGATTATCGATCAAATTATCTTGATGGAATAGGACTACCATATTGACATGGGAGAAAGTTAAATTAGGAGAAACTTCCCCATGCCATATCCATGTACGGTAACTCTGGTCAATTCCATTCGCATATAGATGACCTTTGATTTCTTTAGGACTCCATTTAAAGCAATTTCCACAATATATACACCAACATTGTATAGATTCACAATTTTCAGCATTTTTTCAGTAACTTTAAGAAAATATTCAACCCCTTGTAAGTACTCATGTGATAATATATACATAGACATCCACGACTTGTGTGTTCCCATTTCTAAAAGGGTGTGATTACCATCCAAATTAAATCATAAATCCAACCTAACTCACATCAACAAATCCCACTTGCTTTTACCCATTAACTTTATTTCCATTCATCACAAATTAAGAGTCAAGTAATTAATCCAAACAATATTAACATGCATAACCTCAAATTTGATTTAACATATGTCACAAGTTATAAGAGTCAAGAAATCAATCTGAACAATATAATTATTGTTCTTTTTTCATGTGTGTAACATATGTCACACGTTATTGGAGCACCAAAAATAATTATATTCATAAAAAAAATCTAACCCCCAAAAAAGACATCCATAAAAATAATAAGAATGATAATTTTTTACACGATAACTTATTTTACCAAGACAAACCAATTATGATGACATGTGATTAATAAAGCATTCTTACTTTAAATTTATTAATGCTTGAAAATAATAATTTAAACAAAATCAACACAACCGCACAGTGACATTAACTTGAATGGCAACCCCTAGTTTTGAAGTATAGTTTGGAGGGATTAAATCAAATATCCTTACAAATAATAATATGCACACAAAGAACGATAATCGATATCATTGTCATGTTGGCCATTATCTATATATCTTTAAGAACTAGGTTATGTGAGTTTAAGGTATTTGTAAGGACAAATTTTCAATCGAGTCAATTTGTTTTGTAATTGGCTTAATTTCGGACAAAACAGTTTGAGTCTAGGATAGGTATTGAGTTGTGATACTACAAAGCCTATGACATTCCGAATTGAAGAAACTGATGTTAAATCATTGAAGATGATATCATATCGAGTTTTGTTTTTCACATTAAGATGATTCTGGATCACACATGTATGAATTTTCAGTGCTTTATGAGATTTAGAATCTTGTTTAAATGATGGATAATTTAAAATGTTTTTACATGTTGGGAATTTAAAATTTAATTTGTGAAATTTTATTTTAATTATTTCTGAGTTAAAGTATTTTTATAAATTTTGAGTATTTGTTTAAAATTAAAATTAGAGTTTTCTATCATTCAAACGACATTCTTTGTCGTTCAAATGACATTTTACTACACCAAAAATAGGATTCTGGCACGGTTTAAAACTGTGCCAGATCAAATCTGGCACGGTTTTGAACTGTGCCAGAATCAGGTGTTCCAAAATGGGAATTTTTTTCTGGCACGGCTCAAAAGTGTGCCAGAATCAGTCAAACAGGAACACTTCTGGAACACTTTTAAACCGTGCCTGAATTTGTGGCATGCTTTTGGCACAGTTTTTAACTGTGCCAGATTCAACAAAATAGGAACACTTCTGTCACACTTTTAAATCGTGCCAGAATTTGATATTTCTGGCATACTTTTGGCACAGTTTTTAACTGTGCCAGATTCAGCACAGTTAAAAAAATTTAGCACAGTTTAAAACCGTGCCAAAATATGATACACTTTTGCCACGGTTTTGAACTGTGCCAATTTTTTTATTTAAAAAAAATATTTGAAAGGACAAAATTCACAAATTAATAATATTGCGCGTTATTAATAAACTAATGTACATACAAACTTCAAAATATTACAAGTCTTTAATTTCTCAAAGGCCTAAAAAAAATTGGGCAGAGTTTCCTCTATTTTCTGGACATTCCAAAACCTGTTAATACAAAACCTGCCTAACATAAAGCCCGCACGGCCACAAAATATAACAATTAACTTACAAAAGCCCTCATGGCCATAAAAGTCAATAATAAAACAACAAAAGACCTTACGGTCATGACACAAAAAAATGGAATCATTAATAAACCCCTTGTTGTAAACCATTGAGTTCTTTGTGTGTTCCACATGAATAAAAGCCAACAATAAACTGTTATCCTGCAAAAAAAAATAGAATACAAAAAAAGATATGATATTAGTAACCCAATAATTTACAAAAAAAAAATACTCAAAACAAAAAAATTACATATATGAATGGAAATTATCGTCATACTCAAAATCCGAGAGACCCGAGACTACGTGGTCAGTTCCTACAAGTTACATTGGTCCCGTGCGAGGTGTTCGTGCCTCCTACGGGGTCGTTTGGGGGTTGGTTTGGGTTTTCACTCTTTAAAGGCATGTTTTTAAGTTTAAGTGTTCATTTTTGTAAATTATCATCCTATTCACAAACCGGGAGGCCCGGGACTACGCGGTCAGTTCTTACAAGTTTCATTGATCCCGTGCGAGGTGTTCGTGACTCCTACGGGGTCGTTTGGGGGTTGGTTTGAGTTTTCACCTTTTGACGGCTTGTTTTTGAGTATAAGTGTGATTCTTGCAAATTATCGTCATATTCACAAATCGGGAGACCCGGGACTATGCGATCAGTTCCTACAAGTTACATTGGTCCCGTGCGAGGTGTTCGTGCCCCCTAAGGGGTCGTTTGGGAGGTGGTTTGAGTTTTCACCCTTTGACGGCTTATTTTTAAGTTTAAGTGCTGATTTTTGCAAATTATAGTCATACTCTCAAACCTTTAGACCCGGGACTACGCATATGGCATATTTGCATACACGCAAACACGAGCACACGCACACACGCGCCCCCATGCCCCGTCCCATTCACTTTGTTATTTTGGGTTTCAAAATCAAGGTTAGATCCCATTGATTTATAATCTAGGTTTGTTATAAACTACAACGGTTTTCCTCACATTCGATTTTGACCAAAAACCAATAATTGGTTTCCATCTTATACGCCATCATTTTAACCATTGAATCGCCCACAGTTTTTGACCCCTGGTTTTTTTACTGATATGAAAAGCATCACTTCCCTTTTACTAAAACCACTTCGTTTTCTCCAGGGACTCACATTTTTTAAATGGTAAAATACTTATTCCTATATAATTCTCACGGTTTTGATTTAATCGCTAAAAGTTGTGCTACAGGTGTCGATCAAATTAGTTATTGTTTTGTGTTTCTTTGGCACTCATTGGATTGAAAAGAATATCTAGGACTGTTTTTTTATGTTAATATATACAATGTTGAAAATAGCTATTGTCGATCAATCTGCATATATATATACATATATATATATATATGCATTTTCATATATATATATGCAATCTGCATATATATGCATATGCTACATATATATGCAGTGGCATATATATGCAGCTGCGTATATATACAATCTGCAAATATATGCCACTGCATATATATGCAGATGCTGCATATATATGCAACTGCATATATATGCTGCATATAGCTGTAGATAAATTATTTATCTCATTCTCTCAATGTTAATGTCTAGACTATATGTTCATTTTGTTACATCACTTTACATAAATAAATTGGAAATTAGTATGTGTTTAATTCATCGATTCTAGAGTGATTCGCTTGTTCAGATGAGTATAGTGATTAGTAAGTGTTTACTTTAAGTTTGCGGGTTTCAAATATTGACTATTTCAGATTCTTGAATTGACTATTATATTGAGTGTTCAAAATAATATCCTTTTCATTTGGTACTCTACCTCTAATATGATCTCTTCCTCACGTCTTTTTTCATTAGTTATTTTCTTTATTGTTTTTACCTTTTTAAAGGTGGGTTTTGTCACCCAACGGCTCGCACTATCGATTTCAGGTACCTGGATGAAGAATTTGGGGGAAAATGCATTGGGTCTATTGTTTTACGTTTTCACCCTTCGATTGCATGATTTTATGCTTAAATCTAAATATTTTGCAAATTTACGTCGTACACTCAAACTAGGAGCCTCGTGACTACGCGGTCGGTTCCTATGAGTCGCATTGATCCCGTGCGAGGTGTTCGTGACTCATTCTGGTATGTTTATTAGTTGTTTTACGTTTTCATTCACCAATGTTCAATTTTCAAATGTTGTATGCTTGCCTTAATCAATTTAGAACACTTACTTATTTCATAAAATTTTGACAGAATTTCCTTTGTTTATTCATGAAATCCAACTTATTTTACAACATGTGACTTATTTTACAACATAAGCCCAACAACAACAACAAGAACAAAAGCCGCAGCTAAACCACCAATAAATCCCTTCCACAGATTTAACATCTAAAAATAGTATATAAATCCATATAGCCCCTTCCTCCATGTCAACCACTTATTAAGGCCTTAAGACACACATCTTACACAACACACACACGCGTACACAACTAAATGAGGAATTTACTTTGGTAAAGGTGCACTACATTATAAAATCTTCTATCATCAATATAAAATACTTACTAAATTTATTCGCTACTTGAGATCCTCCGAATAAGCTCCCTCATTCTTGATCCTTGAGTATTTGTGCAAACAACTTGAGATCTTCCCTTTTCCAATCACTTCTTCGAGTTTCGCTTTGGCTTTCACCAGTGTGCTGATGTTGTATCAGTCCTGACACAAAAGGTCATGCAATACCAAAATTATATTTTAAAAAGATATATTAACCATTATATAGGGAAAGTAGTCATTTTACAACATGTGACTTAATTTTTTGACTTGTGAAATGTTCTTGGTTTTTTGTTTTATTTACCAGTTTTTCAATTTTGGCATACATGAAGAATTAGTGAAATTGAGTAAGTAATTGAGAAAGGCCACAAACCAAAAACATGTGTTCGATGTGGGTCCTATCGATTTGTCGATTTATTCTGAGTCCTATTGTGAAATATTGAGTATTGTCCTCACCCTGGGTCCTATTTATTATACTAAATAATTGCGAGTGTACAAAATAAATAAGACAGTCATAAAGTCTATAAGCATGAACTATAATGTTACCATGGAAGTAGGATCTTACATAAATTGGTGAAATTAACAAAGGCATATCCCTATTGCCCTCTGGGATCACTCGCGCAAACCATGTATAGTCTTAGATCATCCCAAACCTACTTTAACACGAGAAAGCGATGAATCACCACGTATACCCATCGCTCATATATTCTACCATACCCAAGTCTATATGATGAAATATCCCCATCAATCCATCTCTGATACAGGTAGCTATACATGTGACGCGGGGGTTATATGACCAAGTCTTACTCATCTACTCAAGAAGGTGCCATCACGGTCTGCGTCGTACGTGCCCCGGTAACTAAATCCCCCTCGGTACGATATCCACGAGTACACATGTAGTGTGCATTTTACACATGGAAACATAAACAAAGTTTAGGAATTATTCACTCTGGTATCATTACAAAGTTATGTAAATAATGAACTTATCACATATAATAAACCTATGAATCACCCTCAACTTAATCTTACCCAACTCAACAAAACTCAAACCAAAACTCCATTAATGACCCCTAAACCTCCCATAAATCATTCATATAGCATCTAAATAAAGTAACTATGATTTAAAAATGCTTAAAACATCAAAAACACAATATTAATTCAAGATTTAATGATAACACCCAATTCTGTATCAAGAACCCTAAAAATTCAATCTTAATCAATTTGATTCCATTCTCTAAATATTTACGCATATATTCAAGGAGTTTATGAAGTATTCATAGTAGAAGTCAATTCATATACATAATCTAACAATTTCAACTCATATTGAAATACAAATAAACCAAACCAAAGAAAATTGACACCAATTACTACTTAATCACTACACAAATTGACATCAATAACTATATCTCATATAAACTAAGGTTGTGTAAGTAATGTAAATGGTAAAATCTTAAATTACCAAAGAAAGTGGGGTTTCAAAGGTTGTGCGAGTAATGTAAATGGTTAATTTTGGATCTTTTAGAGGTTTGATATCAAGGTTCAATGGATCTTTGGGGTCGGATGTGCTCTTTAACCAAGCCATTGAGGATAGTGGATTATCAGACTTAGGCTATAAGGGACAATATAAACTTGATGTAATAACAAAAATGAGGTATGTTTGGTAATGGCCAGGCTAGTGTTAAAACCAAGCACTAAAAGCTTAGGATTCACTCCATTAAAGATGAAAAGGGTAATACTTGGGAGAATAATCAAGACGTTATTAGTCATATTGTGGGATTATTTAAGAAACAATTTACAGAAGACCAAACTACCATATTTAGTAGTGTAACTGCAAACCTTATTCCTTCTCTCATTTCCACTCCAGAGCTAAGAATCTAAAAAATGTATGGGCACATTATGATATACAATTGCAGTTACGATGATTTGAAGCCATGAGATGAAAAATGGATTAAAAAACTAACACAAACTTGAACTTTTAAAAAATGTACTAAATTGAAAACATGACATTCTGAATAACATCCTTAAACTTACTAAAGGCGGTCAACAAAAGGTTTAGGGACATTATCTTTTTCTCCTTGATCCGAGGCAACATATTGCAATGTAGAACTATGATGGAGCATACTTGGGATTGTTTTTTATTGTCCGTCTAGTATGCATAACACAATATTGTCCCAACAAAATATATGTCAAATTACAGAACATCTTGTAGGTTAATAATAAGTGAAAGAAGATTAGTTTTATGCCATAAGGGGCTTTGGAAAACAACATGTCGAAGTTCATGATGGGTTCAACAATCTTCCTTATAAAATGTTTTAAGAATGTGAAATCCCCAGGCCCCTCTATCGATAAGTTTCATGCAATTTCAATCATATAAAGACCTAAATTGCTCTCCTCATTGCACCATCATATACTAAGCTACAATGAATAATCTAAATACAATAAAACAATTTGAGTATCACCCCCTTGGTGCCAAATTTTTTTGAGGTTATTTTGAGAGATTAAGAGTAACAAGACATGGCTTTTTTTTAAATCTCCACAAGTTAAATTTTTTAACAAAAAAATTAAATTCATCAAACTCAAATTTAAACCAAATTTAAACCAACAATATCTCTAACATTAATTAAACCAACAATAACTGTAAAATATTTGTAATAAATATCAACCATTTACCTAGTATGAACTCTAAATTTAACATCTAACATAAATGGATGGTATCAAACATAAATTAATATACAATCTAAACTAGTTTCAAACAAGAAGATCTTATAATCAAAATAATAATAAAAGACATGCATTAGATTTAGATTAGACAAAAGAGAGAAGAATTTACCAATCTAGGGGCTCCCTGAAGAAAAGGGAAGAAACATTTATGTTGGGGAAGTGGAGATTCCATCGTTTTGGGGAGTGGTTTGAGATTTGATCGGAGAGTGGTCTGAGATTTGGGGATTTGGATTTGAGGGCAAACAAAAATTTTGTGTGTATATTTCTGGGCACAGAGGTGCGTTGAGGCTATGGAGGTGCGTGGGTGGGGGAGGTTATCTACGCAGGTGGGTGGATGGTCGAGGATGGAGACAGAGGTGCGTGGATGGTGGAGGATGACGGGGGTGAGGGATTGAGCGTGTGAGAGGGAGAGGGAGCGAGAGAGAGAGAGAGAGGGGGGCTGAGAAGAAGAGAGCGGGAGCTTAAAAAAATCAAGGGGATAATTTTTTGGGGGGGTATTTATATTTTAATGAAGTGTACTTAATTTTTTCACACTTTTAAACAGTGCCAAAATTTGGCACTGTTTTAAAGCGTGCCAAATTTCTATTAAACTGTGCCAAAATCTTACACAATTTTAAGTTGTGCCAAAATTTTAATATCAGGGTGTGCCAAAATGTTGTTTTTGGTGTAGTGTTTACATGTCCTTTAAATGACATGGTGATGTCATTCTAATGACCTGCCGCCTTGAATTTCATGTTTTATTACAAAAATACTATTTACTTGGAAATACAGAGAGAACCTTTGCCAAAATGTTTCTGCAATAGGTTGCAATAAGTTCCCAAAATTTTTCCATCATCCGAGGTTTTTTAAGATCGAATATCATAATTCCATAGCTTGTGATGTCGATCGTGCTTACTGGAAAATTATTCTTCATCTATTGAACAATATTTTTATGGGGTGGATTTCGTATGTGATGTGTACGAAGATGAAATGTTGAAGTTCATGCTTTGATTCTTTGACGGTTCTGAAGCTATATTGGTGGATAGTGAGGTACATGTGGAGTCATGTGTAGTGGAACTGGCATAGGTGGACTCCTGCATTGCACTATGGAGGAGCGGTTGAAGAGAAGAAGAGGCGCCAAGGCCTTGTGGCGGATCAATTCGTTGAGTCAGACTAAATTCTCTCTTTATAATTTTCGTATCATAATGATTGTCTGTTCGGGTCGTCCGAGGTTATTTCTCTTAGTTGTTTCCTCATACATCGACATCTCTCATGATTATTTTATTTTCATTATCTACTTAATCACTTAGATTAATGCAATATGATTAACAAGATAGAATTTGGTAAATTAAAATTGGGGTTTTCACAAGATAAGTTTTAGACATAGAATTTGGTAAATTCGGAAATATTGCATTCACCTAAAGATAATTGTTAAAGGACCTTTTCAAATTGGTATTAGAGCTAGAACATTAAATTATTGTGTTTGTGAATCTATGCCTTTAGGAATGAATTTGGCGGACGTGATGATCTTAAAACAAACTTGTTTGAAGGGTCTAATTGGAAAATGCATATGAAATCTGTACTTAATACTTTTCTCAAAAAGATTAATTTTGAGAGTTGTCCTGGTTGTAAGGGGTTTGGTCATAGGATAGATGAGTACCCCACTAATCTTAGGAAGGATGTTAACAAACTCAGAACTCATGTTTCCACCCTTAGTGATAAGGAGCCATAAGAGGAAAACTTTTATGCAAGTAAGAAAGACCTTACGACGTTCATGGCTAATCCTGTGAGTGATGACAAAAAATCTTCTTATGAAGATATTTCTTTACATGATTCTTCTGTGGCCATAGTTAGTGAAGCCCAAGAAAGTGAAGGCGATGAGAGTTAGGGATAAGGGTTTGAGGAGAGTGAGTTACAAGTTTCCTTCCATGATTTATATACGGATACTTTGAGGGTACATAAGGCTAACTTGAAACTTAATGCTAAGTTGAAACTTAATGCTAAGTTGAAAGAATGTGTTGTAAATAATAATAATAATAATAATAATAATAATAATAATAATAATAATAATAATAATAATAATAATAATAATAATAATAATAATAATAATAATAATGATGATGATGATGATGATGATGATGATGATGATGATGATGATGATGATGATGATGATGATGCTCTGATTGAGTATCTAAGGGAACATGAAAAGACTCTTCTAGAGAAGCTAGAATACATTGAGAGTGAGAGAGATAGTCTTTGAGGGTTAATGGAGGATATGAAAAAGGAGCTTCTAGAGTTTTTCTTGAGTCTAGGATTGGAGAGCTTGAGGAGAAGTTGAGAGACTCGAGTAGGGTTACGTGTGATTTGGAACCTAGGTCAGAAAAGTTATATTAGGCACAGTCTAAATCAAGGATGATATGTGTGGGATAGGCTTCTATGAACATGTTTCTTAAATTCCCAAATCGCACACCACATGTGTGAGAGAGCCGACTAGGAACATTAGGATAGGTTCAAATTTACGTAACATTCCTCGTCATATCTACACTTTCATTCATTGCATTAGGAAGGGCCACATCAGGCATTTTTTTTCTACTACCTTAAGAACACTAAGAATGCTCCTAGGAAGTTTAAGAATAAATTCATTTTGGTTACCAAAACTCCCATGCCTCGTTACACACCTTCTTGGATTAGGAAATGGAAATTAAAGGTTTTAGGAATTAGACTTCATGACTCTCGTTTTCTTGCACATATTTCACCCCACGTCACATCTCCCAGTTGACCTTGTTTGATGTTTGCCATACACTAGCTTTGCTGCATGTTATATCCATTCTACTTTTGTGATTAATGTATCTTTTGTACTTTGCCTTTTTTCTTGTCTTGAGTTATTGTGAGAATAATATAAAAGATTTTTATTTTTTTTATATATATTTTTGAAAAATACAAAAAGTTTATTTTAAGGGTCAAAAATATTTTTTGAAAAACACAAAAATATTTTCAATTTTTGTGTCTTGAGTTCACCCTTGATGCGGCATATTGGTATACTTGAACCCCCTTTCACTTCATATTTCCATGTGGCTAGTAAATTTGGTCATAATTTTGGATACATAGATTGATATTGACCTTTTGTTTAATGGGGTTGTTTCGAAGATGATTTGCATTTTTATTTGACAATGTATATGCCATCATACACATGCACGAGCTTAATTGAATATGTAACTTCTCATGCACATTTGAGTTTGGTGAGATGTTTTCCTCTCAATTTTGTCATCTACGCGCGTATTAGACTTAGGGGGAGTTATGCATGTAATAATCGTTTCCCGTGAGGATTTAGATTGCGTATTAAAAAATGATGAGTGTGTATGGGAAAGTGCTGCGAGAGGCATGTGAACTCGTCGTGAAAGCCGCTATTTAAAAGAGCACAAGAAAAAACTAAGGCAATAAAAAGAAAAATATGCCAAAAATGGGGCCAATAGGAAATCTCTTAAAAACAGAAAATAGATCTTTAAAAGAAAAATGCATAGAAAAGAATTATCAATTATGAGGGAGTTTTAGTTTAAGATCAATGGGTTTTCACTAATAGGTCCTAAGTTAAAAAAAAGTCGTGTCGTGATGCTATTATTTGTAGAATCATCAAAATTATAGATTTATGTGCGCGAGGTATGTTTAGTTCATAAAGTTCAAAGTTACAATTGTCATATATGGCTGAAACGTTGTTTGATGATATTTAGAGGTAAATTAGAGCTTCTTGAATGTACCTTTTTGTTTGAATTATGATTCATTTGTGTTAGTTACACTCCTTCATTCCATTCCATGTTTGAGAACATTGATACTATGCTAATGGGAAACTCGACCTTTTATTTTTTACTAGGATTTTACCTATTTTTTGTGTCAGGTGTTTAGTTCATGTATTCATTTTTTTCTAGTATATCATGGCACTTTTTCTGGGTTGGAGATCAACAGTTGCACATCTCGTTTGAATGAGATAGAGGGATCGTTCAAACGAATTTTACATGTATTTTGAAGTTTGGATCTCGCCAGGGTTGAGAAGGAAATATGTATGGTAGTTAGATGGACCTTTCAAATGACATCACACTGTTTTGTGTTGTTTGAAGTCAGTTCTCTTTTGGATCGCACAACCTTGACATATCGTTAGAATAACTTCTTTCATCATTCAAATGATGCCTTCGTATCTTTCTAGCGACCTGTCGTCCTTGTTCAAGCAACCTTAAAAATTATCTTTGGGGTTTTATATATCATTTTCAGACGACTTAGGCATTTTGCTCGTTCCTCCTTCTCTCTCCTATGTGAAAACTATACCTCCATTGTTGTACATCTTGAATCTTCAAAAGCTCATTTTCTCGCACTAAGTCAACCCATATCCGTGCTTGTGTTCGAACACCCATCTATCTACAGGTATCCTTCATGTTTTTTTTTTTTTTGAGTTTTTAGGTTGATTTGTTAGAGTTTGTTGTTGATTTGGGATTCTACTTTTGGGTGAAATGAATGTACATACTATTTACACTTCATGATACCCATTTTCATTATATGGTTTTACGATTCATGCTCATTCCATTTTGGGATTAAAAATCACAATTGTAGTGGTATGTTCGGTTAAGGGTTCTTTGAGTTTGCTGTTGGTTTGATGTTTTGGGGTTAAACACTCATTGCCAAATAAAAAAAAAAAAAAACTAGAACTTTGGTGTACGTGGGTATAATTCAAAATTTTCAAACAACTTGGGTTTGGAGCTACCTACTGTGTCGTTCTAGTTTTTTATTTATTTGTGTTTTTAGGTGTTTCCCCTGTGTGTATCTCAAAAATAAAAATGGAAATTTTTGAATTTTTTTATTGATATATTCTTTTTGGATTTTTGGGATACCCACACTCTGTGTCGTTTATATTTTACTTGTATACGCATGTTGAGGTTAATTGTGATTATACTGATTGTGCTGCTGTTGGTTGTGGTTGGTTTTCGTGGTGGTTCGGTTGAACGTTGTACTGAGGATTCTTGATTGTGTCGTTGTTGGGTTGGGTTTCAGTCATTTCATCACACACATATCTTATTCTATTATGTGTCCATTTTATCATGATTTCTAGATGGCGCGCTGTTCCCTCCGACCACCTTGAGGAGCATGCAACCTCGATACGATCTCAGCAGGTTAGGGCCAATCGACCTCGGTACACTACTAAGAGGTGGGCCACACGAGTAGAGTACGAGCATTACTATTTTCTCGGCATGCATATTAGGTCTGTAGTTAGAGAGAGAGTTTTTTGGGTTGCCCCCAGGGGCGTAGCTACACAGGGCCAAGTGGGTGCGAACACATTCACTGGATTTTTTAAAAAGTTTTATACCTATGTGTAATAACCTAAATGTTGAGGTGAAAAATTATAATTTCTGAAACTTGAATGTATATATTTGACTCAAAACCAAACTCATCTTCTTTCCTCATTTTTTCAAGCAGTTGGCCCTAGTTTTCTTTGCCACCAAACTCTTCTCTTCTATCCATTCAAAAAGGACAAAGCATAAAATGTAATTATTTTCATTCAAACTTTCTCTCCATTAATATCATATGTTAGATTTAACACTTGTTTAACAACTTTTATTCAATAACTATTTTTTTAAATATACATTAATTTAACATATGTTAGATTTGTTAGGTTAATTAATTTATTAGACTTTTTTAATTTGACATATCTTAGATTTATGCCCAAATTACTAATTTATCTTAGATTAATTTGCTTAATTAATTTACGTTAGATTTATGCCCAAATACTAATTTGTCTAAGATAATTAACTAAATTAATATATGTTAGAACTTAGATTTATTCCCAAATAACTCAATTATGTTAGATTTATGCCCAAATTGCTCAAAAATATGTTAGTTTAAATAATTTTGATTTTTCTGCCCCTAAGTAATAGTTTGCTCATGGTTGGTTTGTTAGGTAATATTATGTTGAAAATATATAAAAAAAAATCACGAACAAAGTAGGGGTCCAAATTTAATTAATTAATACCTCAACATTTTTAGGGTTAAAAATTGCAAAAAAAAAAGTAAAAACACTCGGGGGATCCCGCACCCGAACCCCCGGGTTTCGTCACACCTTTCCGCACCCACTGACTCAAAACCCTGACTACGCCACTGGTTGCCCCCAGAGTTTGGACTATAGGATGGCACCCACTGGGTTGATGGGAAGGGTTGGGAGCCCATGTTTGAGTCATACGGTATTGCCTATCCCAACACTATCCTGCAGTTTTTCTTTCATGCCATTTGCACGTCGATAGGGCATCAGACATTTGTCCGTGGAACCACTGTCATTGTTTTTGCCGACCTCATATCTTTCATTCTCCAGATTCCTCGGGTCCCTGACACAGTTTTTCCATCCATCCTTGCTGATGGTAACTTGACTGAGGATGCCCTCCACCACTGTTTTTGGGAGGTCCCTCAAGTAGGCGCCATTATCTATCACTACCAGCTTCGTCCACCATTTTGTATCTTTAACTGGTTTATTTCATTAACTGTATATCCTAGGATTAATCACAACCAAATCTCCTTCGATATTGTTTACTTCATTTATGCTTTGTCTCAGGGGTGGTACGTTTCCTATTTATCACAACCCTGGCTACACTGAGCCTCCCTCAGTCAATACCCACAATACCACACACATGACTTCTTATAGACAGGAGGGTGATATGGCTGCTATACAGGCTCAACTCTCAGTGCAAGCTCAGGTGATTAATGCCATGATGGCCTAATTTGATGCAGAGGCCCAGGCATGTTCTATCCGGGATTCCGAGGTGACTTCTTATTTTGAGGAGATGCGTCGCCGTGAGCTGTGCCGAGGTACATGATATTTAAGGAGACATGCTGATGGTGATGCTGATGCAGTTCCAGGTGGATCTGATGGTGGAGCTGCTGCTGAGGATGATGTTGCTGATGATAGGGATAACAATATAGATGATTTGTGTCTTTAAGTCTATCCTGATATTACATTGTATTTGAGAAAGTTATTATATTTAGCTACGTATTCAATTATCCATAAATATGATGTACTATAATAATACTGTGGATGATCCTTTTTGGTTTGTATATCAACACATTATTTTTGTTGGATATGGATCGGTATTGGATTATCAGTATATGCATTATTATATATTTAGTTGTGGCATTTAATTTCTAATGATGTATCATGTTTACTCATTTGATCGTTATATGCGTCATATTTCTCTTTACTACTATCTTTACTATTCACTGTCATTATATTTCACTTTGATGATGTTGAGATCATTTATCTAGCCATGCTGATCGTATATTATTCCATTTCTACCAGATATATTTTTCATATATATTATGTCCCACGATTTGTCTATTACAGGCAAAAGGGGGTGAGATATGTGACGTAGGAGGAGTTTATATATATATATATATATATATATATATATATATATATATATATATATATATATTATTCCTCCGTACTTCAATTGGGTATATGTTTCCTTGTCTTGTGTGTATAGATTTTTTCAGCGATTCAGTTATTTCGACTATATCACATTACGACAAATTTATGCTTTTCGGTCCTATAGATTATAGTTCGTGTCCTGTATTTTTTATTTTTGGTTTTCTGGAATGGGAGCTAGGTCCTTAGGCTTGACGGCCCGGCTTAGGCATTTTACTTTTTTAGTTTTGTCCCGAAATAGCCAAAGGGGGAGATTTGTAATTATAAATTTTCAATCGAGTCAATTTATTTGTAATTGGCTTAATTCCGAACAAAACAATTTGAGTCCAAGCTAGCTATTGAGTTGTGATCCCACAAATCCTTTGACATTCCGAATTGAAGAAAATGCGAATAAAGCTTTGAAGATGATATCATATCTAGTGTTGTTCAGCACATTCAAATGATTTTAGATGAAGCATGTATGAATTTTCAGTGATTTATGGGATTTAGAATCTTGTTTAAATGATGGATGACTTAAATTGTTTTTAAATGCTTTTCTATGTTGGAAATTTACAATATAATTTGAGAAGACGTATTTTAATTATTTTCGAGTTAAAATATTTTTAGAAATTTTGAGGATTTATTTTAAATTAAAATTAGAGTTTTCTGTCATTCAAACGACATTCACATGTCCTTGAAACGACATGGTGATGTTGTTCTAACGACTCGCTGCCTCGAATTTTGTGTTTCATTATAAAAAGACTTTGTTTACTCAGAAATACAGAGAGAACCTTTGCCAAAAGGTTTCTACAACAGGTTTCAAAAAGTTCCTAAATGTTTTCCATCGTTCGGAGTTTCTCAACATTGAATCTCATAATTCCATAACTTGTGATCTTGATCGTGTTTACCGAAAAATATTTCTTCATCTATTGAACAATCATTTTGTGCAGTGGATTCTGTACGTGCTGCGTACGAAGAAGAAATAAACAAGTTCGTGTTTCGATTTCTTGACGGTTTTGAGGCTACATCGGTGGATACCGAGGTACATGTGAACTCAGGTGTTGTGGACCTGACATAGGCGGACTCCTACGTTGCACTGTGGAGTAGCTGTTGATGAGAAGAAGAGGCATCAAGGCTTGCGGGTGATCGAGTCGTTGAGTAAGATTAAGATCTCTCTTTGTAATTTCCGTATCATAGTGGATTGTATGTCTTGGATGTTTGAGGTTTTTTTTCCCTTAGTAGTTTCCTCGTACATCGGCATCTCTTGATTATTTTATTTACGTTATCTAGTTAATCACTTAAATGCATGCTATAGGATTAACAAGATAAAATATGGTAAATCAAAATTGTGCTTTTCACAAGATAAGTTTGAGACAGAGAATTTGGAAAATTCGAAAATATTGCATTCACCTAAAGATTACTGTTAAAGGACCTTCTCAGTATTTAGAGTTTAAGGTATGATTGTTTCATGCACACACGCTACAAAGTTCAAGGTATATAAAACTCACTTTTATTTATATGTTTATATCTTTAAAATCACTTTAATTGATATTTTAAATATCACCTCCAGACATATAATTCACGGATATTTAATCTATATGTGCCAAGCATCATGTGCATTGTGAGGGTGACACCATTTAAAATGTTTATATTTTATGTGTGATTATGGTGATACTTAATGCTTTAAGATTTTTAGATGATTTTGTATTCGATGTGATTATTTAATACATTATTAAATTCTATTTAGCAAGTGATACTTTCGTTTTGATATTTAGTGGTGTTCGCGAAATTAGGTTGTTTTTTATGTATTCACATCTGTTGATAATTTATATAAGCACATCTCTGCGATATTATCATGATCATCATATTTATGATCATTTCTCATCATATCACATCATTATCATCATTACTATTTTTCTCATTATTGTCATTTTCTCACATTATACCATTATGATTTTTTATTATTACTAACATCATTATTAACACCCTAATATCATTTTATTAATTGAAATCATTAATTATCACATATACCCCTTTATATTATTATTATTATTATTATTATTATTATTATTATTATTATTATTATTATTATTATTATTATTATTATTATTATTATTATTTCCCTAATCATTTGTTTTAGTACCACACCCTCTTTTTACGTAAGGACAAAATCATTCTATTGTTAACATTGTTTCAATTATGTCTTTATCCCATCTCCCTGAATGTATGAGGATAAAAACATGCAATAAATATGCAAAAAATATATATGCATCAAAAGCGTAAAACTTATTCTTGGAACATCGTCATGACACACCCCTAACACTCGATGTGTCTCACACGGAGCACCTAATTATCAACAACATCCATATGAAGAGGGGCCTCGTATGATAACACCCGTTCAATAGGAAAATATCCCCCCCTAAAATATACACTTGACTAGTCATTCACATGCGAGTTCAACGCTTGATGTCCCCTAGGTCCCAGAAAAAATACATCCAAGCACTATCTGATATCGCCCTCCCCCGGTGGCTCAACCGCTGCATCATCTCCTCCTGCAACCTCCAGAAGTGGATCCACCACTAGAACGTCCTCCTCAACCACAACGATGGGCTCGTGTGTGTTCATGATTAAGGGAAAATGAAAAATGACACCCATAATATATATATTCTAACACTTGGAGAGAAAGAAAAAAAATTAAAAAGAAGAGAGAACGAATAGGAAAGTGAAGAAGAAAGCATTATCGGTCAAATTTATACGTTTAGGAAGCCGAAATACTTAGTTAATCGGCTCTCTATTTCTAATATTTGGACAATCGGATAACTTTTTCCTCTTCTCCCTTCAGCCGATCAGTTAAACCCCTAATATTTTTGAAAATCCAACTTTCCTTCCCTTTCGGACTTTCCCGATATCACCCATAGGCCCCACACACTTCCAAAGCAGGGAAACCTTTCTCTTGAGATCTTAATTCAATGAAGCGTATCCTCATTTTCACACACTTAGTTGAACTCCTCGGTGGACACCTCAATTTAAAATATCATGTCCGAGAACACTTTGTCATATTTCCAATAAACCCCGCCCCAGAGGAAATCTCGAGAAAACCCAAATTTTGGAACCTACACTAATGTTTCGGGTGCCAACAACACAAAAGGGCTAAGTATATGGTACCAAAATTAAAATAACCAAGAACCATAAAAATCACTTAAATTCATTAAAAACATGCTGCCTCTATAGTGGCCTTAGAGGATTGGCCAAAGAAGCCCCTAAAAATAGTCGATTGGATAAAGTCATTAAGCAATCGGACAAAGCCATCAGACACCGAATCTTATCCAAATATTTTTTTGGTCATTTATAAAATAATTCAAAGGATTTAAACTGATGGCCAATTGGGCAAATCCACCTCCAAGACCCGTTTAAACAATGGTGCCCACCAACCTTAAAAAGTGCACCAAAATCCAACATTTATTCCTTTTTTAACTTTCTTAACACTGAGTAATTGAGATACTCAACCTTTTATTCTGAGAAGTCCCGAAGGGCTCGTACTTCCTCACTTTTTCGAAAGGAAAATCTCGTAGTTCTGCAGAGTCGCCCCCAAAAGGGGATAGTAATTCTGAAAAGTCACCTCAAATTAGAACAAATGTTCAAAACCATGTATAAATTCTGCATCAAATTCATCATTTCTAGCCGAATATCTGCCCGACTGAAAAACATGAAAAGTGGGGCTTTTTCAAAGACAAAATCCAACTTTCACTGTGATGGAAAAGAACCTCTTCCTAAATTTTAAAGTGACATCCCCCCCCCATATATATATGCAAATTATGAATACACAATAATACCCTCTCTAAATCAGCCCCCGTTTATACGACAGGGTATGCAATTTACAACGTTTATATTTGTTTAACCTTTAGTTTTAATCGAGTACATGCATTTAGGTCACCAATTGACATATCCGCAGGCTAAAATGATACATATCAAATGCCATGACTCTAAAATGGAAACCTGAAAAATTATTTTGTTTTATAATAAGGATCTTTCAGATATGATAAAGTGCATAATTAATTATTAGAGACGAAAACATTCTTATTAGGATTTTATGTAGGAGATGACATATAATTCTGAATTTATTTTTCTCTTAATCAGTCTCGTTTACTCTCATTGAACATAGGAGTGGGCACAATCTCATTCTAGAGCATGTTCGGATATGGGGTTGCCCTAAACTCGTGCTGCAGATTATGTAATAAAAGATGTAAGCACAATCTCATTCTCTTAATCAGTCTCTTTGTTGGTTATCCCAAAGGCTATAAAGGTAGTTTATATCATTTTACTAAGTACAAGAAGGTTATTGATTATATCAATGATCGGTTCTTGAAAGAGGATTATGTAATAAAAGATGTCCCTAAGAGTAATATAGTCTTACAAGATAAAAAGGAACATCACATTACTGATGTTGCTATACCACTCGTGTAAGATGAAATACAAACTAATATTGATAATCGCTTAATAATAATGTGAGCATTACTGATTATCGGGATGAATGTATTACTTGTACTATATAACCAGTACAGTGACGTCATGGTTAGAGCGTCAGGATTCATCCTCAATGGTTAGTGTTTTGGATGACCATTTTGATGAGATCCCGGCCAAACATGAACTGGATCCTGGGAACTACAACTTATCATTTTAAGACATGGCCTTTTCTTATACTTACTGTTGATACTACAAAGGATTATATGTATTGGAATCAAGTTTATGGAGTTATAAAATGTTGATGAGTTAAAATATATAAGGAAGAATTGGAGCTAAAATAAGTTAAAAGATAGATCAATAGAAAGTTTCTAACCTCAAGGCAAGGATTGTAAAAAAGTTTTACTTAGAAATAATGAGATTTTCTATAGGCAAACAATCTTATTGTAACCATGCTAAAGTATGTCAGAATTATTTTAACATTATTGCCTTGACAAGTACATAGTAAAAGGTCGGGACATCAAACTGATGTAATATTTTGAATTCCATTTATTAATTTAAGCTAACATCAATGTCTTGGATCATTTTATTTTATTAGGGAATCAACTTTTGATATTGATCAAAGTCCTAATAGTACTTTTTTGTATAAAAAAGCATGATGAAAATATGGTAGTATTTCTATAGTAAAATTTTTGGCAAATACATGCCTAACCGAGAATGAGGTGGGAGTGCTAATTTACACTGGAGTTTGGTTGATATATTATTCAACATAATATTTTTAGGATAATCCAGACACATCTTTATGATCAATTTTTTTCTAGATCGGTTAAAGGATGTTACGCTTATCCAATGTGATAATATCAATGTTGCATAAACAATATTAGCATCGGGATTCCTAGAAAAAAGTTTATTTTCACGTATGAAATCATTCTATCTGGGGATCAATGTCTTAGGACATTTTATTAATAGAATAACTAGGAATATAGCTAATGCTTCGACAATGCGAAACCTTATATATGCTGTATAATCTTCTTAACTAAAATTTGTATGCCTTCGGCCTGACCAACAAATTTTAGTATTGTAGTCTTATACCTCTAAGATACAAACACTATACTTTCATTTAATAAGGATTATAAGTTTTCTACCACGTAATACGTGTTTACCCATAGGATGTTGACTTACAAGTTGGAGGAGTGTAACGCAATCTTGAAATGCTGACTCATCAAAGAATACTGAAGTTGTGACCATTTCGATGGCTATTAAAGAGGCTATATGGATTTTTTACTTCCAAATTAACTTGGATAAAGTTCCCTCAAGTACGATTGATGATAACAATTTGAGTGTTCGTAGTGGTTCGATTGAAAGTTTGGGAGACCTATAAATCGTAAAAGGGCTCTACATCTTGGGATTAACTTTCATTTAGTTTTAGAGATCGAACGGAGTGGGTGATTATATTATGACCCAAGTTGTATTGAATAACACCCAGTTAGTCCTTCTACCAATAGGCATTTAATAACTATGTAGATATACTAGGAGTATGATATTCGTATTTAAGACTAGGTGGAATATTATTGGGGTTTTATTCTTAAAACTATGTATGATGTTAACCTTTTAGTAAATGTGTGTCTTTCCATCTCAAAAAAGATCATTGTTATGAGAATTACTTATACTTTTTAAATATATTGTGTATAATGTCATTTATTTGAACTTAGTTTAAATTTTAATGAGTTGGGTTCAGCTTGATAACAAGAGATCAAAGTTATGATTAATGTACAATGGAATAGTTCATGATCTACGTAAGGAGTAGACATCCTACCATAATGATTGCGATATATTCCTAATGGTTTATTTTAAACTAAGGGAACATCTCTTGTGGGTTAAGAAACTATGTGATAGTTCAAAAGAGGATTAAGATGGGTACATCCAGTAAAGTGTTGAATAAGACCACCAATGAGATTTTAAGTCTTATGGTTGGATTGATTAGACTTAATTAATATTACACTACTTCCATTGGGTGAATAGATTCTTATTCCCTATACTTATGGTGATTGTAATGTTCGATAAAATATCACACAGATTGCTAGAGGTTCTATCTAATTTAGTATCAAGTCAAATGATCCTTAGACATTTGGTGATAGTTGTGTGAGTAGGTCTGAGATCATAATTCAGAGGAATTCTTATCCAATAAACAACTTGGATTGTAATACCCCCATTTATAGAATAACATATTTTTTTACTCCAACAAAAATTGGTCAGTATATTGTTTTATAATCTTGATGGAGTAGCAAATATTTTAAGTCTTATAATTAAGGAATTGATTGGAGGTTGGTTAAAATCGATTAACGACATATTGATTTGACCAACTGGTATCGAAATCTCAATGCATTGAATCATATTATGTACGATAATTAACTTTGCAAATAAAACTCTTTTTTCTTATGTGCTTGGTATAGTCCATTGCCCAAGTACTAGACCCAAAATCTATGGAAACCCAGTTTGACTAAATCCCATTGCCTATACCTAATTATATTAGTGTAATCAATGGGTTAGGGTAATAATCCAATATGGAGGGTTGGAGATGGAGAGTAAAAATACTATTCACATTTTTATGAATGGATGAGGAGGGAGAAAGTGATTTTTATCATATATTATGAAGGTTTCATATCCAAAAGTGTCAACACAAAAGGCTTACTTTGGGTGGATTGTATGCTTGAAGATTCGAGATGCTTGGATCTTTCTAACAAGGTTTTCTATAGACCATCAAGGGAAGCAAGATATATACCATCATCAACACATTAACGTCATACGAATAACGACCTGATTCACTACGGTATTGCATTCTTGAAACCATAGGTTTAATCTTAAAATTCATTCTTGTTTTTTTCCATTACATGATCCATTAAAGTTATTTGTGATAAAAAAATTTGCATTTTAAATGACAATTGCAAGTTATATTCCCAATAGGCGCGACGAGGTAATTATAAACTAGTGTTAGGGAGGTTGTCACACATAATGTATTTCTCATGAAAATTCAGTCCTAAAGGCATCATCCATACATCAAATTTCCTTAGAACTTTATAGATTTCTCTAGGTTATTCTAGTGTAATATGGAACGTAGTAGATTATGTTGGATAAATGTATAAAGTTTTAGAATATTCTTGAATGGAGGTGGAAATGGTCTAGGATCTTAACCTAGAATGTTCCTAATCATTGGATTAGTTACACTTTTATAGATCGTAGCCAATAATTGTACATATAGTTGCCTATAAATAAGTGGGAGCCTCTTTTGGCTAAACCATCAAGCAAAGTGGTAATATCTTCTCCTTATTTTTAGTACAAGAATTCACTTAAACTCTATGTATTTTTCTTTATCCTTTGATAGCCTTTGTTTTATAAAGTGCTACTTAGTTTGGCTTACTAACAACCCTAAACTGCACTTGGGAGGTCAAACTTTCACTTAGTGAACCATTCCTCTTTTGGAACTCTCTCAAAGTAACATCGTCGCTGAATTCCCAATTGACTTGAAACATTACGGTGTCTACTCCCACGACACATCTATTATCAATGACGAAGCAAATCCCATAAAATACCTTCACGACGAACTTGCTAGTAATGACATTTTTAAGGTAAAATAAATCTCTTACGCAAGTGATAACTCAACACCAATATAAGTAAAATTGGAAGAACCCCGAACTATCAGTGACATCTCCATATGACCATAATCCCCCATAATGTAGTCACATCCATACATATACAAGTGTGATAACTGTTTTTACCAAGCCTAAGAATAAACACCCAAAGTAAATATATGTACCTTTTAATCGTTGTACACACACTATAAATAAAAAAATGACAAATCCTCGATGTCTAAGCTAGACTCATATGCATAGCCCATAACATAACCATATCCATTCCCCGGAGGTACTCCCCCAAGTTGGTTTCCACTAAGGTATGTAGTGACTAGGAGGCCTCACATGCTATGAGCGTAACACCTTCCTCTAAAAATAAGAGAGTATTGGATAAGAGGATGTTTGTGGAATTAAATGGGATAATAACAAAATATCTATATTTAAAAAAAAATGGGTTGTGTCCTACGTCCCAGCGCAAGCGTGTGTCCAACTGATCTGATTAGATATTGGTTTCCTTAACTACCTTTGTTGCTCGACTCACTTTTGAAATTGCAATCATCCCAGAGATTTAGGGTTTATCTCAATCTCTTACCTTTATCTCACCCTCAATCATCTAATGAGGTGCTAGTATATATGTATTGTATTATATACATAAAGATTATGTAATTTGATGTCTTGTTATGTGTATATTTGTTCTTCATTTCATAAATTTTTATTATTCTTTTTTGTTTAAGCTTATGAGAGGGTCCGTGTGTATTTGAATTCATAATCAACATTATTATGCTTGATTTGAAGATGATTATTATTAGTGTCTTTGATATATTGGCACTTTTGTTGATTTTTATTTGATGAATCTTTCTCTATATGTATGCAAATATATGGAGCACGAGCATTTTTGAAGGTGTTGTCAAGTTACATTTATAACACAGATTACATTAGAGGTACTCAAGGACATTGTTGGACACACGGAGGACCATTTTCACTTTTTCAATAAAGATGAGATTGTTATGTAATTAAATTAATAACTTGGATTTATAACAAATTATTTCAATCTACTCAGCCCAAAATGTTATACGTTTAGATATTATTTTAACAAGGGGTTTAACAGATTGCATCTTTGAACTATAGTCTATAGTTATGTTAAGTAGTAGAATAAGTAAAGATAGAACAACATGTGACATTTTTCCTTTGGATCAAGCACAAAAACATCTTGGGATAATTTCCTTTGGAATAAGATATTAAGCCCCTTCAAAGTGCCAACAAGAGATGAAATTCAGAGTTTCATGATTAGTGAGATTGCATCTACATGTGAATTTTCACAAAAAAATTGAAAGGGGAGTTCTAAGAAACAAAGGAACAACTGACCCCATGTGGTAAAGGCAGGCAAGATGAAGTATTGGGAAAAAATCATTTAAACTAGAACTCCTAACCAGACATCATTCCAAAACCTAATTTTCCTTCCATTATTAACCTTAAGGTGCATAAATCAAAGATATGAGTCGAGACTACTACAATTCCCTATTTTCTCCTTGATATTTCAAACCAAAGACCATGTGAACTAAGATTTTTGTAGGGCTAAACAAACTAATTCAGTTTCTTTAATGAAGCCACTAAATAATTTCATGCTTTTTGTTCTGATTGCATTAACTTTTCCCAGATTAACCTTACCAGTTTCCACAATATGGTCCTCCCACCTTCCTAAAAACCATGTATCACACAATCTGTACAAACTTGACCAATCTTCCCAAAAATCGTTCTTAACATTGAAATTGCATGGGTCTTAAATCCAGCCACCAATCTTGCCTATCCTTGAATTTAAGGCAATTAATGTCATGAATGTTCAAGCACATGTTCAACTCCTGAAATCACATTATAAGGATACTCCATTATATATTTACTGAGTCTAAACACAACCAATATATGAATTTATAGCCCCAATTGAACCCCAATTTTTTTAATCGAAAGATTCTTTTATGTTTCCAATATAATTACAATGTCCAATTTTTCTGTGCATATTACATCTTTAATTCACTTTCCCAAACCACTAGCATAACAACTAAGAATCTTTATCAATAAACTATATATTTTCTTTAAAAATATAATACGTTTTTTTAATTCTAAAAGCTGGACATTTCGCCTCATAGTTTCCGCCAAATCTGAAACCATTACTCCCTAACCCCAATTTGATCGCTCTTTTTTCCCACTTGTATTTGTTGTTTTCAATTTCAATAATTTTCAGATTTAATTTGATCAATATAGTCTTGAAATTATTCAATAATTAATGTTATCCTCTTATTTTATCTAAACATTATTACCATTGTCATTTCAAAATGCTCTATTGGTTCAAAAGGAAAAGGAAAACCCACTAGTATCTATCTACTCCATGAGATTCACTTCACAGGGACTTCACGCAATCCATCATTAGTTATGGTTGTGGTCCTATCATGGTTTGAGTTAGACTCATTCCCTGATTTTGTGCGATCTAATTTCTCATATTCTCACTTTTGACCTAGTGAACGATTAAACCCCATTGAGAATGTAAATTAAAATAGATTTTTGGGTGGCTCATGGAAATTAACACTACACCAAATCTGCTGAATTGTCAAGGTCATTGACCTTGACAAATCCAACTTATCAAGGTCAATGACCGTGACATTTCGAGGCGGGACAAATTTTTTTGTCACGGTCGTGTCACGGTCATTGACCTTGACACAAAACTCGCATTTTGTGTCACGATCGTGTCGCGGTCAATGACCCTGACACGTTTGTCACGGTTTATAACCGTGACAAAGCCGTGACCCTTTTTAAAAAAATTGTCATGGTCCATGACCGTGACAATTCTGGTCAGAATTTAAAAAAAAATCTGCTGGGCCGTATGGCCACTGCCACTACCCAGCAGTATATTTGTACCTGTTATAGCAACGTTGTACCTGTTCCAAACATCATATATCCAAACAAAGTAAAGATAATGCAAATATATATTCAAATAGAGACAATATGCATCACGATATAATTCAAATGTAACAACTTAAAACAATTCAATTCAAACTTAAAACAATTCAATTCAAACTTAAAACAATGTCACTACATGTCTGGTGTATTGTTAAAACTGAGGAGGTGAGTAGGCCACATGACATACGAATTGACGCACCCACTAATATATGTCGTGCCGCATTGTTCGCGCAACCACAATAGGGATTTCTCCTTCCCGGGCATGACATGCATGACGAGCACCCTGGACTCCATCTCTTAAAGCGCACGTCCATGAACTAGGGGTGCACACAGTTCGGTTTGGATCGATTTTGGTACTAATCCGAGAACCGAACCGACCTGGGTCAGTTCCAAATTTTTGGAACCGGAACCAAACCGAACTAGCGGTTCCCGGATCGGATTGGATCGGTTTTCGGTTCCAAAATCATATTTCATAACTAATTTTTTTAAAGATTAATGTGTTTCATAACAAATTTTTTTAAGGTCAAAATTAATTTTGACCTCAATAACTTAAGTTAGAAACTCAAATAATCACAAAAATATAAATTACAAGTATTAAATATATTAAATAAATATATATATGTAATTATAAATCGGTTCAGTCCCGGATTGGTTCGGATCGAATCGATTTTCGGATCGGATTGAGTTTTTTTACCCTGGAACCGAGAACCGAATCGATGTATCGTTTTTTTTTCAAATCGGAACCGAACCATTGAGCAAAAAAACCGATCCAAACCGAACCAATGCAGTCAGTTTGGTTCAGTTTATCGGATTTTCGGTTTTGATGTGCACCCCTACCATGAACTATTCCACCCTGGACGATATTCGGGTCCCTCAACCCCTGCCCTATCCGCTGGCCATCAAATACGTCCAATATGAACACGCTTGGCCAACCAAGTGTCGACATTGGTCTGTTGAAGGGCGCCAAATAGGAAAGTGGATCATCGAAGTTCGAACCTGTCGGTGATGAAGCAGCGAGGTCCACATCCTCGTCATCTTGTGCCTCGTCCTCTCGCACCTCCTCCTCCACCGCCTTCTCCTTCCCTTTCCCTTTCCCTTTCCCTTTCCCTTTACAGTCTTCGCCCAACGTACGCTTCATGAATGCTTACATATCTTGGACCGTCCCCTCCAAAAGGGACAGCTTCGCCTCGTGTGAATCCACCGTTCAAGCCAACCCGGTGTCGCTCGTCTCCAATCCGATGATCCTAGATTTGGCCACCCGCGAGCTCACCCCCCTTGTCCTCCCCTTGCGATCAGAGCCAAGCACTTGGCTGAGTGCGTCTGTGGACAAAGATGCCTTGTCGGCATCAGACTGCGACTCATGCACTTTCTTAAGCTTTGCCTAAAACGACAAAAAGCACATGATTAGTAAAATAAGTAAACTAAAAAATTGTAACGTAACTAACAAAAATTAAACTGTCAGATTACTTACAATCGTGGTCGCGACGCTCGGGGACACCTCCTTGCCCTTCCCCTTCTTCGTCCGAAGAGCCACATAAGTATCGAGCCTATGTGGCTTACCCCCTGGCCCACTCCCTACCCCCTGAAATAAAATAAAGTAAAGTAAAATTAGTATTGGCCCCACAAAGTAAAATAATGAAGAATAATATATTCCTGTAGTTATAGAAAAATTAAATCTTACCTGCATCCTATGCTCTACCTCAGCGTAAGAGGTCCGGCCGGAGTAGTTCACGTCCGTCTTTGTTGTCCGATTTTCCCTCCCCGATTGGCGAGATGCCAATCGTCGATCCTCTATCCCATTGTCAATGAACTTCTGCCATTGTGCCAATGAGATCGGCTCCTTGGGGTGGGGGGACAGATTCACGCCATTGGATAATCGACTCTCGTGTTTTCCCAAAGTACCGCGCCCGCATATTTTTTTCCACGACTTGAGTTGCTCCCTAATCTGCTCCAAGACGGGATCGCGTAGCTTTGGATCCAAGTTGAATTGTTCCTGTCCAACAAATACAATGTTAGTTGCGAATAAATATAAATATAAATATGAAATCGAAATTGAAATTGAAATTGAAATTGAAATTGAAATATTCATATAAATATTCATATAAATATATTACTTGTAGTGCCGCCCAAACAGCTAACTTGAGCTCATATGGTACCTCCTTCCAACTCATAAACCCCGGGCCAATGACCGTCTTTAGCAGAATGAGGGATCTCGCTAATATCTCCGATTTGTTCTCGACGGTAATCCCAAATTTCCCATATTTGGGGAGCCTAGGGGCGGAAGAGCCCTCGTCGCCTCCACTACCACCGACCCCAGACGACATCATCATAAACAGCATCATCATCTTCGCCTTAATATCTGAAGGAGACATTTGCTGTAAAAAAATGTTATTAGTACAGATATAATATTATCACAATATGCATATCTTATAAGAGAGTCGGGTTTGGCATTAATAAAGTGAGAATTACATTTAAGACTTTCTAACAACATGCAGGTGTATATATATATTGTGAATTTCATGTATGTTTCATTTAATTATCATACTATATATATATATATATATATATATATATATATATATATATATATTGTTCGATATACAATATGAAATGGGCAATTACTAAAGTATACGATTATTAATTTACTAATTTACAACGAGGGGCAATCCTACTTTCATATGAACTGGGCACAATACAATTAAAATTACAATTAAAGCCATACAATTGTTAAGATTGCCCCACCACACACACACCACATCCCCCCACCCCCTGCCCCCGCCACACACACACGCACACACCAGCACACCCCCACCCCCACCCCACCCCACCCCCACCCACCCCCACCCCAACATGTTTACGGGCTTTCATCACCCGTCATAAATTTTTCGGTCCGTGACTTACTGGCCAGTTGTCTTGGGTCTTTTAGTCCCTTAACATTACTTTAAGAATTTTACCCAATCTAAACACCACATTTTCTTTCTTGTTATACACTTGAACACGTTTTGTTATTTAGTCCTTATTAGTTTATCTTTAATGTATTACCAGTATCTTTACTTTTATAAACTTTATTTAATTTTCAATTTTAAGGACTATTTTCATCACTTAGTGTTCATCTAAGTTCTAGTATAACAAGTTCCCATAAAAATCTTTAATAAAGTATTATCACAAATATAAACTAAGAGTGATAAAATAACTTTAAGGCATATAAATTAATTGTGACAAAGTAAGATTATGGACCAGAACCTAAAATTTAAAAAAAAAGTGTTTTTATTTAAACCCCACTTTTCTTTCTATAACTCCTATTTTATTAAACTTTAAATATAATTAGGGGTGTATAGAAAGAAAAGTCAAATAGGAATAAAAACAACATTTTTAAAATATGAAGGGCTCACCAATTTGATCAAATTTTTCAACAACATAGACTAAATGATCTTTATTATAAGACAATTACTACAAATTTATGCGCATCGCCCGAATTCAAAAAGTAATTTAATGACTAAAGTAATACTTTTTTTAACTTTAGTTATTCACCACAAATCTTAAAAAATATTATTTTTCATGTTTTTAGCAACTTCGGATGCCATTTTAACCCGTATTGTAGTTTTTTATTTTTCATGCTTTTATTTGATGGATATAAAGTCATGTGATTATTTCACCATATAAAGTCAACAAAAAACGCCATATATGGTTTTTTTCTCCATTAGTATAAGTATATAGCGATTATTTCACACTTAAATCACATATTACGCGGGCCTTCATTTTTTTATGAAATTTGTAGAAAATTACTTATTTATTTTGAATGAAAATAAATTGTTATCCAATATTTTTGGATATTATTTATAATTATGAAACTCATACACAAATTAATGTTGTATCAAAATAATATTACATTTTTAACCCCCCACCCTGCCCCACCCCCCACACACGCACATTTTTAACCCTCCTACCCCCACCCCCTGCCCCCACCCTGCCCCACCCCCACACATGCACACACACACGCACATATATACACACATACACACATATATACACACAAACATATATATAAATGGAAGAGAGAGAGAGAGAGAGAGAGAATTAAACCTAAAAGTAGAGAGAGAGAGAGAGAGAGAGAGAGAGAGAGAGAGAGAGAGAGGGAGGGAACGGCGGGAGGGAAAAAAGAAGGGGGAAAGGGTTTTTGCTGGAAACATTGTCACGGTCGTGTCAAGGTCATTGACCGTGACAAGTAAATTTGTCACGATCTTGTCACGGTCGTGTCAAGGTCAATGATCGTGACACAAAATGCGTGTTTTTTGTCACGGTCAATGACCTTGACAAGGGTGGCCGGCTGAAAGGTGACAATTTTGTCATTTTGGTGCAGTGTAAAAAAACCTCCCATTCTCCCTCGAATCAATTTCTTTGAACCTATATGAAGGTAAAACACACCCCCGAATTATGATACCCCACCCATCCCATTTTAATCCATGAAATGACAAATAAAAATTTCAAGTTCCCTTTTATGACCAGCCAGAATGGCAATGAGCGAAAGATGAAGATTGTTTGAACATATTTTCTATAAGTACTCTTTTTTTATTGTTGAATTTATAATTGTAGACCTATGTTTATTTTTCCATCATATCTTGTTCCATCTTTAGTGTCCCATATGCATTTATCAAACTTAAACAAATTATTTGGTAAAACCATAAACCAAAAGAATTAGAATTGGTAAGTGCTTATTAGAAGTTGTCTCAATCTTGTCGAAACAAAACTTAGATCCACTTGGTCCATTTCACATTTCTAAGACTTTCTTCAAATTTGAAAAGATAGTAGGAATGGGGATGTCTTTTATATTTCGCCCATCCCTAGCACCGTTTCTATAAAGTCCCTGTGTCTCCTAATCTTCTATCTTGGAAGGATTTACCCACCTATACATCAAGATTTACCCCTACTACCTCTTTTGACTTTTGCATATCTGTAACTCGAGATTTACCCCTTCCCACCTGTACATCGATATTTATCCCGACAGGTATACCTACCTGTTACCTTTTCTGATTTCACCATCATTATATATCTTCTAATCCTCCCTTGATTTAGACAATATTTTTGTTTTCGATATATTCTTTTTGAAAGATTATTCATTGAGTTAGCTAGTACTTCACTCCCACCCTACATTTGATTGTTTGGAGGAACAAACTTAGATAATGTTCGTCACCGCTCTCTCTTTAATCTTCATAACTTATGAATTCTCTGCCCACATTTGTAAATCCTTACAATAGACACGGAGTTTATGAAGTAGGTCCTATAGAAGACAAATTGAGAGAAAAATGACTTGGATGGTTTGGACATGCTTGAGACAAGGGACAAAGGTAGGTCTATATTTACTTGGTTGGATATTGTAAAAAAGGACATGATATCATGTATCTTAACCAAAGATATTGCACTAAATAGAATGGAATGAAAACACAATAAGAAAAACAATCATTAATTTCAGTTTTAAATTTGACGTTATGTCACATGAGGGTTAATTGAGATAAATAATATATACATAGTATCATTTATCTAACTTTAGGTTTAGGATTCTTTTTTTTCATAAATTGTCAAAAATTATATTACATTATCTAAAACAGTGATATATGTGTACTCAAATTCTTGACAGTTTACAAAAAAAATTGACATAATAGAAAAAAAAACATGAATGGAACTTAAAAATAGAGGGGACTAAAAATATGACATATTTTGTATTTGTCGCTAAACACTCGCATGTTTTTTTTGGACTCTCGCTCCTCACCTCTTTCCTACCAAACCCTACTTCTCGTTTTCTCTTCAAACCACATCACTTCTGACTAGCGTACTTCCATAGTAGTTTGGTTGATTTTTCAGAAACAAAGAATTTGTAAGCTACTCTATCTCCATCTTTATTTTTCTTTAATTTTTATTCTTATTTACGGTGATTTTCAGAAGATAGATTTCCTCATGTTCACCATATTAGATTTCATCATATTCATTATGTTGGATTTCAATATGTTCGGTAAGAAACAAAAAAAAAATTGAGCAGATAATTTGTAAGTAAAAAAACCAAATTAATTTTATCATTTAGATTCTAGGTTTCATTCATTAACGATTTTGGGTTACAAACAAACTAATTTCCAGGTCTATTAAATATGTTTTTCACTTTCGATTTTTATGTAAGAAATCTAACTATATATGATTCATTATACAACTTGGCGAGGGTTTATATCCGTGAATTTTGTCTAATAGGTTCTCTCTTTATTTACTGAAGTTTTATAGTTACTAGGGTTTTTTGCAAATCAATTGTGTGATATTAGTAATGAATATGACTTGATTTGTATGATTTTATTTATTTGCATCTAAAATTTAATACATATAAAGAATATTACACATAATTGTATAATGATAGTGTGTTTGCATTTGGTCTGGATATGTTAAATGATGCCTTAACTAAAAACAGTCGTAAAGAACAATATATTGGCACAAAATGTTTTCATTCAAATTTTAGTCAGCACAAGTTGGGGAATTTTTTAGATAAAGTAGGTTTGAAAATTGTGAAAACCTATTTGGGATGGCATATTGTATTGCATTTGGCTTAGAAAATGGATTAAAACCCATTTTATCTAGATTCTTAGAGATGGTATAATCGCGTCCTAAATTGTTAGAGTATAGAATTATTCATCCAGGATTCCTATAAAGTCCAAATATATGCTTCTAATTTTGAAGTAATGCCAACTTGAGGATCTAAATCTTTGTTGGTAATTTATAGGAAGGATTATGAACTATGGGGGAATAAATTTTTACATTACTCGATAATGTCACAAGATTATCATGTTAGGCTTGTCATTTCATGGCAAAAACCTGAAATTGATATGACCCACCCACACAAATAATTTATCGATCATGTTTGTGTCAAACATGAATAACCCGAAATTGATGCTAAACCTAAATAAATGAAATCGTCCAAAGAATGCATTATTTTTTTTTATATCTTGATATGTTATTGTATAACTTCTTGCAGAAATAATTGACATTTTAATTGGTTGTTGTATGTTTGGTTGGGAAAGAAACCAAATCTAATGTTGTTATGCACATCAACCCAAACTTGACATTGTTATTAAAGATGTAAGGTTAGTGTCAAGTTATTTTGCACAACTAGTCAAACAAGTCAGGTTGGGATTGACTAATATATGAAAGAATTTCGATATGACACTACACGATCAACATCAAGTCGGGTCAGCAAGAAAATTCTCTTGATCCCATGATATGTTATGTTTTCTTAGTTTATACATTTTAATTTATCAACATCAAAATCTAACCCTGAGCACTTCATAACTCTTCGTATGGTGCACTTGCAATGTGTTTTATTGTGATCAATTCACCTTAAATTCTAATAGGAAACCTAAAATGTGAGGTGAGAAATGGAGTGGGCCATAAGGTCTTTCAATGTGTTTCGGTTCTTTTATTTCAATTCAATTTTATTTATCATGGAATCATTGTCAATCAATTGAAATTGTAGGTTCCTTGGATTTGGTGGTGATGTGGCCTACATACCTCTAAAAGGTATTATGGTTTAACTAAAATTTGGGATTAATTGAACTTGGTTGATTTGTCATACAATTAAATGAATTTGAAAACACTTGAAATATTTCGATGCACTCCACAAGTTTACAAATTGATATCGAAGCATTTTAAGAAGATCACTCTTTTATCAAATTGGTTATAAGAGTTTTTTTTAAAGATAGTGCATACCTTTTTCATATTGGTATCAAAGCAGGTTGTACTAAGTTATTGTGTTTGATCAAGATTTTCTTAAGTGTGGCTTTGGTTGTATTGATGATTTTAGATTTTAACTTTTTCAAAGGTGTAACTAGAAAGTTCATATGAATTTATGTTTTGAATCTTCCGTTGAAAACGAATCTGAGAGATGTCTTGTTTGTGAGGGAATTGGTCATTCGATAGATGAGTGTCCCACTAATATAAGATTTTTTTTAATAAACCGACATTTCATGTTTCTTCACTAAGTGATAGTGATTCTGAAAAAGAAGTTTCTTATGCTTCTATGCGAGAGCTTCCCACCCCTTGACTAGCGATGAGAGTGATGAGGAAGAGGAAGAGTTAAGTGAGTTTTAAGTTGCCTATAATAACCTATACGTGGAATCTGTAAAGTTAAAGAAGGCCAACTTGAAACTAGAAGCTAGATTGAAAAAAGGTTCCTTAGATAAGAATAACACGAATGCATTAATTGATGATCTTAGTACACGAAAGGATATGCTTAGAGGGTAGCTAGGATATGTCTAGGGTGAGAGAGATAATCTTATAGGGTTGATGGTACTATCAAACAGGAGCTTTTAGAGTTTGAGGATTCTAGACGTGTACTTGAGTCAAGGATATGTGAGCTTGAGAAGAGTCTAAGAGAGACAAGTAAGGTAAAGTTTGATTTAAAGTCTAAGTCATAAAAGTCAGATAAGATGTTAGGCACCGTCCTAGTCAAGAAGGATAGGTATAGTATAGGCTTTGATAATAGTGTTGCACGTTTTACCAACGCCAACCCCACACGTGTGAGAAAGCCTTCTAGGTTTATTAAGAGATAAGAACCTAGATTGATTAGAAGAGATCCACGTACGAACATTATTTGAGAGCCACCTAGGAGCTTTAGGAGAGCGCCACAGAAAAACTTTAGGAGAGGGCCTCTTTTAGGTAACAGTCACCGCCCGATTTACACTTGCACACATTGCGGTAGTCAAGGTTATCTTAGGCGTTTCTGTTACAAACTTCAAAATATTCCTAGGAAGTTTAATAATACAGTAAATTTGATTCCCAAAACTCTCACATGTCGGTATAAATCTATCTGGGCTAGGAAATAGGATTTAGAGGCTTTTGGATTGATTGTTCATGACTCTTGTTTGATTGCACGTGATTCATCCCATGGTAAATCGTTTGGTTGATCGTATTTTTTGTTTGTCATATGGTAGTTGTGCTTCATGATATATTTTTGCTAGTGTTATGACACATGTACCATTTTTGCGTTAGATTTTTTGTTTTGAAAATTTTGAAAAATACAAAGAGATCTTCATTTTATTGAGAAAATTTTGAAAAAACCAAAAAGATTTTATCGTGATATAATTTTTGAAAAAGTCTAAAAGATTTTTGTATTTTTTTTGCACCGTTTATAAATGGACATTTAGGATGTTCGAGTCACAAGTTCATTCCATATCCATGTGTCGATTTGATAGTGCTTTGATATTCGTCATCATTCCATTAATGTGCTTTTCAAGGTTTGGGGTCATTGAGATGTGATTAGTTATTACTACCTACATTTTTTACTCATGAGTTCCTTTTATTTTACAATTGCACGAATTTGTTTGACTATTTGACTTGTTTATCACATATTGGTCGGAGTGTTGTCATCTCAATTTTATCGTTAAAACGAACCATAATAGATAAAACTTTACAATGAAAGTAGTGTATGTAATAGACGTTTACCGTGAGGATTGACTTGTAACAAAACATTATGAGTGAAAAATGGGAAAGGGCTGCGAGAGTTCAGAATTAATTTGTCGTGAAAGCCACCATTTAAAAAATCCCAAACAACAAATTGAGGTAATAAAAAGAAAAATATGCAAAAAATGGGGCCAATAGGATTTATCTAAGGAGAGAATTTAGTTTGATCACCTTTAGAAAAAAATATGTATAACTATTTATGAGGGAGTTTTGATGGAAAGTAATGAAAAACGGGTTTGCACGTCCTGACAGCGTCATGAAAAAGCATTACATAGTTTTAGACGTTATTGGTATGAGAATCATTATATACTTTGATATGTTGATGGATTGAATCAATGTTATTTAAAGTAAACATCTTTTGACACCTAAGGACAATTTTGAGATTCATTTGTTAGGAGTACACATATTCATCATTCACATATGTTATGGTTGGTTGTATTGATCTACATATTGAATATGTTCACACCCATTCATTCCATTTTTATGATTCGGTTGTCTTAGTGTAAATTCATGGTGTGTAAAATTATTTTTGCAATTGTGTGAAAAGATAAAAAATCAAAATAGTTTGTGGAAGATTTGGTTTACACCTTTGCATGCCCGTAGTTTGCTCCATATTTTCTATGCATATTTGTCGTGACAACTCCACGTTTACTTTGTTTATTCGTTTCCTTGTCTATTTCGGTCAAATAAAAAGGAGGAGAACAAATTATGGGAGTTTTTGCATTATGGGGGAGATTTTATTATTATTATTATTATTATTATTATTATTATTATTATTATTATTATTATTATTATTATTATTATTATTATTATTATTAATTATTTATTTTTATCATTTCGAACTCGATGCATCATGAAGGTATTTTCTTTATCTCATGTGTGTACATAAATTAAAATCATCTTTTCCATACCCTGATGAGAAAAGCTAGATTTGATGTTGAAGATTTTGAAGAAGCATTTGATATTTGTAAATTAGTACCTTTTCAGTTTTAGGTTCATGGGAGGGTATTAGATTTTTATAGGCATTTTGATTTGATAATTAAGATGTTTTTATTTTGTATCGGCATAGATATAGGGGAGATTTTTAAGGACATTATTTTATTGTCCGTTACCAATTGAGTATGTCGTATATCGCTACAACCGTTGAAGAATATTCAAGATCACATATGCAACAATACGGATCCGAATTTCAAGTTTTCTTCAACATTCAAGCCTCCTCTAGTTTAACATTGATAATGTTGTTTTTTAATTCCTTAATGGTTCACTTAGAATATTGGGATTTCTTTTATTAAAAAAATTCTAAGTGTTGAGTGTAGTTTTTTGTCAAAATATATTTTTTTCTAAATGTTGAGGAGGACTATTTTCTGATGAAACAAAAAATAATAATTTTTTAATACCAGTGACATTCTGGTCATTCAAGTGACATCCCTTGTATCTCGACGTCGTTCAAACGACATCGCTTTATCATTCGAGCGACGCTTCATTCCATTCGAGCGAGCTGCCGCATTAGATTTTCTGTAAATTGGTTTGTCCATCTTTGTTTTTTATCAGAAGAGCTACGAATTTTCATTAGACGGAACTGCTTTGGTAGAATACTATGTCATCTCACTTTTAGGATTTTAATCCCGTATTTTCAATTCCCAATCATCCCAATAGTTTATGTGAATTGATTTGAAACCCACAAACACAAATATTTGTGAAGTTTCTCATGTAGAGAGGGTAAATCTACGGCTGACTTGGTACCACTTGAGGGAGGTGCTGGATGACTACGATTGGGTTCATTGGGAGTGCTTGCGGGTGTTCCTTTTTGTCTTGTGTATTCGCTACGAGAGTCCATTGTTGAGTTAGGTTGCGAACTATGAGAGTATTTTGCGGTAAATTATTTGTTGATTTCGCTTGTAATATTGTAAGTTGTGATTTGCATATTATTAGTGAAATAAAAGGTTTTTACCCTTCGAGATTTTTTTCTTGAAAATTGGTCTCCGTGGCATGCTTCCGTATTTTATGATTTCAAATCACTTATATGTATGATTGATGGTTTAACTAAAATTTGGGATTAATTGAATTTAGTTGATTTGTCATAATTTAAATCAATTTGAAAACACTTGAAATTTTCTGCTGCACTACACAAGTTTACAAATTGATCTCAAAGCTTTTTATGAAGATCACACTTTTATCTAATTGGTTATAAGAGGTTTTTTTTTAAAAGCGAGTGCATATCTTTTTCAAATTGGAATCAGAGTAGGTTGCACTAAGTTATTGTGTTTTATCCAGATTTTCTTAAGTATGGCTTTTAGTGGTATTGATGATTTTAGATGTCAACTTTTTGAAAGGTATAACTGGAAAGTTCACATGAATTCTTGTTTTAAATTTTCCGTTGAAAACGAGTCTGAGCGGTGTCTTGGTTGTGAGGGAATTTGTCATTCGATAGATGAGTGTCCCACTTATATAAGAATTTTTTTTTAATAAACCGACATCTCATGTTTCTTCACTTAGTGATAGTGATTTTGAAAAATAAGTTTTTTATGCTTCTAAGTGAGAGCTTCCCACCCCCGTAACTAGTGATGAGAGTAAGGAGGAAGAGGAAGAGGAAGAGTTGAGTGAATTGAAAGTTGCCTACAATAACATGTATGTGGAATCTGTAAAGTTAAAGAAGACAAGATGGAAACTAGAAGCGAAATTGAAAAAACGTGCCTTAGATAAGAATAACACGAATGTGTTAATTGATGATCTTTGGATAGGTAAGGAGATGCTTAGAGAGTATCTCGAATATGTCGAGGGTGATAGAGATAATCTTAGAGGGTTGATGGAGACTATGAAAAATGAGCTTTTAGAGTTTAAGGATTCTAGACGTGTACTTGAGTCAAGGATAGATGAACTTGAGAAGACTTTAAGAGAGACAAGTAAGGTAAACTTTGATTTGGAGTGTAGGTCAGAAAGGTTAGATAAGATGATAGGCACTGCCCAAGTCAAGGAGGAAATGTGTGGTATAGGCTTCTATGATAGGGTTGCGCCTATTTCCAAAGCCAACCCTACAGGTGTCAGATATCCTCCTAGGGTTGTTAAGAGAGAAGAACCTAGAGTTATTAGGAGAGATCCACCTAGGAATATTATGAGATAGCCACCTAAGAGTTTTAGGAGAGTGCCACGGAGAAACTTTAGGAGAGGTCCACGTTTAGGTAACACTCACCGCCCGATTTACACTTGCACATATTGCGGTAGGCAAGGTTATCTTAAGCGTTTCTATTACAAACTTCAAAATATTCCTAGGAAGTTTAATAATACAGTAAATTTGATTCCCAAAACTCTCACATGTCGGTATAAATCTATTTGGGTTAGGAAATCGGATTTAGAGGCTTTTGGATTGATTGTTCATGATTCTTGTTTGATTGCACGTGATTCACCCCATGTTAAATCGTTTGGTTGATTATGTTTTTTGTTTGTCATGTGCTAGTTGTGCTTCATGATATATTTTTTCTAATGTTAGGACATTTTTATCATTTTTGTATTAGATTTTTTATTTTGGAAAATTTGAAAAATACAAAAAGATTTTCATTTTTTTGAGAAACAATTGAAGAAACAAAAAATATTTTAGTTTGATAAAATTTTTGAAAAGTCAAAATTATTTATGTATTTTATTTTTCACCATTTATGAATGGATATTTACAATGACCGAGTCATAACTTCATTCCATATTTATGTGTCGATTTGATTGTTCTTTGATATGAGTCATCATTCCATTTATGTGCTTTACAATATTTGGAGTCATTGATATGTGATTAGTTGTTACTACCTACATGTTTGACTCATGAGTTCCTTTATTGCACACTTGAATGAATTAGTTTAACTATTTGCAGTTGTTTATCACATATTGGTCGGAGTGTTGTCATCTCAATTCTGTCTTTAAAATGAACCATGTGGGATAAAACTTGACAATGAAAGTAGTGCATGTAATAACCGTTTATCGTGAGGATTGAACTGTAACAAAAAAGGATGAGTGAAACACGAGAAAGGGCTGCGAGTGTTCAAAATTAACTCATCATGAAAGCCATCGTTTAAAAGATCCCAAAGAAAAAATTAAGTCAACAAAAAGAAAAATATGCCAAAAATGGGGCCAATAGGATTTCTCTAAGGATTGAATTTAGTTTCATTACCTCTAGGAAAAGTAAATGTATATTTATTTATGAGGGATTTTGGATGGAAAGTATTGAAAAACTAGTTTGCTTTTCCCGACAGCGTCATGAAAAACCATTACATAGTTTTAGACGTTATTATTGTGGGAATCATTATTAACTTTGATATGTTGATGGATTGAGTAGATGTCATTTCAATTCTACATCTTTCGATGCCTAAGCACGATTTTTAGATTCAATCGTTAGGAGTACACATATTCATTGTGCACATATGTTATGTTTGGTAGCATTGATTTGCCAATTGAATATGGTCACACCCATTTATTCTATTTCCATGATTTGGTTGTCTTAGTGCAAATTCATGGTGTGTAAAATTCTTTTTGCATTTTTGTGTGAGAAATTGAAAAATAAAAAATAGTTTGTGGAAGATTTTGGGTTACTCCTTTGCATACGTGTAGTTTGATCCATATTTGTTATGCATATTTGTCGTGATAAATCCATGTTTATTTTATTTATTTGTTTCCTTGTTTATTTTGGTAAAATAAAAAAGGGGAGAACGAATTATGGGAGTTTTTACATTACGGAGGAGATTTGATTATTGTTGATTGATTTATTTTTATCATTTCAAACTCGATGCGTCACGATGGTATTTTCTTTCTCTCATGTGTGTAGGTACAAAAATTGAAGTTCATCTTTTGAACACCCTGATGAGAGAAGCTAGATTTGATGTTGAATATTTTGAAGAAAAGTTTGATACTCGTAAATTAGTACCTTTTTAGTTTTGGGTCCACGGGAGGGTATTAGATTTGTATAGACATTTTGATTTGATAATTAGGATGTTTTTATTTTGTACCGGCATAGACATAAGAGAGATTTGTAAGGACATTGTTTTATTATCCGTTATCAATTGAGTATGTCGTATACCGCTACAACCGTCAAAGAATGTTCAAGATCACATATGCAACAAGGCAAAGATTTTCTTCAAAACTCTAGCCTCCACTAGTTTAACCTTGGTAAGGTTGTGTTTTAATTCCTTAATGGTTCACTTAGAATATTGGGATATCTTTTATGAACATTTTTCTATGTGTTGGAGTAGAGCTTTTCGTCAAAATATTTTTTCTAAGTGCTGAGGCGGACTATTTTCTGATCAAACAAAAAATAATAATTTTTTAATACCTCATTTGAGTGACATTCAGGTCGTTCAAGCGTCATCCCTTGTCATGCGAAGTCATTCAAATGGCATCGCTTTCTTGTTCGAACGAAGCTTCATTCCGTTGAGGCGAGCTACCGCCTTGGATTTTTTGTAATTTGGTTTGTCAAAATTCGTTTTTTATCGGAAGACCTGTGAATTTTCAATATACGAAACAACTTTGGCATAATACTTTGTATTCTCACTTTTAAGGTTTTAATCATGTGTTTTCAATTCACAATCATCCCAATAATTTATGTGAATTATTTTGGAACCCGATAACACAAATCTTTGTGAAGTTTCTCATGTAGAGACGGTAAATCTATGGCTGACTTGGTACCACTTGAGGGAGGTGCTAGCTGACTACGACTGCGTTCATTGGGAGTGCTTGTGGGTGTTCCTTGTTGTCTTGTGGATTCTCTACAAGAGTCCATTGTTGAGTTAGGTTGCGTCCTATGAGAGTTTACTGCGGTAAATTTTGCCGATTTCTCTTGTAATATTGTAAGTTTTGATTTGCATATTATTAGTGAAATAAAAGGGTTTTGCCCTTCGGGGATTGTTTTCCCTTGCATGCTTCCTAATTTTATGATTTCAAATCACTTAGATGCATGATTTAGGGTTTAACTAAAATTTGGGAATAATTGAATTTGGTTTATTTGTCATACATTTAAATCAATTTGAAAACACTTAAAATATTTCGCTGCACTGCACAAGTTTACAAATTGATATCAAAGCTTCTTAAGATTAAGTTAAGTTATGTCTTTTATGGTAGGAGGGGAGGAGTGGTGGTTGGTTAAAGAAGCTTGGGGCCAGAGTTACCGGGTTAGATTGACTGCGCAATATGGTGGTAACAAACTTGAAGCGGAGTTCGTGAGGGGGGGAATTTTTTGGTTGAGTTTCTGCTTCAGAGAAGCCTCCAGGATGCCAGGGGTGTTTTTCAGAATGAGAGAGAGTTCCCAGAGGAAGGTGATTGCATTCACAAGTTTTAGGAGGGGTTCTCATTGGTTTAACATTGTAGTAAGAGAGAAGAAGACAAGGATGCACATTAAAGTACCGCATGAAGGGGGTAGTACGGGTTGGGGGTTTATAGGAAGAGTATTGTACAACATGGAGAAGAAAGTGAGATGTACGGAGGTTGAGCAGACCACTGTTGTGAGCTCTATGAGAATAGAAGGAAGGTCATACTTACAAGCTGCGAGAAAGGAGGAATGGCCTAATTCCAAAATTAATATTAGAGTTGATCAAACTCTGAGCTCAGATTTTATAGTCGAAGATGAGTCGTGTCGTTCGAGGGTGCAGTTCTTCAAAAGAGCAGTGGTAGGGAGGTTTGGGGAGTATGATTCTTCACCACCTCCACTGGAGAAGGTGAAGCTTTGGGCGTTAGACAAGTGGAAGAGTATTGGGGCTTCAGAGGTAAGGGTGCTGCAGGAGTCTCTATTTTTATTCGTGTTTGCCTCTGAGAGACAGGCGAAGCTCGTTCTTGAGAAGAAATGGTCATTCTTTGGAGACTCGCTTTGGCTACGAAAGTGGTATCCTCTATCTGCCTACTCGAGTTCCAACAGTGCACCTGACCTTACATGGGTGCGTGTCATGGGCTTGCCTATTCATCTCTGGGGTGAAGAAGTTTTTTCGGCCATTGGCAATTATTGTGGCACTTATATTAAAGTGGATGAGGCCACTATGAAGGGGAAAGAGCTACAATGTGCCAGAATTCTAGTTAAAAATTTCACCTGTGCACCTGGGAAGATTAAAGTTGAAGTATTTGGTTGGGTGTACGAACTGGTTATTTGGTCTGAAAGGATCCATGCCCAGTTGGTGGAATTGAGTGTGGTTTCTGGTGAGGCCAACGCTACTCCTGAGGTCACATGCATTATCGGACGTCATAAGATGAATGAGGAGTGGAGGCAGCTATCATCCTCGACGTTTGGCAGGTCAGCAAAAATTCCAATGTTGCATGCACGGAGGGCTGAGTCTGGTACTGATATGATGGACGGTGTGGCAACCTCAATGATTGGTGTTGATGAACGTAATATTCCTGGTGCGATAGTAGTTACGACGACGGGCCAGAAGGAGACTGACGCAGAAGGTGTGGTAGCAGCTGTGGAGTCGGAACGGGTGTGTCTCGCTGGTGACAAGGAATTATTAGACGTAGGTGTAAACTCAGAGTTGATTACGGCGATCCCGGTCGCCGGCGGGGATGGTTTACGATGTATTCCTCCGGACATCTACAAAGGGATGAATTCTTGCTTAGAGGAGTACTCTGGGAAGCCGTTGGTAGCTGGAGCCTATGACGTTTTGGGGACAAGACACAATAGGTGTATCATTAATTATGGGAAGGATAATGAGGAGAATAATAAGGAGAGTTTGGCATCTGTCTGCAGGTCTGACCCATCAAGCTGTTCTAAATTCAGTACTTCTGAGACATGTATTGAGAAGACATTACAAGTGCCGGTCAGAGGCAGTATGGTGGATGGGTTTGGTGGGTACTCTACTGTGACCACAGGTCTCAGGAATACATCTGTCAACGAGATTTTTATAGACAAGGGGGGCTGTGTCAGGGAGGTTAATACGCATCTCCTTGCATTAAATGAAAAGAGAGCTCAGACTGAAGTGGGTAGTGTTTTCGTACAAGGCACGGAGAGGACTGTTTTGAATGACGAGTGTGGGGTTAAGGTAAGTGGAGGGTATTCCGGGGAGTGCAGGACATTGGCTAATGTTGTGGGGCCTGACATTGGTCAGTGTAGGACCAATTCTTCATATTCGAGCCGTTTGATAAATCCTAATAAAAGTGAGTCTGGGGGTATGATGGTGCCCTTGCCTATCGATGGATCCTTGACAGCTGTGTTAAACGATTTGGACATTCATAGACGGGGTTCCATAAGCCGGGGGGATTTTCAGTACGCGAAAGTGAAGCAAAAAAAGAAAAAAAAAGATGTATATCTCGGGAGTGCCATGATAGGACTTAAAAATCTGAAAACTCTCAGAAATTTAAAGAAAAATTACAACAAAGAAAATATTATGGGGAAGAGTTGTGGGGGGAAGAGTGGATCATTTTTGTCTAATTCGAGCCGTAAGGAAAAGGGCTATATAGGTAAGGGAAAGACTAAGGCGTTGGAAGACCATTGCAAGGTTGTGGTGGTGGCGAGTGAAACTACTTCCTCGAGTAGTGAGGGGTGTTGCTCGCCTTGTGATGCCGACGTACCTATTAGTGGGCCCGCAGGGGGAGGTGGCTCTAATTTTGAGGCATTGAATAATTCCAAGCTTTGGGTGGATATTGTAATTCCGAATCACGAAGGGAGTGTGAGGGGGTGCGAGGAAGAGAGGTGGGTTGGGGACCCGGTGGGTTGGAGGGAGGATATGTTAGAAGCTATAAGCAAAGACTCGGGGGTCGGTTACGAAGGGCTCGAGAGAGAGGCTTGGGAATTGATCGAGAGGATAGATAGGCGTAGGTTGATGGGGGATGAAGTTAAGGAGTGTGAGGGAGGGGTGTTTTAAGTCTTCTAGTCTCATGAAATTACGTATTATTTCGTGGAACGTTAGGGGGTTGAACGACTTTACCAAACGGGGGGTAGTTGGGGGGGCCATTGCGAGATGGAAGCCCGATATTTTATGCCTACAGGAGACTAAGATGGGTAACATTGATGACGGTTGTATTAGATACATATGGGGTGGTCGGGGGATCAAATGGGTGAGTCTGGACGCTGAGGGTGCTTCGAGAGGGGTGGTGATATTGTGGAACTCTGCCGTGGTTGATTTGGTTGAGAGTCTGAAGGGCGCATGGTCCCTCTCCTGCCTGTTCAGTAATAGAGAGGATGGGTTTACCTGGGGGTTTTCGGGGATTTATGGGCCTGTAGAGGATCTTAGTAGATGGGAGTTGTGGGAGGAACTGGCTGGTGTGAGTAGGGTATGGGATGTTCCGGTCTGTTTGGGTGGGGGGGGATTTTAATGTGGTGCGCTTCACTGGGGAGAGAAGCGGAAGAGGTAGGGTCAATAGGTTTATGAGAGAGTTTTCGGACTTCATTGACGAGATGGAGTTGTTGGATCCGCCGTTGGAGGGGGGACTGTTCACCTGGTCCAATTTTAGAGATAGGTTGTCTATGTCTCGTCTGGATCGATTTCTGGTTTCTAAAGTGTGGGCTGAGCACTTCCCCGGGATGGTTCAATCTTGTTTGCCTAGGGTTACCTCAGATCATTGCCCTATTCTTTTAGAGTGTGGGGGGTGGAAGGATGGCGTTTCCCCTTTTAAATTCGAGAATATGTGGCTTAAGGAGCAAGATTTTGTGGATAGAGTGGGGGTTTGGTGGTCTGGCTACGTGGTGGAGGGAAATGCCAGTTTTAGGTTGGCCGCTAAGCTGGGTCTTCTTAAGGAAGATATCAAAAAATGGAATAGAGAGGTATTTGGGAATGTTCGCTTGGTCACCACTAGTCTCATGGAGAAGGTCAGGATGCTCGATGAAAAGGAAGGGATAATAGGTCTTTCGGAGGGGGAAAAGATTGATAGGGAGTGTAAGAAAGGGGAGATTGGGGTTAGGCTCAAGCAGGAAGAGATTAGTTGGCGGCAGAAATCTAGGGCGTTGTGGTTGAGAGAGGGTGATTCGAATACCAAGTTTTTTCACTCGATTGCCAGTTCTCATAGGCGTGGTAACCATATTGGGAAAATAGAGGTGGGGGTGTGGTTTTCGAGGATGATAGAGAGGTGAGGGGGGACATTACTCAGTTTTATGAGGAGCTTTTTAGGGAAGAGGAGGTGTGGCGACCTTCTCTTGATGGGGCAGATTTTGGCAGAATCTCAGCGTCCGAGGCCGAGGGTATCGAAGGCTTCTTTACCGAGGAGGAGGTGGTTCTGGTTTTGAAGTCGATGAGTGGTGATAAGGCACCGAGGTCTGATAGCTTCTCGATGGCCTTTTTTCAGCAATGTTGGACCATTGTCAAGGGCGATGTGATGGAATTCTTCCATGAATTCCATGATAGGGGTTATTTTGTTCCTAGATTGAATGCAACTTTTATTACCTTGATTTCGAAGAAGGGTGGTTCGTGTGATATCAAAGATTTTAGACCGATCAGTCTAATTGGGAGTATGTACAAGTTGCTCGCAAAGGTTTTATCGGTTAGGCTCAGGAAGGTTATTGATCCTCTAATTTCTGAGTCTCAGAATGCTTTTGTTGGGGGTAGACAGATTCTCGATGCAGTCTTGGTGGCTAATGAATGCGTGGATTCCAGGTTGAGGTGTGGGACTCCAGGGTTGGCGTGTAAACTCGACATTGAGAAGGTGTATGATCATGTGAATTGGAATTTTCTTCTGTACCTTTTGAGTAGGATGGGCTTCGGCGAGCGGTGGTGTAGGTGGATAAGGAGGTGTGTGTCCACGGCTCGATTCTCTGTTCTGATTAATGGGGAGCCTGATGGATTTTTCCCGAGTTCTCGCGGTCTTCGGCAAGGTGACCCGTTATCACCCTTTCTATTCATTTTGGTCATGGAGGCCCTCAGCCGAATGATTGGGAAGGTGGTCGACACTGGATGGCTCAGGGGTTTCACCATTGGGACTTTGGATCCTAATAGGGCTTCGGTTTCTCACCTTCTTTTTGCGGATGATGCGATTGTTTTCTGTGATGCTGATCGGAGGCAAGTTCGGGCTCTGAGTTGTCTGCTTATGTGGTTTGAGGCGGTGTCTGGTCTACGGATCAATGCGAGGAAGTGCGAGATGATCTCCATTGGAGGTGAGGGTGGTGTGGATGATTTAGCCAACATTTTGGGTGGGTGCACCGGGTCTCTTCCAAATACGTATCTTGGACTACCTCTTGGGGCAAACTATAAGTCTACCTCCTCTTGGGAACTAGTTTTGGAGCGTATGCGTAGGCGGCTGGCGGGTTGGAAGCATGGGTTTCTATCGAAAGGGGGGAGACTGACTCTCATCAAGAGTTCTTTGTCTAGCCTACCAACTTACTTCATGTCCATTCTTCCTTTGCCATGTACGATCCGTAAGAAGATGGAGAAACTTATGAGAGATTTCCTGTGGAGAGGTGCTGAGGAAAGCTTTAAGTACTGTCTGGTAGGATGGGAGGAGGTGTGCAAGCCTATAAAGGAAGGGGGGTGGGAGTGAGGAATCTGGCTCTCTTTAATAGAGCTTTATTAGGGAAGTGGTTGTGGAGGTTTTCTCGTGAGGAACATAAGCTATGGAGGAGAGTTGTAGGGGTTAGGGGGGGGAATCTCTCAGCGAGGTTGGGGACCGATGGTAGGTAATTTTGCTCATGGCATGGGTTTGTGGAAGCATATTGCGAGGGGGTGGGTGGAATTCTCCAGGCACACGGACTTTAAGTTGGGGAAGGGTGATAGGATCAGGTTCTGGAAGGATAGGTGGGGAGTTCAAGGGTCCTTACAGGAGCTATTCCCAGGAATGTATAACCTTGGAAAGGAGCAGGATGGGTTGGTGGCTGGTCATATGACTATTAGCGCGGAGGGGGTAGCTTGGTGTCCTCAGTTCAGAAGAAGGCTATGGGATTGGGAGCTTGAGGAGGCAGATAGGTTCTATGAGTTGTTGGATTTGGCCCCCCGACCGACGGCTAGTGAGGATTCCTTGCGGTGGATGGGGGGTGGGACTGGGGTATTCTCGGTTAGAGGTTACTATTCGATATTGAGTGGTAGTGGGATGACCAGTTCTTGCTTCCCTTGGAAGAACATTTGGAAGGTTAAAGCACCGCCGAAAGTCAGATTCTTTGTGTGGACAGCGGCCAGACAGGCCATTCTGACTCTTGAGGGGCTACAAAAGAGAGGTTTTCGGCTAGCGAGTCGTTGTTGGTTATGTAAGGAGAATGAGGAGAAGACTAACCACCTTCTGCTTCATTGCAAGGTGGCAAGAGGCATGTGGGACATTTTCTTTGCTATCACTAGGATCGCTTGGGTGATGCCTGTCTCCGTTAGGGTTCTTTTAGAGGGGTGGAGACCCCCGTGGGGGTGGAAGGGCAACAGGAGGGTGTGGCGTTTAGTGCCTCATTGCATTTTTTGGACAGTATGGAAGGAGAGAAACGCGAGATGCTTTCAGGGCATCGAGACGGCGCCATCGAGGCTCCGGTATTTGTTCTTGCGCACCCTGCTTTGTTGGTATAAGGAGAGCCTCACTGTCACGACCCAGGAGTTTCTTGTGTTCGTTGAGGAGCTTCACTCGATTTGGTAGTATGGGTTTCTGGTTTTCAGAATGTTTTGCTTTGTTTTTTATCATAATTTCTATTTTTGTATACTTCCTGTATACGGGTTCTCTCCCTTAGCGTTGGTTCTATAATATCATTTACTTATCAAAAAAAAAAAAAAAGAAGATCATCGTTATCATAGTTTTTTTTAAGCGAGTGCATACCTTTTTTCACACACCGTTTAGTTCATATTTCAAGTATTAACTTTCACATTTGGTGTATAGGTAGTCTCACTTTGTTATGAGAAATGAGAGATTAGAATTGTGGAGATGGTCTACACATAATTGTCATGGACTAAGTTTTTAATGAGTATCAAATTCTTAGTTTGATGCATTGGTGCCACTGTAGCTTGCATAGTTATAGTTGAGTGTTTGCCTTAATTATGTTGGACAATTATACTGTAAATAAAACATTTCTTCATACTAGCCATAAAGATGTTACTAGGGTGAACTTGGAAATCATTGGAAGCATTTTTCTGAAGCAATCACTCTTCTTTTTTTATTTATCTTGTGTGCTGGATTTTTTGTTCATGGATGCTTTTTGGAATGAGGTCATAGTTGATTTCACCCGTATAGGTATGTTCATTTATTTCTATTTAGTCCTTTGGTATAATATTTAACACATTTTTGGCATACTTGAAAAACCTTTGTGTTTTTATTTGAGTGTGTTGGGTAACACAATCAATTCAACATCCTGTTGTGGGGATTTTAGAGTCATTTGAAGTATATATATACATATATAAAGGAACAATACTTTTATCAACTTATGCCTATCAAGAACTTGAAAATCTATGTATGCACGATGTTGTTCACTATTACATTTTTTGGAAATCCAACATTATCATGGTTCTAGTTATTAGTCTTATTTTATTCTAGGTTTGAAACCAATTTTTAGATTTATTGAGTGTTTCAAACTAATTTACCAAACTAGTTTCCTGAACAATTTTGGGTTGCAAACTAATTTTGATTTGTTGTGCTTTTTGGAAATTATTATGCATAGTACTGGCTTTTCTTATGAAATGAATGATTATGATTGCATTTACACCGCAAGTTTTCTTTAATTTTGTTGAGTTGATATTAGTAATGAATATAGCTAGATTTGTGTGATTTTATGTTTTTGTTTATCTACATCTTTAATTTAATACAGAGAATGAATATTCCACATCTGTTGTTTAAAATAATCGTGTGTTTTCGTCTGGATGTTCAGAATTTTTGGGACATATAAATAACACGCACATGTGTGTGTGTGTGTGTGAATTTAAGTAGCATTTTATATATGATGGGCTAGTGATGTGATTATTTTTTATTCAAGTACCAAATACTCAACTATGGCCGTTATAAAGGTGATTAATAGGTATGAGGCTTCTATTGACAGTTGTTTAATGAACAAAATACTATCTTCAGATGCGATAAACATAATAACTCTTAAGGCTATCAATCACTATTGATATTGCTGACTTTATGCATAAAACCATGCCCTCTAGATACTTTGGATGCCCTCTGTTTTCTGAATGGAAAACTCTTAGTATTTTTAAATAACTAGATAATATGAGGCGCTAAAATGATGGTTGGTGTGGTGGTATACTTGTTTGGAGGTGATGTACATATTTGCATCAGTAAGATAAAGAAAAAAGATTAATTATCCTATGTGAATACAAGCCTACTTTTGATTTCATTGTGCAATTGATTTTGATATACGGAATTGGAATTTTTACTATTCAATGTGTGCAGACCAACTACCATTGGACATCCCATTCACGTTATTCTCATATTTCTAGTAATGGATGTCGGTCGTCATGATCTCAGTCTACCCACAAGCTAAACTAAGGTTGTGGTGCACCTTACTAGTAACCCATTGCCTTAGTTAAACTAAGATAAACATTGCATGTTGTAAATGTTAATGGGTTGAAAGGAAGGTTTAGCAGCTGAATTTATTTTGTTACAGCTGCCGATAAAATCCTACCTAACTTTTTATTTTTCCCGTCATTTCCTTCACTTTTACATTCACTATGCAAATTAAAAAACATTTCCCCAGTGCTTATATAGAACTGAGTAAATAGTTCTTAATAATAGTGTGTTGTAAACTATTTGAAGTATTCATCAGTGTTTTCCCAAAAGTATAAAAGTACGTGAATTTAGTCATCACTAGATATTTAGTTGTTCTGATGTTATTCCATTCACTCTTAATAAGATTGATGACAAAAGGTTGGTCCACCCAAAAAGAAATGAATTTGAAAGGGCTTGGACTTGCAAGAGTAATAGAATTTGACTAAAACAATAGTGGGTGAAATGTCTTGTATTAGATAGAATGCATCTTTATTCTTTTTCCTGTACAATATCTAGCCAATCAAATTTTTGTTCTCCAACTTTATGCACTGCTCTTGGCATATCAGAATTAGTGGTGAAGAGAACTTTTTTATTGTAATAAATGCGGTTCATAAGATTATGAGCTTGATACAACATATAAGAATAGTCTTGTTGACATCCATGAATTTAAGTCTATGATATTTGTGTTACATAATGTTTCTATTCAACGTTGTTGAAGGATTCACACATTTGTATAAAGAAAGCAATGCACCATAATTGAATTTTGGAGAATGATAGTAGTAAGTTTAAAATGTATGCTTGGGCTCACAATTTAATCTGTTGTGGTATGATCTATTGCAGTGCTTGGCAAACCCTCCAGTCAAAGAAAGTACAAGGCTGATCAATTTGGTGTTACATTGCGATTTCATGGTTGTGGAGCGGTCTGAGTTTGACCAACATGTAACATTATCTTTCCTTTTCAATTTAATGTAATCTTTAAATAGATCCATTATTTATAAACAAATACGATGAACTACAGAACAGTGGCTAGTACTCCCCATTTTAAATCATCCCTCAAAGGGCGGCTGTGAAACTGTCCCTAATGGGATTTGAACTTTGCCTACTTCCGTGATTCTATGAAAGGTGGGTAGCTGAATGAAATCTTATTTTAATATACAACCAGTAATGTTATAATTTTATAATTGATCATGAATTTTTTGAAGTTATTTTGTATATTCTTGATAATTTGAATAGGTTGGTTTCATATAAAAATAAAGGAGGCTCGGACATAAATTTTTAAAATGTATAGAGTTAGGAAATTTACTTTGTTAAGTTAAGATAAGAAGTTTGGTTCGGTGAAATTTTGATTATTGATTAATTTAGGTTACGAGTGAAACTTTATTAGCGAGTGTTCTATGTTCTCTAGAACCTAACTACTAAAAATTTACAACTTTTTATTTCGTTGTGTTATGATGAAAATTTTGTTGACTATATCTCGTTGTTTTCTTTGCCTTTTTTGTATTTTTTGTGCAGTTAGCTATTCGGCCTAGAAGATAGTTATCAACAGAAAAACTAGTGAATTGAGTTTTTCATTGCATCAACAATTTCTATTATCCTCATAATTAGTTAGCTTTGGTATTTTGGCGGTTGTGGATGTTATTTTGTTTTTGGATATTATGGTATAAATATATATTTTGTACTAGAATCATCACTAGTTTTTGGTTTTTGTTATTTTAATGTAACAAGAAAGTGATATTATGATTTTTTTTAACATGAATATTTCTATTTGAAATAGAAAAGAGTTTTGGCTCAGGTGCTAATTTCGTACCAATCAAATATATTGATGAGTAGGCTCGAATATTTTTTTGTTTTTACATTTAAACATTTATGTCAGTTTTGAAAATATTCACATAAATTGTTTAAAACTGTGATAAATGTGCATTTGTTAATCACATTTTTTAAAAATTGAGATAAATAGAAGTTAACTATTGTAGATTTAATGTGTGTTTTTGAAAAATTGAAGTAAATGATATTTTTTTTATCTCAGTTTTACGAACATTTAAGTCTTCACTTGTTATTATAGCTTTAAAAACTGACATAAATGACTATTTATGTGAGTTTTAAACTACCAAAATGATTGTTTTTCTTGTAGTGAAACATATAATTCGTGAGCCAATCCCAAATAATTGGAAAAAGACTTTGTTGAGTTGGGTTGAGTTGAGTGATTTTGAACAAAACATACTGAAGGCGCTCAATGACTCCCTGTTATTCCCAACAAATCCTCCCAACTCTCTACCTACCCATTCATCATGTTTAATCAAATGGATGCAGGAACCTTCTTCTAAATATAAGTTGTGATCTTTTGTTCTATTCTATTCTCCTTCATAGAGTAGTTGGAGCTCCTAATACTATAAATTATTCGCCACTATGAATGATGATTACTAAACCAATTTACCTGGCATATGGAATATTAATTAGGAATATGATAATACCTATGTCACTTGTTAATAAGATAGTAAAACTTTAATATATATATAGAGAGCTCCTTTGTGGATTTAAGTCTGCAGGTAGAATGCAGATTATCTATCTTCCAAAAAAGTCTTTGGACTGCGTTTGTCTTTTATGGACCGCTTTAGGGACCACTTTCGCTTCTAAGGTTTCTTGGAATATAAATTTCTACCCGAATAAATTCTTGAGTCTTTAAGCTTATTTTAAAGTATAATTTAATCTGGGACGAGGAATGGTTCGGGGTAGGGGTGGAAGCAATACGGGTTTTGACCGTACCGTACCGTTTTGGTCCGAAAAAAATGGTTTTGATTTCATAAATTAAAATACCAGAAACTAGTCTTACCGAAACCGAAATTACCGTAAAAAAGTTGGCTAGTTTTGGTTTTAATATTTAAAAAACCGATTTACCGAAATTACCGTACCGAATTTTATGAAACCAAAAAAACCGTACCGAAATTATCATACCGTATCGAATTTACCGAAACCAGAAAAAACCGTACCAAAATTACCGTACCATACCGAATTTACCAAAACTAGAAAAAAGTTGGTTTTGGTTTTGGTTTTAATATTTAAAAAAGTTGGTTGGTTTTGGTTTTGGTTTTTGGGGACTTTTAATGTTGTTTACCGAAACATAAAAAACCGAAACCAGAAACCAGAAAAAATCAGAATTTACCGAAACCAGAAAAAACCCAGAAAAAACCAGAATTTTCCGAACCCAGAAAAAAACCGAACTTACCGAAAAAACCGAAATACCAGTCGGTTTGGTTTTGGTATTGATTTTGGTGTACCGGGTGGTAAACTGGTACGGTTTGATTTTACCATCTAGAGTTTGGTTTTGGTATTGGTATCTACTATTTATCGACCAAACCGTACTGCTTACACCCCTAGTTTGGGGCTACCTCTTAAGATTTGTCTGTCACTATCGTACTGTATTTTAGAATTGTGAGGATTATCTATATAAATATTTTCCTTAGGGTGTCTAGAGATTTTAGGAGGTTTTGAAGGAAAATAATCTAACCTTAAACACCTGATATGGTATTGAGATTTTATACATCTAGCCTCTTTATATATCTGATTAAAAATATAAATTATATCATTTTGTATAAATTCATCTATCTCACTGTCACCGTAGGGTGACAAAAATCTTCTATATGTTCTTGTTGAAGTCGTCTCTACAAATTTAAGGAGTGGATACATTCCTCTTGATCTAATTAAGGTGGCTCTAGTTTCAGCTCACCTTTTTTGTCTAATATTTTTTAATACGTCTATAGTATCTTTAAGAATTTTAGTATATTCTTAGTATTTTTCTGGTTCTGAAAGTTCTTTTGCAAATTCTGCAGTTCTTAAGTTTTTTTCTGAAGAGATCACGGATCTCTGTTGTACGTATTTCTATTCTAGGTACTTCTCTTACTAACCATTCAATAATTTGGTATATATATTTTTAAGTACCTCCTGCATATATTAAAGAGGCTTTTATAAGTAATTTACCTCTATGTTCTGTGAGACTCCACTCTTGGATTTCTCTTGTTAAGTCTAGATTTGTTTGATTAATAAATTCTAAAAAATCTGTAGTGATTTGAAGGCACGTGAAGATATTTAAAATTTTAAGAATAATATGTAAAATAGCTAAGGGTTTGGTTTGAGTTTATACCTTCCTTTTGGTCTGCAATTCTTTTAGCTTCTTTCCTTTGTCTCTTCAATTTGTTACTATTCTTCTCCGGTCTATGCCTCTTATAACTCTCTTTTTATGTGTCGCACCTCACTTCACTAGTTTGGCATTGGACCCGTTTCCTGACTGTACGCCACCGCGCCTAACGCCCACCTGGCTTACGGCGTACGGCAAATTAGCATCTGACGGTGGTTCAACAGTATAACATGTACATGCTACACCAAATACGCTACACAATAGTCCTCTATGAAAAGAAAGTTGGAGACATTTGGAGAATAATAACAACTTAACATAAGAGATTTCTTATAAAAGAAAATACTTTTAATGCATAAGTAAATACAACTCTCCCCTAACTATGAGAGACTCATTCACTCATACACATTTTATACTCTCTCTTACTTAATGAGCTCTCTCACTCTGATTTTCTATATCTCTCTTCTAACTCAAATATTAGATCCCTTAACTCAGTGACTGACGCTCCCTTTTATAATCACAAGGGCACTACAAATGACTGATAACCGATTACCAAAAGCAATCCAGTGGAAAACATCGAAATATAAAATAAATAAAGTCTATAGATTTTTCATTACATAAAGTAATTTTAACGTCTTCTGATAATTCTTCAGCGACTGAGTTTGGCATCTAGCGAATAATTCACCTTGGTGGCCCCTACAGGTCACATTCAGTCTTATTACAGAAAGCAAAATAATTCAGACGAATCTTTGCTTTATAACAAGGGTCAAAATAATTTATTGTCTAAATGATGGCATTATCCGTCTTTAATAATTAGTTGAGTAAGGTGGAGCCCTTCTCTGTCTCGTTTTTTTCGTCTGTTGTCTTTTCTACAATATCTTTGCCTGGTAAAGTATTATTGTTGAAATATCTGTCAATACGGCCTACCACTCTAATGTTGGCTGGTAAAGCTATCTCTTCCATTTCTTTGGATTCCTTTTTTAGCCTTCCATTGAATGGATGATTTGCTTGGATGATCAGGTCTTCTTTATGGTATGCAGTATAACATCTTTCTTCACTTATTAATAACTCCATAATTTATGTGGTTTCCATAGCTTGGGCAATCTAGAGTTTAGTCTTGTTCACAATTAAGACTTTAGTTTTGTCTTTGGATAAAATCTCAGCGTCTTCAAATGAATAGGTGAAGAATCTAATAAGTCTAAATCCTTCAACTCTCATGCCTGTTCAGGAACTTGGAGCAATCTGGTAAATTCTAGAAAATAAGGGAAGAAAGTCTTCTAACTTCTTTGTGTACTCATGAACAATTTTTCCAAGAGTAATAGAATCTTCAACATTCTATATTTAAATGAGCCCAATGAACCCATGGTCTGCCAAGGTTATCTGTGTTATGTATGATTTTCTAAAAAGATAAATTTTTGGAACGCTTTTAAAGAAACCCTTCATCATTAAGGCATATCCATCAATATCAGATAATGTAATATTGAAATGTTCAATAATGCTATCATCCTCTTTCCGACAGTCTTTTTAGAATGGAAGATTATTGTCGCAATTGGTATAACTATCTTAGTCTTAAAACTATTTTGTTGATAACAAAAATTATCAACTGGTCTAATTTTAGAGGATTCTTCAAGATTCGAGCATACATTTTAGTCTGTGGTCTAGGAGTAGCATTACTACTTAGCTGAGCTACTGCAAGTCTTTGAAGTTTCATGAATCTGGCAATGGATACCAAATTCTGCTTAAATTCTACCCATAGTTCATTTTTAACATTCCGCCATAGGGTGTCTATAAGAGTATTTTCATCATCAGAAAATTCTTATCGATATTTTATCAAGTCTCGGTATCTTTGGTCTGATATATATTAGGGAAAATACATTTTTGCCAATAAGTCTATTATGGGCAATGATTTCATTTTTAGATTTTTCAGGAGGAACTAGAATGTCATCAAGGCTTTCCAGAATTGGTCTTTCTTGAGAATCTTGAATATGGGTCTATCTTTGCGTTTTACTAGAATTTGTCTTACGCGTCTGCACCGTCTTCTCTATTTAGTCTATTTGTTCCAGATGAAATCATGATGTCTATGTCTTCTGTTTGTAACACAAAACAAGAGATGGCATTGGTGTTAGTAAACATAGATTCTCCAGATATGATGTCTGGAATGGTGTTTTTGCTTCCCTTAATATGTATAATAGAGAATTCATAACCATTAAACAATTGCTACTATCTAATAAGTCTATTACTCCTTGATTTGGATAAGTCTAAGTCTTTGAATTTTACTACATAAGAAGAATCAGTATAAACAATAATATTTTCAGGTCTAAGAAAAAGCATATATTTTTCTATTGCCCTTACTATAACTAAAAATTCTTTTTTATGGGTTGTATATCTTGTTTCTGGATCAGTAAAGGTTCCAAAACTATATCTATAAAGTTTCTTCTTTTTTGTCTGATGACCAATGGAAAAGTATACCTCTCCCCATAGCTTATCAAAGGAATATGTTTCTACTATGAACTAATCTTTAGCATTAGGCAGTTCAAGTAAACGGATATTCTTGAGTGCTTCTTTGATTTGTCTTATAACTTCAAAGTCATCTCTTATCTACTTAAAAGGATTAGTTTTATCAGTTCCTTTTAATTTGGAAGTTAATCTTTGTCCTTTTGAAGCTAAGTCTTTAATAAAATCTGCAGCACGATTTAGCAATCCTAAAAATGATTGTAATTGTTTTTTATCCTTGAGTTAGTCTGGAAATTCAGGATTCTTTTTGGTTACGTGTTATGCTAAGGATATATTTCCTTAATTAATATGCATACCCACAATGCCTATTTTAGTATGAAATAATTTCATTTCCTTCTCAGAAATAATAATTTCGTGTTTATCTAGTTCTAAAATAATCTTTTTAAGATGGTCTACACATTCTATCTCAGTCTTGTTGGATACCAGAATATCATTTATGTAAACAAGATAAAATTTTGAAAAAGGTCTAAAAAGATTATCCATTTGTCTTTGGAATACTTGAGGGGCATTCAAGTAACAAAATGGTATCACTAACCATTCATATTTTCCTTAGGGAACACTAAAGGTTGTTCAATTTATACTATCTAGATGCATCTTTATTTGTCAGAAGCCTGACTTGCAGTCAAACTTGTTAAATACAATTATTTCTTCAATCAAATTAATTAAATTATTTTTTTTGGTATCTTGTAAGAATCAAATTCACAATTCTTATTAAGGTGTCTATAGTCTATGACCATACATCTTTTGCCTCTCTTCCGTTCAGACTCATGTTGAACATAGAAGGCAAGGCTATTATGTCTACTTTTCTTTCTCTAATAATGCCTACCTTAAGCATTTCATTTATGTCTTTTTTAAATTCCTCTTTATATTCTTTTAAATATCCTTTCTTATAGGTTACACCGTTAATAATGGCACATGGATTAATAGGGACGATTTCATACTAACTTTTATCTTTGTCCCACTTAGCAATGGGATTTTCTCCTAAAGTAGGCTCTGCTAATTACCTAATATTTTATTTTTTGCCTCTATATCTATTTTTTTGGATATAGCTTGAATCTTTAACAAGGTTTGTTGGGCTTGATCTAAAATGTCTTGTTGTATAAGTGTTATTTGTTTATAACACTTTTGGTCTGGACACTTATATTCTTTTTGTAAGGGTTTAGTTATTTCTAGGGCTTCTTGTTGGTTTGTATGTTTAGGTCCACCATGCGTAGCTGAAGAACTCTGATTATTTTTTAGCTTAAAATTAGTTTTAACCTGCATAAGGTCAAAAGCAATCTTGTGATCTATTAAAGGGGAAATAATATCAAACTCCTCTTTGTTACTAGGTAATATCTTATCAGTATAGTAAGAATAAGGATGATATTTACTAATAAAGTCTTGGCCCAAAATAATGTTTCCTGGGAAACTAGGATTAGGATCCATTATCCAAAATCGATGATCAACAATTTTGTTAGTCTGATTTCCTAATTTAAAATAATAATCAATAGTCTGGAAATATAAGATAAATGGTTTCCATTAGATACCTTACCATGGATCTCTTGATTACTGTCTAGAAAATTAATCTTTAGGAAAGGCAATATACATACAAATACTCTGTGAGCATCCCGTATCTGTAAAGGCTGAAAGTCTTTTAGGATAATCTTTATGTTGTATGAATAATTCTACAAAACAAGCATGTGGTTTAGTAGATATTTCTAAATTATTGTTTCCAGAATAGATATTCCTTTTGGAGGTTTATCTATGTATTCTAATGGTTTTAGGTCTTCTGAACCACTATCAGAGTAGTTATCTTCAAAATCATAGGAAATTCCCTTTCCTTTTAAGTCTTCATTTTCTCATAATCTCTTGGATATATTTCTATCAATGTATTGATAATGTATTTGAATATCTTAGTCTATTTGAGCATCACACAAGGTAGTATAATTTTCTTTAAATCTCGTTATCCAAGACAAATAACACAAACCATAAATAATTATGTTTGTATAGTCTCAAAGCATTCTACACATCTAAAGTCTTTCTTGCTAGATTTCATTTCATATGTGCAATAATGTTTTTCATCAAAGTAACATCTAGGTATATATGTTAGTAACTCAGGATTAGTAACTGTCCATCTTTTCTTTAAAATGGGGCTTAATATATATTTATACCAAGCTTCTTCAAAGTCTATATATTCATCATCTTGATAAACTTGATTCATTTTTATCATGTATAAATTTAGAGTATCTTGGGAGTCTTCATACTCATGAGTGTCACTATTATAATCTTCGGAATCACTGTCTGTGTATGCACTATTGATACTAGTATTAACATCATTTTCTATGTCTAATATTACTATAGCATATAGAATATCTAATTATTTTTTATCTACAAAGTCTAGTATTGTATTAATAATCTTAATACTTTCTTTTATCTTTCTTATTAGGACAGTCTTTAGCAAAGTGTCCTTCTTTGCCACAAGTCCAACATTTGTTGGTAGCAGTCTTAGATTTAGCTACTTCTTTTTCCTTGACATAATTACGAACCTTTTCTGTAATAACCCGCCCTTTTGGAGACGATTAAATCCCATAATTAAGTATAATTTGGAATTTGGAGAATTTCTCGAAATAGTGATTTCTGGGATTTTCGAGGATTTAATGATTTTCGAAGGGTGTTATAAATTATTTTGGGACCATATAGGTCGAGATATTTTATTTATATGTCGCCACGGAGTATAGCGACAAAAGAAGTGAGATTTTGAGTAGAACACCGCATTTAATTATTTTGGGTTGGAATAGTGATTTGCGGTCAAGTACCTCGGATGGGAATTTCGACTGCGCCATAATTCTCGGAATGGCCGAGATAGTCGGAAAAGAGTGTCCGATTGTCGAAAATGAGTTTCGGGTAATTTTAGAGGTAAAAGTAATTCGTAATTGGGTAAACGAGTCGTTTTTGGGTTTTAAAGGGTTAAAACCCTTTTCTCTATATATAAAGAGGAAGAGAGGGAGAAAAAGAGAAAGAAGAGAAGAGAAAGAGAGAGAAGAGAGAGAGGAGGAAGAAAAGAGGAAAAAAGGGGGAGATTCCGGCCAGCGTCCGCCGGATTCCGCTCGAGGTCGTCGGATTTTATCCACGAAGCAAGTGTTTACTTGCTTTATTTGTTTTTTATGCATAAATATCTCATATCATTGTTGGTATAACAAACCCTAATGATTTTGGGTTGGGTATTCGTGGATAAAACGGGTTTTTGGGAGTTAAAACGAATAAACCCCTAAAAATGGTAAATTGGAGAAACTTAGGTTTTAATTGAAATTTATTGGTGATTCCGGGTTCTAGGATGTTTAGAACCCTTAATATAGGTGTATTTGTAGTTGGTTGAGGTTGTAGGACGTTGGGTGACGCGTCAAAAGCTTGGGAGAAGCTTTAATGGCTGAAACCTTCTCGAAGAAGGTGATGAATAGTAACCCGCAGCCTTTAGGGTCATTTTTGACTAGGAAAAGAATTGATTTAGCTTTCGGTCAAAACACAAAAGTTGTAGATCTTTTCGATACGGTCGCGTGGGCGCTGACCGCGTATTTTTCTGATTTTTCTACGATTTTATATGATTTTTACAAGATGACAGCTCCGGGTTGAAAGTACCAACTCGGAAATCAAATCGGAAATTGGAAAAATAAAGGCTAGAAACTATTGTGTAGATGTTTGGGATGATTTTTGGTGTAGAGTAGAAACCATGAAAATGAATTTGGATTGATTTTTGGGTATTTTGGAGTTTGAGAAATCGCCAAACTGTGACCCTTGAACAGGCCGAATCGATTCGGGTACAGGCCGAATCGATTCGCCTAAGGGGAATTGGGTTTCTGCAATGGGCCGAATCGATTCGGGTACAGACCGAATCGATTCGCCATTTACAGACCTGTTTGCAGAATACTTTCCGAATCGATTCGGATTGGGAACCGAATCGATTCGCCCACCCGAATCGATTCGCTAAAGGGGCGAATCGATTCGCTTAGGCCAGAATTTCTAGTTTTCTCCCTTTAAGAGTATGGGGAGTTGAATTACCATTTAGGATTTTTATAGGGATTCCTAAATAAGGGTTTTCAGGATAAATTAACCTTTAAGAGATGATTGAGGTAATTAGTATTGAACAAAGTAAGGAATACTTTAGATTTAGAATCATGCAACTATGAATGCATGATTACGATTCCTGGAGGGAATCTTTGGGATATTTGGTCATCGCTAGATGCTATAGGCCACTATGGCCGTATAGATATATTCTAGGAAGAATATATAGGATATGTATATACTGTGTGTTTTAGGTATATATATGATGATGGAAATGATTTTGAAAATATATAAATGAATATTTTCAAAATGGAAAAATAAATGTTTTCATAATTAATAAAATATGGATTACACACCTCTCTAAATCGCTATCATAAGGGAAGTTGCGTTCGTATGGTGAAGCCCCCTGGCTAATGATGCAGGGTGGATATAGTCCTAGGCCATGGGAGCGCTTATGGTTGTATATTTTCTGCGGGGGTAGGGAGATTCCGGGTGTGGTCTTGGCTACCACGCAGGCTCATGGCCGCTTCCCGACGTGTTTCGATATAGGATCCCAGGTTGTCTTGGAGGCCCTGGAGGATGATAGCCATTTAGGGGCGCGCACAGTGGAGAAATCCGGACGGGCGGTCTTAGAACGCGTTTGTTAAAGCAGTTCATAATAATGGATTTGCTTTAATTACATTTCCTGGATATAGGAAGGGAAATGGGTTATATTTAAATTGGCTTCGGTAACACTTCCCGGATGGAAGAAGGGATGTGGAAGCATATGTTATGATCAAAGCATTTTTATGATAATGAAAATGTCTTTGAATACATTTCCTGAGTATAAAAAGGGAAATGGGATATTTGATAAGGAAAAGCATTTTATGATAATAAAACTGGCTTTTGAAAAGGTATATGATTTATTAAAGCAATTCATGATAATGAATTGGTTTTTAAATACATTTCCTGGATATGAGAAGGGAAATGGAAGTTTTTGAAATGAAAAGGATAAGTATTTATAAATACTTTATATATCAAGAAATCCTCAGTCCGGGAGATATTTATATTATCCGGAAGTATATTGTAGATGTATGTATATGTATAAACTGGGTGCCGAGGGTCTGATGAATCCCGACGATCGACCGTGCCGCATAGTAGTGTATCGGGGGGGTTCCTTGTTTGGATTTCGCTTTGCGAGACACCCCACGCACGAATATGGCACAGTGTTGAGACTAGGGAGAAGTTTAATCCTTAGTGCTCTTATATTATTAAATGTTATGGTATATATATTATATATTTTTCTGTACTGAGGGACTGGCGGATCTCAAAGATCGACCTTGCTGCATAGTAGTGTATCGGGGGGGTTCCTTGTTTGGATTTCGCTTCGCGAAACACCCCACGCACGAACATGGCATAGCGTCGAGATTAAAGTGAAGTTTAGCCCTTAGTACATCTGTTTGACTATCTAGGGTAGATAGTGGTTGGGTATTAGATTAGTTTAGCAGGGTAGCTTGACTAGGAGGTTTATAGGGATGCGCTAGGGGTGCACTGTTAGGGGAGAGGTGAGGGGTATCTCACGAGAGTGCGATACCAATTTAAATATGAGATAAAACTATTTTTCTAAAAATAAAGCATTTATGCACTTGCAAAATATTTTCTAAACATTCGGGCCCTGACCCGTTTGTCTACTCTCCTTTCTTTCTCTATACTGTATATATATAGGTGTCCAGACACAGGGACGCCTGGATGGGAACTCTTTCGAGTCAGACGTCTGCTGCAGCAGCTGTGGATGCTTGCAGGTTATCGGTAGACGTTTCTTTCCTTGTACTCTAGATAGGAGTTATTGTATAAACACTCGATCCAATGGCTCAATTGCATTTATTTATTCTTTCAGTACATCATTCGATATGGTTGTATTATTTGGACCGAGTGTTCGGTTATTTTAGTTCTTTTCTTTTCTATTTCAGTTCATTACGCATTTAATTGTGAATGTTTTAATTTGTGCGCCAAAAAGAGTAGTTAGATAAAAGTTTTTAACGGCCACCTAATAGGATATTAGTAATTAATTGGATTTTCGACAGTGATGCTAAGAATGATCCATATGAAACTCCTGTTTTAATTTAATATTGGAGTGATCGCCCGGTATCTTATTAGGCGGGTTGTTACAGATGGTATCAGAGCATCAGGTTCTAGTGTCTTTAGGAATCTGTGCGGACGTACTACGCTTTCAGCGTTGCTCTCGATTTGTATAGAGCCCCAGGATTAGGATTGTTGATATCTCTTGTGAGATTTCGTTCTCCTGCCATATTATGAGATTATAGAAATCTTTTGCGCGCTCGTTTGAGAATCGTGTGCGGAGCTTGGATGGCAGCAGGAGGTGAGGCTTAGCTGGTGCAGCTGGCAGAAGGTTGGGATGAGTACCTTAGTAGAGGTCACTCTCTCTATGGTAATTGTTAAGAATTATGTCAATGACTACTAAAGCATAGTAGTTACGAGTACCATAGTGCCCCCGTGGAGATAAGGATTCCAAAGGGATCTTACGGATAGTTCTAACCGTGAGTTCCCATGAATCAGCAGGATGAGAAGAATGCAGCTTTGGGAATTATTCGCCTAAGGTTCAGCAGAGGTATATGGTGTGAGTATTTGGCGTGACTAGATATAGTCGCGGTATTAGTTAGCCCTAGACTCGTGTGTGTATTTTGAGTTGTGGCGGTCTCGATAACATTTTAATGTATGACTATGTGTTTTCCGCAATAGCGGAATTTTATTTCCCTTCATTCTCCATAGAGGCGGGTGCTTATATTTTGTATATATACACGTATACGGTATATGGTGTAACGGAGCGATAGAAGGCTAATAATGGCAAGTCTATCGTGTCCGCAGTTCTTGGAGGGAACAAGTTGTTATTCTGGTGTCTCACCTTGATACAGGTTGAGTACACCTTTGCTATTATGGATTTATGGAACCTCGATGAGCAGAGGCTTCCTTATTTTGGGTGGTATATGTGGCAACCTTATAGATATAATTTGAGGCCCACAGAATCGTTGTTGAGCGATAAGATTTAGCTCAGTATTAGTTTGTGCAAGGACTTAGGAACGAGTGCGAGCGCAGGGTGGTATGACTCTTAGTTAGAGATAGGAGTTCAGATCACCTTTTGTTGGATTAGGGGATAGGGTTATCCCGATTGCATGTTGAAATGACTGAACTCCACAACCAACGAAGTCAAGGGTTAATGTGTGGAGGGGTTCCTTGTTTGGATTTCGCTTTGCGAGACACTCCGCACATGACTCTTAACGGCGTCGGGAGTGGGGAGCTGTTATGGGATGCAAGGATGTTGATCTTGTGGAAAGGTCTTATAGTGTGGATGAACCACTATAGGCTATGAACCACATAATGTTAATATACTTATGGAAATATTGTGCTATGGAGAAGCACTAAAGTGGTCCCTTCGCCACAAATGGGTGGGTGAGGTTGGACTTAGAGAATTGATTTGAGGACAATAGTCAGGCCTTAATGAAAAGGCAAGTTTTGAGGAGCTACATTTTGGGTATTATGTTCGTGACACTTTCCACAGAAAGTGGGCACTTGATTAGTTAGGTTTCCTTCTGTATGGGCGGAAGGATAAGATAGTAAGAATGCGTTCATAGGCTAGCCTAGTAGGATTTAGGACGTCCCGCTTCTGTGCCTTGGGTCGTTATATCTCGATGACCGACTACGCGAGGGAGTAGTGTAACGGGAGGGTTCCTTGTTTGGATTTCGCCTTGGCGAGACGTCCCACGCATGAAACCAAGCACTTGTCGGGAGTTGGGAGAGGCCTTGGGCACTAGGGACATACTTAGGACTATATTAGTTTCGAATAGGTAGGGTAACGAATAGATCTTAGCATTTTTAGGATATAGGTTCACTAGTATTAGCAGCGCCGAGGTTAGGAATATTGAAATGCGCGGGTTCGGAGGACCCATAGATGAGTATTACACCGAGGAAAGGAGATCCTTATTGGGAGAGAGTGATGCGTGTCAGTCGTTCGTAATGTATGTGCTGATATGCACAAGTTAGAAAGGTGTATGGGCACCTTGGTAAGGTGGTTTGATATACCGCCTAGTTAAGATAAGAGTAGTACACGAGATTGAAATCCATGCCAAGAGGCATTTTAGAGGATGGGTATTAAGTGACGTATTAGAGTCACTTTATGATTGCGGTAGCCGCATAGTGTATGGTTAGGAACCATTAGGTTAGTATCTTTTTCCTTGAGGTTTTAGGATTTGTAGTAATCCTAGTTAGAGGGTGCAAGTTACATCTGAATTTCGAGGACGAAATTCTGTTGTAAGGGGGGGAGTATGTAATAACCCGCCCTTTTGGAGACGATTAAATCCCATAATTAAGTATAATTTGGAATTTGGAGAATTTCTCGAAATAGTGATTTCTGGGATTTTCGAGGATTTAATGATTTTCGAAGGGTGTTATAAATTATTTTGGGACCATATAGGTCGAGATATTTTATTTATATGTCGCCACGGAGTATAGCGACAAAAGAAGTGAGATTTTGAGTAGAACACCGCATTTAATTATTTTGGGTTGGAATAGTGATTTGCGGTCAAGTACCTCGGATGGGAATTTCGACTGCGCCATAATTCTCGGAATGGCCGAGATAGTCGGAAAAGAGTGTCCGATTGTCGAAAATGAGTTTCGGGTAATTTTAGAGGTAAAAGTAACTCGTAATTGGGTAAACGAGTCGTTTTTGGGTTTTAAAGGGTTAAAACCCTTTTCTCTATATATAAAGAGGAAGAGAGGGAGAAAAAGAGAAAGAAGAGAAGAGAAAGAGAGAGAAGAGAGAGAGGAGGAAGAAAAGAGGAAAAAAGGGGGAGATTCCGGCCAGCGTCCGCCGGATTCCGCTCGAGGTCGTCGGATTTTATCCACGAAGCAAGTGTTTACTTGCTTTATTTGTTTTTTATGCATAAATATCTCATATCATTGTTGGTATAACAAACCCTAATGATTTTGGGTTGGGTATTCGTGGATAAAACGGGTTTTTGGGAGTTAAAACGAATAAACCCCTAAAAATGGTAAATTGGAGAAACTTAGGTTTTAATTGAAATTTATTGGTGATTCCGGGTTCTAGGATGTTTAGAACCCTTAATATAGGTGTATTTGTAGTTGGTTGAGGTTGTAGGACGTTGGGTGACGCGTCAAAAGCTTGGGAGAAGCTTTAATGGCTGAAACCTTCTCGAAGAAGGTGATGAATAGTAACCCGCAGCCTTTAGGGTCATTTTTGACTAGGAAAAGAATTGATTTAGCTTTCGGTCAAAACACGAAAGTTGTAGATCTTTTCGATACGGTCGCGTGGGCGCTGACCGCGTATTTTTCTGATTTTTCTACGATTTTATATGATTTTTACAAGATGACAGCTCCGGGTTGAAAGTACCAACTCGGAAATCAAATCGGAAATTGGAAAAATAAAGGCTAGAAACTATTGTGTAGATGTTTGGGATGATTTTTGGTGTAGAGTAGAAACCATGAAAATGAATTTGGATTGATTTTTGGGTATTTTGGAGTTTGAGAAATCGCCCAAACTGTGACCCTTGAACAGGCCGAATCGATTCGGGTACAGGCCGAATCGATTCGCCTAAGGGGAATTGGGTTTCTGCAATGGGCCGAATCGATTCGGGTACAGACCGAATCGATTCGCCATTTACAGACCTGTTTGCAGAATACTTTCCGAATCGATTCGGATTGGGAACCGAATCGATTCGCCCACCCGAATCGATTCGCTAAAGGGGCGAATCGATTCGCTTAGGCCAGAATTTCTAGTTTTCTCCCTTTAAGAGTATGGGGAGTTGAATTACCATTTAGGATTTTTATAGGGATTCCTAAATAAGGGTTTTCAGGATAAATTAACCTTTAAGAGATGATTGAGGTAATTAGTATTGAACAAAGTAAGGAATACTTTAGATTTAGAATCATGCAACTATGAATGCATGATTACGATTCCTGGAGGGAATCTTTGGGATATTTGGTCATCGCTAGATGCTATAGGCCACTATGGCCGTATAGATATATTCTAGGAAGAATATATAGGATATGTATATACTGTGTGTTTTAGGTATATATATGATGATGGAAATGATTTTGAAAATATATAAATGAATATTTTCAAAATGGAAAAATAAATGTTTTCATAATTAATAAAATATGGATTACACACCTCTCTAAATCGCTATCATAAGGGAAGTTGCGTTCGTATGGTGAAGCCCCCTGGCTAATGATGCAGGGTGGATATAGTCCTAGGCCATGGGAGCGCTTATGGTTGTATATTTTCTGCGGGGGTAGGGAGATTCCGGGTGTGGTCTTGGCTACCACGCAGGCTCATGGCCGCTTCCCGACGTGTTTCGATATAGGATCCCAGGTTGTCTTGGAGGCCCTGGAGGATGATAGCCATTTAGGGGCGCGCACAGTGGAGAAATCCGGACGGGCGGTCTTAGAACGCGTTTGTTAAAGCAGTTCATAATAATGGATTTGCTTTAATTACATTTCCTGGATATAGGAAGGGAAATGGGTTATATTTAAATTGGCTTCGGTAACACTTCCCGGATGGAAGAAGGGATGTGGAAGCATATGTTATGATCAAAGCATTTTTATGATAATGAAAATGTCTTTGAATACATTTCCTGAGTATAAAAAGGGAAATGGGATATTTGATAAGGAAAAGCATTTTATGATAATAAAACTGGCTTTTGAAAAGGTATATGATTTATTAAAGCAATTCATGATAATGAATTGGTTTTTAAATACATTTCCTGGATATGAGAAGGGAAATGGAAGTTTTTGAAATGAAAAGGATAAGTATTTATAAATACTTTATATATCAAGAAATCCTCAGTCCGGGAGATATTTATATTATCCGGAAGTATATTGTAGATGTATGTATATGTATAAACTGGGTGCCGAGGGTCTAATGAATCCCGACGATCGATCGTGCCGCATAGTAGTGTATCGGGGGGGTTCCTTGTTTGGATTTCGCTTTGCGAGACACCTCACGCACGAATATGGCACAGTGTTGAGACTAGGGAGAAGTTTAATCCTTAGTGCTCTTATATTATTAAATGTTATGGTATATATATTATATATTTTTCTGTACTGAGGGACTGGCGGATCTCAAAGATCGACCTTGCTGCATAGTAGTGTATCGGGGGGGTTCCTTGTTTGGATTTCGCTTCGCGAGACACCCCACGCACGAACATGGCATAGCGTCGAGATTAAAGTGAAGTTTAGCCCTTAGTACATCTGTTTGACTATCTAGGTTAGATAGTGGTTGGGTATTAGATTAGTTTAGCAGGGTAGCTTGACTAGGAGGTTTATAGGGATGCGCTAGGGGTGCACTGTTAGGGGAGAGGTGAGGGGTATCTCACGAGAGTGCGATACCAATTTAAATATGAGATAAAACTATTTTTCTAAAAATAAAGCATTTATGCACTTGCAAAATATTTTCTAAACATTCGGGCCCTGACCCGTTTGTCTACTCTCCTTTCTTTCTCTATACTGTATATATATAGGTGTCCAGACACAGGGACGCCTGGATGGGAACTCTTTCGAGTCAGACGTCTGCTGCAGCAGCTGTGGATGCTTGCAGGTTATCGGTAGACGTTTCTTTCCTTGTACTCTAGATAGGAGTTATTGTATAAACACTCGAGCCAATGGCTCAATTGCATTTATTTATTCTTTCAGTACATCATTCGATATGGTTGTATTATTTAGACCGAGTGTTCGGTTATTTTAGTTCTTTTCTTTTCTATTTCAGTTCATTACGCATTTAATTGTGAATGTTTTAATTTGTGCGCCAAAAAGAGTAGTTAGATAAAAGTTTTTAACGGCCACCTAATAGGATATTAGTAATTAATTGGATTTTCGACAGTGATGCTAAGAATGATCCATATGAAACTCCTGTTTTAATTTAATATTGGAGTGATCGCCCGGTATCTTATTAGGCGGGTTGTTACATTTTCGTATTTATTTAAATTTATCTTAAAATATCTTCTTTGCTTAAATCTATTTTTCTTAGCTCTAGAGTGCCTTTCTCTAAGAGTAGTAGATGTTTTGAATCTATATTTATTTGGCAAACCTAAAGGCTTGGCCTTAAACTTCTTTTGTTTCCACTCTAGTTTCTTTTTGAATTTCTTAGATTCACTACTACATCCCCATTTGATTGGAGCAATGTCTCTTTTGTCTTTAATTGGAGGAATCTGTTTGAAAGTTTCTTCAATTAACTTTCTTTGAGTTAAATCTCGTCTTTTAGATATGGTATAGTCTTTGGAAAAATTGATTCCTTCTGTAAGGACACAAATTTCCAATTGAGTCCTTTGTAGTTTTGGCTCAATTCCGGACAAAAACATTTCAGTCATAGGATAGAGTTCATGTTTATCCATTCAAGCCTATGACGTGTTTGTTGAAGACGTAGCGGCCAAGATATCAAAGATTCATCAAATGTCGTGAGTGTTGTACCTCATTTCTAGGTCATCAACATGGTTCCATTGCTCCTAAGGTATGAATGCATTTTAATATATATATATAGGAGCTTGGAACATTATTTATTGGGTGTATTTTAGAAATTTATTTTGGGTGTTAGTATTTTTTTGTTAAACTTTTTTTGAATTCATAGTTCTAAATATTTGGTTCTCGGACACCTTTCTGTATAAAAATCATATCAAATATAAAAAAATCAGAAAAATACGAAACTAGTGGCCACGCATTCGTATCGAAATTATCTAGAACCATGGCCTAAGATATCGTTAGATAGGTCGTTCAAACGACCTCGTTCGAATGAGGAGTCGTTCGAACGAGTTTTCAAATGAGATTTTTTTTTCTTTCTATCTCTTCGTTAGAAGTCTTGTTCGAACGAGATTTCTAACGAAAAAACAGCAGGAACAGTTTTAAGCCATTTTCCCACTTTTCCACTACTTTTCCCCACTTCCTTTTTGACATACTTCTTAAGTGCGAGAACTAACTTTCTGTAGACAACTTTTTCACATTCTAAGAGTCTTTTGAGAGCAAAACTTTTAAGAAAAAGTTCCATGTTTTGTGTTTGATTTTTATGGATTAAATTCACCAAAAAACATATACACACCCATTTGTTTAGTTTATTCGAAGTTCCTATTGATATATGATTGCTTGGAGTGTTTTGGCACCTGCTTTTCTCTACACCAACAAGAAAAGAGTTTGGGTTCTTCTCTACCCCAAAAAGGATAAAAGTTTATTGCGGTGTTCTCACTCGAAGAAAGGCTTCGCATGTGGGTTGACGGTGACCATAGCCCTATCGGTGGAGTTTAAGATTGTGGAGGAGACTATGGAGGAGTCCACGGTTGTTCACTAGGTGGAGGTTGAAGACCAAGGAGCGCGTCAAGGCTTGGACGGGCTCAAGTCAGTCGTGTAAGTCCTCTTGTGTCGAGTTTTTGTAAAAACTACCATACTTAGTGAATTCGTGGCTAGGGTCGTCCCTATAAGTCATCTTTTCCCATTTGGGTTTTCCTCGTACATCGACGCCTCATGTGATATTGTTTAATTTTATCTTGCTTAAATCACGTAGATGCATGCTTAGGTAATTCAAGATAAAATTTTGTTTAATTATCACACGTATGTTCTTTGGTGTTAATATACATTTGGGTGAAATTGAAATTAATTTAATTCAAAGATAATTTATTTTGGTAAATTTTGGTTTGGCCTAATTTGCAAAATGGATTAATCTTGTTAGGCAAATTTCTAGGACTTGAATTGAAATATTTGATTTAAGTGAAATCAACTTGTGTGGATTTAATCTTATTTCACTTGGTATAATTTTAATTTGAAAAGAAATTAAAGTTTTTGATTTTGTTTTTTTTAATTGAACCATCATCTTCGCTTCCGCATATCTAAAATGGAAATTGTTACTTCTTGGAGTATAGAAAGGTTTTTAATTAAAATTTGAGGGCCTATCGCACTTGCAAATTGGTATCAGAGCCAAAATGATAAATTACTTTATTAAGATCCTTTAATTATTTTTGGCTAAAATGTAATTTTTCCCATTTTCTAAATTTCTTATTTTCGATGGTTCTAACTATGCGTATTGGAAAGCGCGTATGAAATCGGCACTTATATCTATCGACGAGAGGGTTTGGTTATCTGAAGTGAATTTAAATTATCAAATTTTAATTCTCGTGGTTTAAACGCCTTGTTTAGTGCTGTCACACCGGATGAATTCCGACGTATGACGTGTGAGATCGGTAAAGAAGCGTGGGATATTTTACAACTCACTCATGAAGGTACAAGTGTCGTAAAAGCTTCAAAACTCCAAAACCTCACCACTCAATTTGAAACCATCAAAATGAACGATAAAGAAACTTTGATGAATTTTATGCTAGACTTTCCGATATTGTTAATTCAACTTTTAATTTGGGAGAGAAAACACCCGACAACCGAGTAGTAAAGAAAATTTTAAGGTCCTTACCCGATAGATTTATTCCAAAAGTGACCGTTTTAAATTCTTTACCAACTTTAGCCTTTACGAAATTAGAAGAGCTCCTAGGTGATTTACAAACCTATGAACTGGACATGTTTCCCTCTAAATCCGAAAAGAAAATTGAAAAGGGCATTGCTTTAAAAGCTCGAAAAGTGGAAAAACAAGTAGTAGAGAGCGAGAGTGATAGTGACTCGTAAGATATGGCATTGTTTTCTAGAAAGTTTCGAAAATTTCTTAAATTGAGCAAAGATAAATTTAAAAATGATTTTAAGAAATTTGAAAAATCTACGCATGACAAAGCCGATAAGATCCCTAAAACTATTAATGAAAATTTAAATAGGGACGGGTCAAATACGTGTTTTGGTTGTGAAGGGTATGGCCATAGGATTTTTGAGTGCCCCACTAAACTAAGGAGAGAGGGTAAGCAACCAAAGTCTTTTAATGCAATCCTTAGTGATAGTGATAATGAAGAGGGACTCGATTCCTCCTCTAAGCCCACAATTGTGGCTTTTAGGGCTAGTCATGTGAGTTATAGTGAGCATTCTTCTATTGATGAAATTTTAACACATGACACTTCCAAGGTCAAAGTTTATGATTCCCTTATCTTTGATGGTGGTGAGAGTGGAGAAGAAAAAAAAAGTGAAAGTGAAAAAGTGGTTGATGTGAGTGAACTTCAAAATGCTTTTCAAGAACTTTATAAAGAATCTATTAAATTAAAAAGAGCTAATTTGAAGTTAGAAGCGAGCCTAAGAGAGCGTGTCAAGGGCGTTGATGATAGTGCGTTAGTGGAAGACCTTAGGACATGAGAGAGAACTCTTCGAGAGAAGCTTGAATATGTAGAAAGCGAGAGAGATAGCCTTAGAGGTTTAATGGAGTCAATGAAAAAGGATCTTCTCGAGTTTGAAGAGAGAAATGTTTTATTAGAGTCTAACATTTTAGAATTACAAAAGAAATTAAAAGACTCTAGGAACGTCAAATTTGATTTGGAGTGTCGTTCGGAGAAACTAGATAAAATTTTAGGAACAGTTCAAACTAAAAATGGCATTTATGGTTTAGGTTTCGATAGTTGTAATGAATCTTCTCATAAATCCAAAACTAATATTTTAAGAGAATCACCTAGGAAAACCTTTAGAGATCAATCCTTAGGTAACAATTTTCGACGTGCTTTTACTTGTGCACATTGTGGTCGAAAAGGTCATCTTAAGAAATTTTGTTTCGATCTTAAACGAGGTCCTAGAAAAACCCAACGCAAGGCATTTGAGGTAGCCAAGATTCCTATGCCCCGAGATAGTCATTCGTCATTAGTGTGGGTTAGGAGATCCGACTTGGTAGATTTACAAGATAGGGTGTTTGATTCTCATTTACTTTCACATGCTTCCTCCCTTGCAAAATCAAAAGGTTGAATGTGTTAGTTTTATTTGCATACTTTATCTTTTTGCTTCATGTAATAGAACCCATGCTAATTGTATGCTTGTTTAGTCATTTTCTAGTCATTTCTTTATTTCATATCTCATGCTAGAAATCATGACTTGTTTATCTTTTTTTTTTATTATATTTCCTTAATTTTTGTTTGCTTTAAATGAAAAATACAAAAAGATTTTTGTTTATCATTTGTGCTTTACCTTTTATTAATTTAGGCTTAATGAAAAATATAAATGATTTTTTTTGTGTCTTTTGAGTATATATTTTTATTTTTGGTTAAAAATTTGAAAAACTCAAAAAGATTTTATTTTGTGTGTATTTTAGTTTGACACACTTTATGTGGCATACACTTGTGTTAGAATCCCATCTTTTTCACTCCGACGTGGCTAGAACTTTTGGTTTAGATTGTCAATCCTTATTATGTTCTTTACCATGCCTACATGGAGTAGTTGGATGTTGTGTTGCTTAAACGGATTCTATTTTTATATGCCTCAATTCACACATGCACGTGCCCATTTGAAATTTTAACTTCATATGTATGTTTGAGCTTTGTGAGGTGTTCTCTTACCAATCTTGTCATCTACATATTTGTGACCTAAGAGGACTAGTGCATGTCAAAATCCGTTACACGTGAGATTTGTGTGAAGAATAAAAAATGATAAATATAAATGTGCACAGGGAAGGGCTCCGAAAGGATTTATTATCCTTTGCGAATAGTAAGCCACCGTTTGTTTGGACCTAAAAGAAATACATGGTTCAAAGGCCTAAAAATAAAATTATGGCATTAAAAATAAAATATTTTCCAAGGCCTATGTTTGATTGATATATTCATTCAACAATAATATATGCTTATTGAGGGAGACTGGATGGTATATCAGCGGTTTGCACAATGTCCGTTTATCCTAGTTGCACTTTTAATATCATGACTCTATTTGTTTGTAGAATCATCAACATGCTAGGCTTGTATGCATTGTGTATGTTTGTCCATTGAGTTCAATCTATATTGTCACTTGAGGTTATACTCAAATGTGATCAAGTTTGCAATCAATTGAGAACTCCGTGAACACGTTTTAAGTGACTGGGTCTAAATTTAATTGTTTCTAGTTCACACCCCAACACTTCCGTTTCCATATAACACATTTTTTCCATACGAGTGTGAAAACCTTATTTTGTTTTATGTCATTTTGGTGTTTATATCTATATGTGTGTACTTATGCTTAGTTTGAATATATTGTGTAAACATATATATGATGTTGTGTTTGTTTTTGGCCTTTGCCTTGCTTTTCTAGTCCATATATGCTTTAATTCATAATTGGTATCCATCTTGTTGCATTCTTTATTGATATCACATGCTTAATACATTATATACCATATTGGTATCATTTTATTTCATCCTAGTTGGTATCCAATGTTATTTGTTGGATTAGTTGAATTTTAGTTGCCTATGTGCTTTAATGTTCTCATCACTTTATGCACTAATGCATGTTTAGCTTGTTATCCCATTTATTTATCCTTTGTTTAGTTTAAGGGGTGTATATGCTTTAATAGCGACAGATAAGTCATGTTTTGATTCTTTAGACTTTGCCTATTCCTGAATAAAAAGGGGGAGAATGATTGGGGGAGAAATGGTATCTAAACCTATTATAATCGTATCTTAGTTTAGAGAGATTTATCTTAGGGGGAGATATATAAACCTATTATAATCGTATCTTAGTTTAGGGATATTTATCTTAGGGGGAGATATCTAAACCTTTTATAATCGCATCTTAGTTTCGGGAGATTTATCTTGGGGGAGACGTCTTTTCTAAGTAGGTCATTTGTTTGATAAAAGGGGAGAATTCATTTAGAGGGGGTATTTATTTTTTCATTTAATATATTGATATTCCCTATGCATTTGATAGTTTACTTAAGTGTGCATGAATTCTTCGAAATAGCAACATTCATCATCGGGCAAAGATATTGATCCTTGGGTTGTTTGAGTCAAACCATGTACTTTTATTTTGGGTGGGACATTTTTGTCAGTTTAGTAAAGCTTGATGGACCTTTAGGATTTTTGTTTGGTTTTTGTCCCGGAATAGCCAAAGGGGGAGATTTGTAAGGACACAAATTTCCAATTGAGTCCTTTGTATTTTTGGCTCAATTTCGAATGAAAACATTTAAGTCATAGGATAGAGCTCAAGTTAATCCATTCAAGCCTATGACGTGTTTGTTGAAGACGTAGCGGCCAAGATATTAAAGATTCATCAAATGTCGTGTGTGTTGTGCCTCATTTCTACGTCATTAACATGGTTCCATTGCTCCTAAGGTATGAATGCATTTTAATATATATATATATATAATAAAGGAGGAGGAGTTTTTTTGTCTCCTCCAACTGATGGATGAGATTAAATCTCATGAGTTTGGTCTTTATCAACTGGTGGCTCAGATTAAATCTCAAAGTTTGCATCAAACAAAGGGTTGAGATTACTCCCATACTGCTACGGTTGTGACAATATGGTAATTTTGATCTCAAAAGATCATGGTCAGACGGACGAAGCACAAGGCTCAAGAAAAGTGCACAAGCTTCAAGAAAAGTAGAGTTTTCACCTCCTTATCCCGTCTCTCTCTAACTCTGCTCGAGCATCACTTTCTTAGACCCAGTACATCATTCTCAGACCCATTTTTTTCCCTTTGTTCCGTGAGTGCTTAGTGAATAAGCAAACAAAGGGGAAAAACTAGATCTGCAAATAAGCGATTATTCAAACAAAGGGGGAAAGCGAGGGGGGTAAACGAGGCAGTTGCTCTACAGCTCCATTTACGACTTTCGTAATATGAACTTGGACCGAGGAGGCGATCAACCTGAACATGTTAGTCTGATTTTTACGAGTTGTGTGACTCTTATAATGTGATATCTGGGGTAAGTTTTTTTTTGTGATTTCTCATTGACTTTAGGGTTCGTTATTGTTTTGAAACAGAGCATACAATCATGGGAGTACTTCGTGAGGAGCTCGCGTCTTGAAGATGTGTTGCGTTTTTGAATATCTGTCCGCTGTTGTTGTGTTTCTTTGTTTATTCTTTATATTGTAAATTTGAAGATCTGTCCGCTGTTGCGTTTTGGCTTTGTATTATAATCGATTCGCCCTGTTGCGTTTTTGAACATCTGTCCGTTGTTGTTGTGATCTCCGGCGGTGAGCTCTGGCGGTTGATGTGATGATGTCCGGTGAGCTCTGGACACCTTCTTCTTTGATTTATGGGTTCAAAGCATTGTTGTTGTTTTTTTCCATTTACACTTTATTTCTTAATCATTCTATTTATTTTGTTTAGATTTCTATTAACAACAAGCTGATGGGTTTATAGATTTTCTCTCAACACATTGACAGCTTTTAGTTTTAGTTTTGGCTTTAGTTTTTGTAATTATCTTCTTCCCAACAGGGGAACTGTTGCAGTAGCTCGCATTTTTGAAGATCTGTTGTGTTTTTTATGGATTACAAACGACAATATTCAAGGACAAGGACATGTATGGTGTAACAATCATTTTGTAACATTTTCTGAACATATGGGGCACTTTTGTTTGGGTTGAAGAATGATTTTTTTTCAAACCATTAAAGATTTCATGTGATTTTCTTAGATCTGTTTGTCTTTGGCGTTTTGTTTTTTTTTTGAATTTTTGCAATTGTTTGGGAACAGAGTCATCTTTTCAAAACATGTTTATTCTTTAATTTTTGTTTTGGTGTTAAATGATTTTATTTGTTGCAGATATACTGTGTGAAAGTACAACAGAAATCTGCAACTTCCATAAAAAAAATCAGGAAATGAGGGGCTCGAGAAGCATGGTGTGTGTGTTTCACCATTTGAAAATGTCCACCATTTGAAAGTGTGTGTGTTTCTGAAAACCATTCATATGTTTATTTCCTTTTTTTTAGGTATATATTTTTTCTTCCAACTTTTTATGTGTATGATTTCTGGCACCAATATACAATTTCAGGCCCTATTTGGTCTTTGCAAAGACCAATATATTGCGTTTGGGGTATGTCATATTTGGTTGACACTAATTTCAATCATTATCTTTGTTACATAAGAAACTTATAATATAGAACAATGAACTTTTAGTTTCGTCGTGCCACTGTCTTTTTTATATATACAACTGTTTCATAAAAAAATATAATAAAATTTTTTTTAAAAATTTTCGCTTCTAATAATTTTCGCAAAAAGTTATTATTAACAATTATAAACAAGTGTAATAAAAAATGTTTCTTAAGAAGTGTTTTTATTTATAAAATATAATTATAAAAAGTTATTAATAATATTTTTTGTAAAAATGTTTGTTTTTTATTTAAAAAAATAAATTATTTATGAAATTAAATTCAGAATGAAGTTATAAAAAACTGTTGTCTTCTAAAAAAATATTCACAAAACGGGTTTTTATTTATAAATAGATACTTTATAACAAAAAAATATTTCTAAAAATGTCACTTCATAAAGAAAATGTCTTATAAAAAATCAATTTTTATATTTATTAAAAAAGGAAGTTTTAAAAAAATAGTTCTATTACAATTTTTTTCTAAAATGTCATTTTATGCCAATTTGGATCAGTTTAGTTTGGTGTCATTCATGTCAGGTTATCGTTTTTTTCGTTTTGTATTATGTTATCGCCTGTCTTTTTGACAAACCTAATTATTATTATGAAACATTAAGAACGTTTTTACAACCATCGAACGCTAAGTTTTAACGACCTTGAATTAAAAAGTGGTATGTAATTAATATAATCAAAAATAAAAAATATACAAAAATAGTTACCATAAAAATAATTTATCGCACGAATAAATATCACGCGAATAAATTTATCACCGTGCCATCGGCACGGGTACATCCTAGTATATATATATAGGAGCTTGGAACATTATTTATTGGGTGTATTTTAGAAATTTATTTTGGGTGTTATTATTTTTTTGTTAAACATTTTTTGAATTCATTGTTCTAAATATTTTGTTCTTGGACACCTTTCAGTAGAAAAATCATATCAAATAAAAAAAATCAGAAAAATACGAAACTGGCGGCCACACGTTCGTATCGAAATTATCTAGAACTTGGCCTAAGATCTCGTTAGATAGGTCGTTCAAATGACTTCGTTCGAACGAGAAGTCATTTGAACGAGTTTTCAAACGAGATTTTTTTTTCTTTCTGTCTCTTCATTATTTCTAACGGAAAAACAGCGGGAACAGTTTTAAGCCAGTATTTTCCAATTTTCCACTACTTTGCCCCACTTCCTTTTTGACATACTTCTTAAGTGCAAGAACTAACTTTTGGTAGACAACTTTTTCACATTATAAGAGTCTTATGAGAGCAAAACATTTAAGAAAAATTTCCATGTTTTGTGTTTGATTTTTATGGATTAAATTCACCAAAAAACACATACACACCCATTTGTTTAGTTTATTCCAAGTACCTATTGATATATGATTGCTTGGAGAGTTTTGGCACCTGGTTTTCTCTACACCAACAAGAATAGAGTTTGGGTTCTTCTCTACCCCAAAAAGGAGAAAATTTTTTGCGGTGTTCTCACTCGAAGAAAGGCTTCGTGTTTGGGTTGACGGTGACTATAGCCCCATCGGTGGAGTTCGAGACTGTGGAGGAGTCCACGGTTATTCACAAGGTGGAGGTTGAAGACCAAGGAGCGCGTCAAGGCTTGGACGGACTCAAGTCAATTTGTGTAAGTCCTCTTGTGTCGAGTCTTTGTAAAAACTACCATACTTAGTGAATTCGTGGATAGGGTCATCCGAAGTGTTTCCCATTTTGTTTTTCCTCGTACATCGGCACGTCATGTGATATTGTTTAATTTTATCTTGCTTAAATCACGTAGATGCATGCTTAGGTAATTCAAGATAAAATTTGGTTTAATTACCACACTTATCTTCTTTGGTGTTAAAATATATTTGGGTGAAATTGAAATTAATTCAATTTAAAGATAATTTATTTTGGTAAAATTTGGTTTGGCCTAATTTACAAAATGGATTAATCTTGTTAGGAAAATTTCTAGGACTTGAATTGAAATATTTGATTTAAGTGAAATCAACTTGTGTGGATTTAATCTTATTTCACTTGGTTTAATTTTAATTTGAAAAGAAATTAAAGTTTTTGATTTTGTTTTTTTTAATTGAACCATCATCTTCGCTTCCGCATATCTAAAATGGAAATTGTTACTTTTTGGAGTATAGAAAGGTTTTTAATTAAAATTTGAGGGCCTATCGCACTTGCAAATTGGTATCAGAGCCAAAATGATAAATTACTTTATTAAGATCCTTTAATTATTTTTGGCTAAAATGGAATTTTTCCCATTTTCTAAATTTCTTATTTTCGATGGTTCTAACTATGCGTATTGGAAAGCGCGTATGAAATCGGCCCTTATATCTATCGACGAGAGGGTTTGGTTATCTGTAGTGAATTTAAATTATCAAATTTTAATTCTCGTGGTTTAAACGCCTTGTTTAGCCCTGTCACACCGGATGAATTCCGACGTATGACGTGTGAGATTGGTAAAGAAGCGTGGGATATTTTACAACTCACTCATGAAGGTACAAGTGTCGTAAAAGCTTCAAAACTCCAAAACCTCACCACTCAATTTGAAACCATCAAAATGAACGATAAAGAAACTTTGATGAATTTTATGCTAGACTTTCCGATATTGTTAATTCAACTTTTAATTTGGGAGAGAAAATACCTGACAACCGAGTAGTAAAGAAAATTTTAAGGTCCTTACCCTATAGATTTATTCCAAAAGTGACCATTTTAAATTCTTTACCAACTTTAGCCTTTACGAAATTAGAAGAGCTCCTAGGTGATTTACAAACCTATGAACTGGACATGTTTCCCTCTAAATCCGAAAAGAAAATTGAAAAGGGCATTGCTTTAAAAGCTCGAAAAGAGGAAAAACAAGTAGTAGAGAGCGAGAGTGATAGTGACTCAGAAGATATGGCATTGTTTTCTAGAAAGTTTCGAAAATTTCTTAAATTGAGCAAAGATAAATTTAAAAATGATTTTAAGAAATTTGAAAAATGTACGCATGACAAAGCCGATAAGATCCCTAAAACTATTAATGAAAATTTAAATAGGGACGGGTCAAATACATGTTTTGGTTGTGAAGGGTATGGCCATAGGATTTTTGAGTGCCCCACTAAACTAAGGAGAGAGGGTAAGCAGCCAAAGCCTTTTAATGCAATCCTTAGTGATAGTGATAATGAAGAGGGACTCGATTCCTCCTCTAAGCCCACAATTGTGGCTTTTAGGGCTAGTCATGTGAGTGATAGTGAGCATTCTTCTATTGATGAAATTTTAACACATGACACTTCCAAGGTCAAAGTTTATGATTCCCTTATCTTTGATGGTAGTGAGAGTGGAGAAGAAAAAAAAAAGTGAAAGTGAAAAAGTGGTTGATGTGAGTGAACTTCAAAATGCTTTTCAAGAACTTTATAAAGAATCTATTAAATTAAAAAGAGATAATTTGAAGTTAGAAGCGAGCATAAGAGAGCGTGTCAAGGTCGTTGATGATAGTGCGTTAGTGGAAGACCATAGGACATGAGAGAGAACTCTTCGAGAGAAGCTTGAATATGTAGAAAGCGAGAGAGATAGCCTTAGAGGTTTAATGGAGTCAATGAAAAAGGAGCTTCTCGAGTTTGAAGAGAGAAATGTTTTATTAGAGTCTAACATTTTAGAATTACAAAAGAAATTAAAAGACTCTAGGAACGTCAAATTTGATTTGGAGTGTCGTTCGGAGAAACTAGATAAAATTTTAGGAACAGTTCAAACTAAAAATGGCATTTATGGTTTAGGTTTCGATAGTTGTAATGAATCTTCTCATAAATCCAAAACTAATATTTTAAGAGAATCACCTAGGAAAACCTTTAGAGATCAATCCTTAGGTAACAATTTTCGACGTGCTTTTACTTGTGCACATTGTGGTCGAAAAGGTCATCTTAAGAAATTTTGTTTCGATCTTAAACGAGGTCCTAGAAAAACCCAACGCAAGGCATTTGAGGTAGCCAAGATTCCTATGCCCCGAGATAGTCATTCGTCATTAGTTTGGGTTAGGAGATCCGACTTGGTAGATTTACAAGATAGGGTGTTTGATTCTCATTTACTTTCACATGCTTCCTCCCTTGCAAAATCAAAAGGTTGAATGTGTTAGTTTTATTTGGATACTTTATCTTTTTGCTTCATGTAATAGAACCCATGCTAATTGTATGCTTATTTAGTCATTTTCTAGTCATTTCTTTATTTCATATCTCATGCTAGAAATCATGACTTGTTTATCTTTTTTTTTAATTATATTTCCTTAATTTTTGTTTGCTTTAAATGAAAAATACAAAAAGATTTTTTTTTATCATTTGTGCTTTACCTTTTATTAATTTAGGCTTAATGAAAAATATAAATGATTTTTTTTGTGTCTTTTGAGTATATATTTTCATTTTTGGTTAAAAATTTGAAAAACTCAAAAAGATTTTATTTTGTGTGTATTTTAGTTTGACACACTTTATGTGGCATACACTTGTGTTAGAATCCCATCTTTTTCACTCCCACGTGGCTAGAACTTTTGGTTTAGATTGTCAATCCTTATTATGTTCTTTACCATGCCTATATGAAGTAGTTGGATGTTGTGTTGCTTAAATGGATTCTATTTTTATATGCCTCAATTCACACATGCACGTGCTCATTTGAAATTTTAACTGCATATGTATGTTTGAGCTTTGTGAGGTGTTCTCTTACCAATATTGTCATCTACATATTTGTGACCTAAGAGGACTAGTGCATGTCAAAATCCGTTACACGTGAGATTTGTGTGAAGAATAAAAAATGATAAATATAAATGTGCACAGGGAAGGGCTCCGAAAGGATTTATTATCCTTTGCGAATAGTAAGCCATCGTTTGTTTGGACCTAAAAGAAATACATGGTTCAAAGGCCTAAAAATAAAATTATGGCATTAAAAATAAAATATTTTCCAAGGCCTATGTTTGATTGATATATTCATTCAACAGTAATATATGCTTATTGAGGGAGACTGGATGGTATATCAGCGGTTTGCACAATGTCCGTTTATCCTAGTTGCACTTTTAATGTCATGACTCTATTTGTTTGTAGAATCATCAACATGCTAGGCTTGTATGCATTGTGTATGTTTGTCCATTGAGTTCAATCTATATTGTCACTTGAGGTTATACTCAAATGTGATCAAGTTTGCAATCAATTGAGAACTCCGTGAACATGTTTTAAGTGATTGGGTCTAAATTTAATTGTTTCCAGTTCACACCCCAACACTTCCGTTTCCATATAACACATTTTTTCCATACGAGTGTGAAAACCTTATTGTGTTTTATGTCATTTTGGTGTTTATATCTATATGTGTGTACTTATGCTTAGTTTGAATATATTGTGTAAACATATATATGATGTTGTGTTTGTTTTTTGTCTTTGCCTTGCTTTTCTAGTCCATATATGCTTTAATTCATAATTGGTATCCATCTTGTTGCATTCTTTATTGATATCACATGCTTAATACATTATATACCATATTGGTATCATTTTATTGCATCCTAGTTGGTATCCAATGTTATTTGTTGGATTAGTTGAATTTTAGTTGCCTATGTGCTTTAATGTTCTCATCACTTTATGCACTAATGCATGTTTAGCTTGTTATCCCATTTATTTATCCTTTGTCTAGTTTAAGGGGTGTATATGCTTTAATAGCGACAGATAAGTCATGTTTTGATTCTTTAGACTTTGCCTATTCCTGAATAAAAAGGGGGAGAATGATAGGGGGAGAAATGGTATCTAAACCTATTATAATCGTATCTTAGTTTAGAGAGATTTATCTTAGGGGGAGATATATAAACCTATTATAATCGTATCTTAGTTTAGGGATATTTATCTTAGGGGGAGATATCTGAACCTATTATAATCGCATCTTAGTTTCGGGAGATTTATCTTGGGGGAGACGTCTTTTCTAAGTAGGTCACTTGTTTGATAAAAGGGGAGAATTCATTTAGAGGGGGTATTTATTTTTTCGTTTAATATATTGATATTCCCTATGCATTTGATAGTTTACTTAAGTGTGCAGGAATTCTTCGAAATAGCAACATTCATCATCGGGCAAAGATATTGATCCTTGGGTTGTTTGAGTCAAACCCTGTACTTTTATTTTGGGTGGGACATTTTTGTCAGTTTAGTAGAGCTTGATGGACCTTTAGGATTTTTGTTTGGTTTTTGTCCCGGAATAGCCAAAGGGGGAGATTTGTAAGGACACAAATTTCCAATTGAGTCCTTTGTATTTTTGGCTCAATTTCGAATGAAAACATTTAAGTCATAGGATAGAGCTCAAGTTAATCCATTCAAGCCTATGACGTGTTTGTTGAAGACGTAGCGGCCAAGATATTAAAGATTCATCAAATGTCGTGTGTGTTGTGCCTCATTTCTACGTCATCAACATGGTTCCATTGCTCCTAAGGTATGAATGCATTTTAATATATATATATATATATAGGAGCTTGGAACATTATTTATTGGGTGTATTTTAGAAATTTATTTTGGGTGTTATTATTTTTTTGTTAAACATTTTTTGAATTCATTGTTCTAAATATTTTGTTCTTGGACACCTTTCAGTAGAAAAATCATATCAAATAAAAACAATCAGAAAAATAAGAAACTGGCGACCACACGTTCGTATCGAAATTATCTAGAACTTGGCCTAAGATCTCGTTAGATAGGTCGTTCAAATGATATCGTTCGAACGAGAAGTCATTTGAACGAGTTTTCAAACGAGATTTTTTTTTCTTTCTGTCTCTTCATTATTTCTAACGGAAAAACAGCGGGATCAGTTTTAAGCCAGTTTTTTCCAATTTTCCACTACTTTGCCCCACTTCCTTTTTGACATACTTCTTAAGTTCAAGAACTAACTTTTGGTAGACAACTTTTTCACATTCTAAGAGTCTTATGCGAGCAAAACATTTAAGAAAAATTTCCATGTTTTGTGTTTGATTTTTATGGATTAAATTCACCAAAAAACACATACACACCCATTTGTTTAGTTTATTCCAAGTACCTATTGATATATGATTGCTTGGAGAGTTTTGGCACATGGTTTTCTCAACACCAACAAGAATAGAGTTTGGGTTCTTCTCTACCCCAAAAAGGAGAAAAAAATTTGTGGTGTTCTCACTCGAAGAAAGGCTTCGTGTTTGGGTTGACGGTGACTATAGCCCCATCGGTGGAGTTCGAGACTGTGGAGGAGTCCACGGTTATTCACTAGGTGGAGGTTGAAGACCAAGGAGCGCGTCAAGGCTTGGACGGACTCAAGTCAATTTGTGTAAGTCCTCTTGTGTCGAGTCTTTGTAAAAACTACCATACTTAGTGAATTCGTGGATAGGGTCGTCCGAAGTGTTTCCCATTTGGGTTTTCCTCGTACATCGGCACGTCATGTGATATTGTTTAATTTTATCTTGCTTAAATCACGTAGATGCATGCTTAGGTAATTCAAGATAAAATTTGGTTTAATTATCACACTTATGTTCTTTGGTGTTAAAATATATTTGGGTGAAATTGAAATTAATTCAATTTAAAGATAATTTATTTTGGTAAAATTTGGTTTGGCCTAATTTTCAAAATGGATTAATCTTGTTAGGAAAATTTCTAGGACTTGAATTGAAATATTTGATTTAAGTGAAATCAACTTGTGTGGATTTAATCTTATTTCACTTGGTTTAATTTTAATTTGAAAAGAAATTAAAGTTTTTGATTTTGTTTTTTTTAATTGAACCATCATCTTCGCTTCCGCATATCTAAAATGGAAATTGTTACTTTTTGGAGTATAAAAAGGTTTTTAATTAAAATTTGGGGGCCTATCGCACTTGCACCTTCACCAAGGGAGTTATTCTTAACTCCAGCAACTCCTGGCCAATTCATGTATTCATTCATTAGGATTTGTCCAATAGCTGTTATCTTTCTAAAATATGCATCTTTTAGGGTCTCACCAAATTCTTTAATTTGGTAATATAGTTGTTCATAATTATTGCTATATTCATTGATCTTGTCTAGTTTGCAAATACTGAGAAGACTAACTTAGTTTTTGTTAAGTCGTGTTCATTGATTTGAGCTAAATATCCAGCTCTAATGAATTCTGGAGTAAATAATTGAATATGTTCTTCAATTGATCTTTCTTTTAGGTTTTCTTTCACTTTATCAATCTTAGCTAGGGATTTTGCATCGGTTGCTTGTCTTAGTTTGTCTAAATAATCTTTTGCAATACCTCTAATGGATTGCTCAGCATATTATTTACATGATCTTGCATCTCATTATTCATTAGATGCAAAATACATATTCATTTGATTACGCCATTCATCTAAGGCTTTTTTTCTGCCTTGGACATTATCTAAATTAATGTATATCTTAACTGGATTTATGGCTTGACTTGCCATTGTCTTAATAGGAGTAAAACTCTTGTCACTAGTTGGAAATTATTTTATATAATCAGGTTTGCTCTTTACCAAAGTATTTGAAAAAATAGGAATGTTTATTCCTATTGGTTTACTAAAGAGTCTAGGAGCATCATTTTCCAATCTCTTGCTTATTAGTACCTACCTATGTAGCTGGCATTAATATTTCATCTCCTTCTTGCATTAGAATTAAATTTCTAAAAAGTTCTTTAGTATTATTATATTCTTTTAGTTTTAATATATGGTATTGGAATATCATATTAAATGTCTCTTTCTCTTGGAACCTAATTGAATGGCTTCTGTTAAGATGTTCTTTAAATGTCTTCATATCTAATTCTAAGGGTTCATGTCCAAAGTTTTTAATTCTAGCTTTTTTTCTAAATCTTTTTGTTCAAATAATCTCCTAGGTCTAATTAATGGAGCTTTACTTAACAAGCTAGAGCTAGCTTTGCTACTATATTCTCCTTCTGAAGGATCATTAATTATGGTGTAACACCCCGCACTTTTAAGGATAATTAAATTTTATAAGTGGGCATAATTTTGAGATCAGGGGAAGTTTTGCGAACATAATTTTTTGGAATTTATGAACATTGGATAATTATCGGTGTGTGTTACATTTACTTTTGATACTAAATAAATGACTTGAATTATTTTATTACATATCGTAGTTGGATAAAGCGACAAGGGGTAATACTTTATTTTATTAAGAGGTCTTGGGTTTAATTATTGAATTTTAGTTAATTGACTCAGATGGAGATTTCAAATGCGCGGTAGATTTTAGAATGGCCGAGATAGTCAAAATAGAATATCCGTGAGTAGCGTTTAGGTTCCAAAATTTTTTGGATTAAAAGGGACTCACAATTAAGTAAACAAGTCATTTTTGGGTTTTAAAGGGATAAACCCTTATTTTCTCCTATATAAGGTAGGAGAAAGTGGGAGAAAGGAAAGAAAAATAGAGAAAGAGAGGGAAGAGGAAAAGGAAGAGGGAAAAGAGGAAGAAAAGGGAGATTCCGGACAAACTCCGCGGGATTCGACTCGAGGTCGTCGGATTTTATCCACGAGGCAAGTGTTTACTTGCTTATTTATTTCAAAGCATAAATCTCATATTTTAGTTGGTAGTGATAAACCATAAAGATTTTTGGGATCGGTTTTTGGTGAATTAAAACGGGTTTTTCGGAAGTTTAACGGATAAACCTCGAATAAAATACAAGTTGGGAAACTTAGGAAATTATTGAAATCGACTGTTGGTTATGGGTTCTAGGATGTTTAGAACCCATTTTATATGTGTATATGTCATTGATTGAAGTTGGAGGATGTTGGGAGTGGAGATAAAAGCTTGGGGGAAGCTTTAATGGCTGAAATAGTTTCTCGAAGAAGAAGCTGTCCGGCTCGATAGCCCAGGTACTATCGATCAACTCTTCGGGATTTTTGGAAATTTTGGCTAGGGTTAATTATATGGGATAAATTCCAAATTTAATTAATTCTAGTTTATTTAATTGAGGAAATAAAGATTCATTTATGGAATTAATATCTAGCCATTTGAAGAAATTTATAGGGGCTAGGAGGGTGCTAAGATTGTGTGTCACTAAAAGTACAGTTTTGAGGAAAATAAGGGGATTGAGGAATTAAATGTTTAGGTTTCATAAATTAGAGTGGGAACCATTAAATTAATTTTTGAGTGGTATGTAAACAATGAGTTCATGGAAAATAGGATCCATGACTTATTTAATTGGGGGTGTTTGGGATGAGTAACACTCGAGGGAGTATTTCGGCGGGCGATTATATATAGATAATTGTGCGCATAGATAATGTGAGTATATTTTGACTATAATTGAGTAAATCTTACGAGGCGACTGGGATGGAATTTGGGTTATTGACTAAAGATGATTTGAGGGTATACTTATTAAATAGCTATGAACTGGGATATTTGGAGAGTATATCCCCAGGTCATCTCGTCCCGCGTTCGAGTGCGATGTGTGTAATCCACTCGCAGAGAGAACATAACCGCCTACACTGTTGTGTATTTTTCCATGACCATGAGTAAGTCTGGCTTGGTACCGTGGTACAGTGAGTAAACCTAGATTTGGATAGGCACTATGAGACTGCATCCTCGAGTTATAGCTCGGTGGGATGGCTATTATACTTATGTTGTGATATGTATAATTATACTTGCTGTGTATAATACATTACTTGTATATAACACAAGATATTATATATAACTGACTTGAGTAAAGTAAAGCGAATCTTAAGCTGACATTTCCCTTTCGGTAGTTTATATCCGAAATTATATAAAATGAATTATATGTTCTAGTAAGAACTATCTACATGTATATTTTTATGAGCTGCATATATGTACACGTTATGTGCTAAGGACCTAATGAATCCCGACGATAAACATTATCAGGTAGTAGTGTATCGGGGGGGGGGGGGGGTCCTTGTTTGGATTTCGCTTCGCGAGACACCCCACGCACGAACGTAGTAAAGTGTTGAGAATTGGTAGAATTTTATCCCTTAGTACTCGGGTCTTCGAGGATTTCTAGAGGACGGGTGAAATAGATTCGTTAGGAGGGATATCTTAACTAGGATGTCTAAAATGGATGCCTTAGGTGTGCACTATTAGAGGAGGGGTGAGGGGTATCTCATGGGAGTGCGATACCAATTTAAATATGAGATAAATCATATTTTAAAAAATATAGCATTTGTGCACTTGCAAAATATTTTCACAACTCGGGCTCTGACCCACTTATCTATTTTTCCTCTCTTTTGCTATATATATATATATATAGGTGTCGTGACACAGGGACACCTGAATGATAATTCCTTCGAGTCAGACATCTGGTGCAGCAGTTGTGGATGCATGCAGGTTTACTAGAGATGCGTATATCCTTATAATATAAATATGAGGTACTGTATAAACATTCGGGCTAATAACCCAACTGCATTTATTTATTTTTACCTCCTTTTAGTGCGACATTCGATTTGGTTGTATTATGTTAAACCGAGTGTTAGGTTATTTTATTTCATTTAAGTTTCACATATAAACTGTGTAGATGTTTTAAATTGAATGGTTTGTTTAAAAAGATTAGTTAAGTAAGATTTTGATTCCAGCCTAATAGGTTATTAGTAATTAAATTTGTTTCGACAGTGATGCTAAGAATGAACCATATGAGACTCCTGTTTTAATTTGGTACAGAATTGATCGCCCAATATTTTATTAGGCCGGGTGTCACAGATGGTATCCGAGCATCAGGTTTTAGTGCCCTTAAGAATATGTGCGGACCCACTACACTTTCAGCGTTGCTCTCGATTTGATATATAGCCTTACGATTAGGATTATTGATTCCTCTTGTGATATTTCGTTCTCTCACTATTATATAAGATTATAGTAAATCTTTTGTGCTCTTGTTCAAGAATCCCGTGTCGATCGATGAAGGGCGATTAAGGAAGGTCGTTATGAGGGAAGAAAGAGGCGGGCTTAGCTGTTAGCTGCGAGTTGAAGTTGGGAATGAAGACCGCAGTAGAGGGCACTCCCCTTGTGTCATTTTATGTATTTCTACGACAACTACTAAGGTACAGTAGTTATGAGTATCCAAGTACCGTTGTAGTATAAAGTGGTGCTAAACTTGAATTACCTAGTGAAGTTAAATTGGGAAAAGATTTGAAAAGTATTTCATAAGGACCATACGTTGAGGTTTAAGTTATATAAAGCCAGTGTAGCTTTACTCAGTAGAAATAGAAGGCTCAGAAGCTTTGGCTTAGAGCAGGGTATGGAAATACCCAGATGTAAAAATTTGAGGAAAATTTTTCACTCGTGGGAGAAATATTGAAATGGCGGGAATGGTGGTCACCATGTTTGAAGGAGCAAGTTGTTTTGCTTATACAGGGATCTTACGAATGGTTTCAATCAAGAGTTCCTTTGGTTTATTTGGAATGAAAAGATTGAAGTTTCTGGATTATTCACATAAGGATTGGTCAAAGGCTGACAGTGATTAAAGAGTTATATGAATAAGTGAACTATGTACCGAATTGAGGTAGGTACATTAAAGAGAGATCCCTTCGGAGGAATGATAGGCTCACTAGTTAGTGTTGCTAACACTTATGGAGAAGTTGTGTTCGTAGAACCTCATTGGTGGACATCCACCGGGGGAATTCATTGAAACAGGGATGTTAAGGACGATAATTGAGTTTCCTATTGACAAAGGAGTTAAGGGGACTAGGAATGTGATCGTCAGAATAGATGCTATAAAGTTCGATATACTGATAACCTTAACATGGTCAGGGTGACCAGATATGGGGAAATGTTTCAATGTGGAGTGTACAACCACAAGCTCTGATCTTACCGGTAGGAGTTAAAGGACAAGAGTAGGGTGCTTAGATGGGGCACTAATTAAATTAGGTTTGGAGTTCTGTTAGGGTAAGTGTACCCTATACGAGAACCATTTGGAGTAACTAGAGTAATTGGTAAGAATGTTGTTATGAGTTTCACCTCGGTTAAAGGAAGCATACTTTGTGTGGCTAGATAGAGTCGTGGTATTTCGCTAACCCTATATTTTTATGGGTAATTCGAGCTTTGTCGTGTTATCGATAACTTTACATAATATACGTCTATATATTTTCTATTTTAAATTTGTATCTGGTTTGTACTACTCGTTTTGTATGTGTTCTACGAGTATGGTACTATTATAAGAGTAGTGTTATTGTATTATCGAAGCGATAGCGGGCTAATGATTGCAAGACTATCATATCCGTTATTCTAGGGTGGAACCGGTTGTTGTTGCGATATCTCCCCTGGATATAGGTTGAGTTCGCCTTTATTATATGGGTAGATGGAACTTCGGTGAGCAGATGTTTCACTATTATGATTCGAGTGCGTGGCGACCTTATATATATGATTTAAGGTATGCAAGATTTATTGTTAAGCTGTGAGCTTAAGATTATTGTTGTTGGTGCAAGGACTTAGTGTTAGTACGAGCACTTGGTGGTACGGCTCCTGGAAAGAAATAGTAGTTCAGACCGCATTTTCTTGAAAGAGGGGATAGGGTTATCCCAGTTGCATACTTGAAGCTAACGGATCTCCACGACCAACAAAGTTAAGTAGTAGTGGAGGGGTTCCTTGTTTGGATTTTTCTTGCAAGATGCTCCACGCATGAACCTTAACGACACTGGGGGTGGAGAGATGTTATGGGATGCAAGGATATTGGTTTTGACGATAAGTTACCTAGTATGGAGAAAACTCTATGGACTGAGAGCCGTGTAATGATTGCATGCTTATGAAAATAGTACTGCTATGGAAGAGCGCTAAAATGGTTCTCTCACCGCAATTAAGCGGGTGAGGTAAGGTTAAGAAAATGATTTGAATCATACAGCCAGGCCTTGAATAGAAGGGAAATCCAGAGGAAATATGTTTTGGAGAAAATATTCATAACACCCTTGTAGAGAGTAGGCTCACCGATTAGTTATACTTTCCATTTCACTGAGATAGAATGATATAATGGTAGAACAGTAATTGTAGGTTAATGAGGTAGGATTGTAGAACGTTCCATTGGTGTTCCTTAGACCGTTATATCTCGATGACCGAAGATGCAAGGAAGTATTGTAATGGGAGTGTTACTTGTTTGGATTTCTCTTTGTGAGACGTTTCACGCATGAAACCGAGCAAATGTCGGAAGTTGAGAGAGGTCTTGGGTACTAAGGATATAGTTAGGTTAGTACTCATTTTACATGTGTTGGAAACATATTGATCGCAGGATATAAGGTCAGAAGGACTAGTGGCGCGGATATCAGGAGATTGAGGTGAGTCAACCAAGAGAAGATTCGTGGGTTAACTTTAAGAAGTATTAGACTTCCGGGTATAGGAAGAATTGAATTTTGAAATATTCAGGTTAGGAGAACCTAGGTGTTAGTACCAGGCTGAGGAAGCGAGTCCCATCTTTATAGAGAGTGTTACGTGTGTGACGTTTGCAATAGTTGTGCAGATGGGCACGGGTAAAAAGGTGTATGGGAACCTTAGTAAGTCGATTTATTATATATCACCAGGAATAGAAGGGGGTGTGGTATTTAAAAACAGAAGATTGTGATGTAAGGCAGCTATAAGTGAGATCCAAGTTATTAAATGGAACATCATAGTAGGCACGCGATAGTCCAATTGCATAGGTGCAACAAGAGTTTGTGCACATAAAGTAAGAGAAAAGACTTACGAGAGTAGTCTAGCCTTAGTAAAATTTCCTTTTTGAGGGAGATCAATTGTCCTGATGTAGACGAGTTGACACTTAGAGTGTAAGTTAGAGTATCGACTTTTCTAGACGTTACAGCGGTAGTTATAGGCTCATTCTTTTTATAGGCGGTTATGGAAGCACTAGGTGCGACGCGTCGTTGTTAGGATTAACCTTATGACCGAGTTAGTGCGTTAGGATGTAGAAATTTAGATAATCTTGTGGTTAAGCTAGTGCATTAGAGCATATGCCTAGAGATAGGTGGAATATGGTAAGGGGCCATTATGTTATTACCTTTCGACTTTGGTGTAATAAGACGTAGTGTAATTAGCAATCCTAGGTTGGTGGTGCAGGTTATATACGAATTTTAAGGACGAAATTCTGTTGCAAGGGAGGAAGTATGTAACACCCTACACTTTTAGGGATAATTAAATTTCATAAGTGGGCATAATTTGGAGATCAGGGGAATTTCTGCAAATAGAAATTTATAAACATTGGATAATTACCGGTGTGTGTTACATTTAATTTTGAGACTAAGTAAATGAGTTGAATTATTTTATTACATGTCGCAGTTGGGTAAAGCGACAATGGGTAATACTTTATTTGGAAAACCCGTATTAAGAGGTGTTGGTTTTAATTAGTAAATTGCATTTAAGTGACTCGAATGGAGATTTTGAATGCGCGATTGATTTTAGAATGGCTGAGATAGTCAAAATAGATAATCCAGGAGTAGCGTTTAGGTTCCAGGAATTTTTGGATTAAAAGGGACTCGCAATTAAGTAAACGAGTCGTTTTTGGGTTTTAAGCGGATAAACCTTTATTTCTCCTACATAAGGCAAGAGAGAGTGGGAGAAAGGAAAGAAAAAGAGAGAAAGAGAGAAAAGAGGAATATGAAGAGAGAAAAGAGGACGAAAAGGGAGATTCTGGCCAAACTCCGCGGGATTCGACTCGAGGTCGTCGGATGTTATCCACGAGGCAAGTGTTTACTTGCTTATTTCTTTCAAAGAATAAATCTCATATTTTAGGTGGTAGTAATAAACCATAAAGATTTTCGGGATGCGTTTTTGGTGAATCAAAATGGGTTTTTCGAAAGTTTAACAGATAAACCTCGAATAAAATACAAGTTGGGAAACTGAGGAAATTATTGAAATCGATTGTTGGTTATGGGTTCTAGGATGTTTATAACCTTTTTTATATGCGTATATTTCGTTGATTGAGGTTGGAGGATGCTGGGAGAGCAGATACAAGCTTGGGGGAAGCTTTAATGGCCGAAAAAGCTTTTCGGAGAAGAAGTTGTCTGGATCGATCGGTTTATCGATGGTCTAGTGTCAATCAATCGACACTTTAGGATTTTTGGCAATTTTGGCTAGGGTTAATTATATGGGATAAATTCCAAATTTAATTAATTCTAGTTTATTGAATTGAGGAATTAAATATTCATTTAGGGAATTAATATCTAGCCATTTGAGGAAATTTATAGGGGCTAGGAGGGTGCTAAGATTGTGTGGCACTAAAAGTACACTTTTGAGGAAAATAAAGGGATTGAGGAATTAAATGTTTGGGGTTCCTAAATTAGAGTGGGGACCTCTAAATTAATTTTTGAGTGGTATGTAAACAATGAGTTCATGGAAAATAGGATCCATGACTTATTTAATTGGGGCTGTTTAGGATGAGTAACACTCGAGGGAGTATTTCGACAGGCGATTATATATAGATAATTGTGCACATAGATAATGTGAGTATATGCCGACTATATTTGAGTAAATCCTACGAGGGGACTAGGATGGAATTTGGGTTATAGACTAAATATGAGTTTAGGGTATACTTATTAAATGGTTATGAATTGGGATTTTTGGAGAGTATATCCTGAGGTCATCTCATCCCGGGTTCGAGTGCGATGTGTGTACTCCACTTGCAGAGGGAACATGACCCCCTCCACCATTGTGTATTTTACCATGACCATGAGTAAGTCTGGCTTGGTACCATGGTATAGTGAGTAAACCCGGATTTTTACAAGCACTATGAGACTGCATCCTTGAGTTATAACTCGGTGGGATGGTTATTTCACTTATGTTGTGATAGGTATAATTATACTTGTTATGTATAATACATTGCACGTATATAAGATGAGATATTATATATAATTGACTTGAGTAAAGTAGATATAATCTTAAGATGACATTTCCTTTCCAGTAGTTTATATCCGGATTTATATAAAGTGAATTATATGTTCTAGTAAGAACAATTTATATGTATATTTTTAGGATATATATATATACGCGTTATGTGCTAAGGACCTAATGAATCTCGAAGATTAACATTACAAGGTAGTAGTGTATCAGGGGGTTCTTTGTTTGGATTTCGCTTCGCGAGACACCCCACGGACGAACATAGTGCAGTGTTGAGAATTAGAAGAAGTTTAGCCCTTAGTACTCGGGTTTTCGAAGATTTCTAGAGGACGGGTGAAATAGATTTGTTAGGAAGGATAGCTTAACTAGGATGTCTAAAATGGATGCATTAGGTGTGCACTATTAGAGGAGGGGTGAGGGGTATCTCATGGGAGTGCGATACCAATTCTAATATGAGATAAATCATATTTTAAAAAATATAGCATTTATGCACTTGCAAAATATTTTCACAACTCGGGATCTGACCCGTTTATCTATTTTCCTTTATTTCTCTCTCTCTCTCTCTCTCTCTCTCTTTATATATATATATGTGTGTGTGTGTGTGTGTGTGTGTCCAGAAACCGGGACGCCTGGATGACTATTCCTTCGAGTCAGACGTCTGTCGCAGCAGTGGTGGATGCATGAAGTTTTATTGTAGACGCTTCTATCCTTGTAGTCTAGATAGGAGGTAGTGTATAAACATTCGGGCTAATAACCCAACTGCATTTATTTATTTTTACTGCCTTTTAGTGCGGCATTCGATTTGGTTGTATCATGTTAAACCGAGTGTTCGGTTATTTGATTTCATTTAAGTTTCACATATAAACTGTGTGGATGTTTTAAATTGAATGGTTTGTTTAAAAATATTAGTTAAGTAAAATTTTGGCGCTAGCCTAATAGGTTATTAGTAATTAAATTAGTTTTCGACGGTGATGCTAAGAATGAACCATACGAGACTCCTGTTTTAATTTGATACATCATTGATCGCCCGATATTTTATTAGGCTGGGTGTCACATATGGCTTCTCGTATATTTCTTAATCTAATTTCTATGGTGTGAAGAGTCTTAGTGGTAATCTTAGGGGGACCAAACTAGATAGTAATAATTTCAGTGACATCGTTTTAATTAATAAACAAAGGTTCATTCTATATAGTCTTAGTTTCTTAAAATTCAGTCAACTGCCAAAGGGTCTTAGCTTTTTCTTTCATAGGTCCAGTATTCCTAATATTTTAAATATGATTACAGTCTGAATTATTGGTTATAACAATATTTTTTCATTAAGTCTACCACTAGGAATTCCTAATTGCATTCCTTCATAGGGGAATTGGAAGAATTTCACATAGTTTTGGAATTCTATATTAATATTAGCGTCTGGGATAATATAGTCTTCATATCCACTAGCATATCAGATTAACTTAAAATGATTGGTTGTGTCTACAGTTACTGTAAATGCCTGAATGATATTAAAGTATCCTATAATGTCTGACATTTCTAATTGGGCTATCCCATTAAGGCTTTTCTCAAAATCTTTCCATATTTTATCTATTAAACAACATAATATGTTGATATTATTTTGAGGTCTATGTAATCTTTGGATCCTTGCTTGAAAGAGTCCAAAGGTTAGGAAATGGAATTTTTTATCAGTTCCTCTTGATCTTAGCCATTCTGAGTAAAAAACTTATTGCTCAGTATAGGACTTATCAAACACATGATTTCTACAATGATAGATCATGCTATAATTAGGAGTTTTGGGAGTGGATCCTTCTTCAAACAAGTCTATGTATATAACTTCTAAAAGTTGCCCATTATGTATGGAGCCTTCAATAATTTTTCGATCAACTTCACCCCACTCTTTCCACTGAAGAGGATTGGTGAAATTTCTTTCCTTCCATCATGTTCTAACATTAGAGGATGAATCTTTAAGTCTTTGGAGCATAAAATTACTCTGTTCAATATTTGGGATATGGATATTTATCTTACTAGTCTTATCTAATCCATCATTTATGATTCTTCTAGTTATGATATTTCCTTCCTTAGTTTCTATATTTGGAGATTCGCTTAATTTACCGGTGGTTACCTATTTTTGTTCAAGTCTTTTTTCAATTTTTTCTTAAGAGTCTGAATAATCCTTTTGTTTTTTTATTTGACTAAGGATTTCTTCATTAAAATCTTATTTTCTTTTCCTATATTCTCAGTAATTTCTCCATTATGCTTGTTAAGAGAATTAACAAGAGGATTAATAAATTTTGCAATATAGTCTTTTACTTCATTTTTTTTTCTTATTCTTAGACATATTCTTATGTCATTCTAGCATCTATAGTTTTTTCAACTTTTTCTATTTTATCTTATTCTGTTAAAATAAATGGACAGTCTAATTCTGCTTGGGAAGGTTTATTATATATAACCTTGATTCGTGAAATAATTTCTTCATATTTTTCTTTTGCTTTCTCTATATTCACTCTAAGTTCATTAACAATACTATCCATTATGGATAGGTTATGGCTTTCCATATTGTTAAGATAATTGGCTAAATCCTGTTGGAATTTGACAAAGTAAGTATAAAAGGTGGTTAATCCTTTTGTCTTATCCTTTAAATCTAATTGTAAGTCTTTAACAAAGCTATTATTATAGTCTTCTATGGCTGCTATTGATATTGAGATTAAATTTAATCTGTCTAGTATAATTCTTGATACATTAGCAGCATTAGCAATCTCATTTTCATTTATCTTATAATAAAATTTATCATAATTTATCTTTTCTAAAATTCTTTGGTAAAAATCTTCTAGGGTCTAATTGGATAAGATTTCTAGGTACCTTATTCCAGTCTGATCTAACTATTTCCATTAGGAAGATAATTATCAAATCTAGGAATAAGTTTAGTTTGTTCCTTGGTGAGTTTAATTAACTCACTTTCTTGATTTTTGTCAAAGTTTTTATTTCTGAAATGTCTCAGTTGAGGACTTTTATTTGGTTAGTCTTAATATTTATTTCTTGTAATACTTGTACAAGGTCTATAGGGATTTGGCTATTTATTTCTTATATTCTTTTAGAGATATTTTTTATATCTGTTTCTAATCTTTGAATATCTTTAAATAATTGTCTTAAAATAAGGAGTATACACTTATTTTGATCTATTATGCTATTGATAGAAATGGTAGTAACTAGTTTACTTTTTGCGTGTACAACTGGGATGTGTTCAATGTGTGAACAACCGTCTACGTGTGACGTTAAACAACCTTCTGAGTCTAAATCAGTTATAGGTATAGGTTGATAGTCTGGATTGGTTCCAAAAATATCTTTGTAAATGCGTGGGGTAAATCCCAAGGGTATTAAAGTCTTTTACTATTTAGGTCTGAAAGGAGCGTCTTGGCACGAATACCAAATTAGGTTGGTAGGAATTTGGTGGATTTCTAAAAAAATTCTAAAGCTCTTAAAGTTTTGATACCAACTTTGGGGTCTAAATTAAAAATCTATAAAAATTATAGTCTTCGAAAAAGGTTTTACTATAAGACAAGAGGGGACCATTATGGGAAAATAAGAAAATTGTCTTTGCGACAACAGGAGACCACTTTTGGGAAAAGGACAAAGTTCGCACCAGAGATTTATAGTATATATATAGGCTCTAATGCGATCGCAATTTGCGAATTTAACTTGCGGAAGAATTTGTGTATTTTTTAAAAATATAAAAAAAATAAAATTTCTACTTGATTTTTTTTCCTATGGTATTTAAACATTTCAGGGGACCCATGTAAAAAAAACAACTTAATATTAAATGTTTTACTATTTTTAAAAAATAGTTTAAACATATGTCAATTTTAAATAGCTTAAAAAACAAGCATATGTTTGACCAATTTTTTAAAAATATCTAAACAATTCATTTTGAGCTGATTTTTATAGGGGTCCTCTGAAATGTTTAAATACCACATAAAAATGAAGTCGAAAAAAGTTTTTTTGCTATTTTTAAAAAACACGAAAAAATCCGTCCTCAAATTGCTTCCGCATTAGAGTCTGCCTCTATATATATCTATATAATAAGATAGCTTGGTTTTGGAAAATGTGTACATTTTTAACCGTGTGGATTGATTCCACGTCAAAAGACATTTTTTCAAAATGAAGGGTTGAGATCAAACTTCTTTCTCTGTTACAAACCTACCCCTCTATTATTTGATTTCCTCCCTCTTTTTCTACCTCTCAAACTTACACTTTAATTCAAAAATTGGGCCAATTTGGGAATACACTCTCACGTTACATACGAAACCCTAGGTCCCGCCCTCATACATTTTCTTGGTTCTGTCCCTCACACTCTTACACACGCACACCATCACCAGTCTCCCTACCCCTCTCCTCACTATCTCCCTCATCCAATTCCTCCCCATCCCCTCTCCTGCCCCCCCCCCCCCCCCCAATCCTCTTCACATTACTGCCTCTCCTCTATCTGCCTCTTAGGTCTATTCAAGCATTTTTGTGGTCTGAATAATGTTTTTAACAGTTTCAATACGATTTGGATTTTTAGGTTATAAAAATTGGGATTTTTGTTTCTATTTTGCATAACTAAATTAGGGTTTTGGATTGGGGTTTATGTTTAACTTTTTGTTTCTTATTTGATGTCTTGACAGGTTGCTAAAATGGATCTTCATTTGGGGTGATTATATGTAATATGCTTTTTCTATGATAGTGCCTTGGCACATATATATTTCGTAGTGTTTTATTGTTTGTTTCAAACTTATGGTGATTTCGGTTCCACAATATAGTTGTGAGGGGGTATTTACCCCTTCCCTGTTCTTCGATTCTAGAAGAGAAACAACAAAGAAACCCAATTCCTTTTATTGCATTTTTATTTATGTTTTTGATTGTACCGAATGGGTTATATATTGTGTTTATTTGATTATCATATTTTTTTGGTTCTTGCCCTATTTTTTGGTTTAAAATAGGGTTTGTAATATAGTGGTTTTTTGTTTCTTTGTATTTGTTTGTAATAGATTTTACAATGATATTGTATTTGAAGTGAGAACAAATATACATCATTTGGTGATATTTTGGCTCAGATTTGTTATGTGCTACAATAGTTTACTCAACCTGGTACTAGACTCCATCTTGGATAAAGAAGTATTTATATTGTTTGTTTATGTGGGTTTGAAGTTACAATCTCTACTTTGATCTAGAGTAGTGTTAGTAGTTCTAATTAGTAGTTCTAATATTTAGTTGCTATTGTTTGTTGTTTTACACTTACTTTTTTTTTACAAAGTTGTTTTAAATTTACTCCAAATATCTAATCCATTTTTTCCGTGCTTTGTTTTGTAGATTCTACTTGAAACGTGTATTATCTCACACTCATCTTGGTAACACCTTTTCGCTTTAGCGTTTCATTTGTAAAACATTTAGGAGTGCCTAAATTAAGTGGAAGAAATTTTGATTATAAGGAATTTGGAGAGATGTACCTAAAGTGATTGTTGATTTATATTTTTTAGTTCCTATAATGAGTAAATTGAGAGTGTGTACGTGATATGTCATATCCCACACTATTACCGAATTTTTAATGTTTGATTGTTAAGTATATGAATATAACGAACGCATGGTGGTTAGGAGCCTGTAAATAAGAGTTTTTCTTTTTCTATTCCTTAGAATTAATTTTATTACAAATGAATATTTATATTTGTGGTTATATTTATATACCCAAAGATTCAAAACCACCCCCTTATATTGTGGCCGAGAATCGACTGTTGCAACACAACAGATAATGGGTTTTTGGACCTTAAATGCATAGTTATGGATACTCATATTTTTTAGTGTTTATCCTATGTCAAAGTAGAGTTTGTTCCATTTTGTGTCAATATTATGATTAACCCTCATATTGGTGTTGGTTGTTGTTTAGAAGAGTAAGAATTAACACGTAAATGGGTATTGTATGTTATTATAGAAGGTAAACAAAATTTTAAACACTAGATTTGTCATAGTAATTTGAGTGTCCTTTTTTTTTGCAGATCTATGATACCATAATGAGGCAGCAATAGAAACCCTGTGCCTTTCATCTTTGTCAGTTTTGCATAATTTTGCATATTTTATATTTTACGGAGAAACCCTGTGTCTTACACAACCAATTTTGCATATTTTGTTGTTGTACAGTTTGGGAAGTGAATCTGTCAGCTTAACAAAGATCTAATAACTTTCCCTATTATTCAACCTTCCTTTCGTTTTATATTTATTTTATTGATGTGGTAAATCAACCTTTAGTTAGGATTTATGGGTTTCCTTTTGATGTATCAAATTTAAATTCATGTATGCCTATTGTCGAGTCTACCGGAAACTCAGGAAAAATGAAGGCTAAGTTGATCGCGCGATTGAATTCTTTCAATTCTTTAGCAGGTGTTGATGATGAAGATGATGGAAGATACTTTTCAGTGTTCGTACGAAGTTTTGGTCATGAGTGAAGTTACTTTTTTAGTGTTTGTCTAGGCATGTGTATGTTGGTTTGAACATGTCCTAAGGAAGGCAACAATAGCTGCACTGAATGTGTTAATGCCGACTATACTTTTTCCCATTTCTTTATTTGAGGATAGAAAGGCAACAATAGCTACACAGTGTGCGTGGCGAGAAATAATGACTCATAGAGAACTACAGTTTGCAAGGGAAACTGGCGTTCTATAAACTGCCAAAACCAAACTAGAAAAAAAGTTGAAGAACTGAAGATTTCTTGGTTGTTGCAATTCAAACAGGAGGATTAATTGAGAGTATTAGTAGAACCAATGTTCTCTTTAGTAGAAGAAGGGTTCAGGTAAAATGAGAGGTTTGTTCAACATTTTCATGTCTTTTATAATTTGATCATCTTCATTTTCCAGCTTGATGGGCTTCTTCTAATTCATAGATTCATATTTTCAAGAGTTTTCTTTTTCCAGTAAAGTTCATCTTTTAATTTTTGTGTTGACATTTATTGATTAATTAGAACCGCATTCATGTCTCAAGTCAAGCTGAGTTGAGTTAATTTTTCTGAGAATCCTAATATATATAAGTATGCATAATAGTTTCGAATTGATGGTTACAGATGCCGATGATTACGGGGTTTTCTATTGTAATATAAAAGCAGCGGAAGAAGTGTATATATACGTGAAAATAGGGGAAGTTTATATATTGCAATAGAATACCCCGTTGCTTGATTCCATTTTTATATCTTTTCGACTATTCAATGATATAAATGCAGATGTTTTGTGTGTAGTCTACTATTTTCCATTGACAAGACCAGAAGCTAATGTTGTGTATTTGTTGATTTAACAACTTTACATGTTGATTTTAAAGTAGGATTTAGCAGCTGTTGTGCTCAATATTTGGATTTAGCTATCTTCATGTGAAAATGGGTTATTAGAGCATGAGGAGTGGTGAAGTGGGATGAAAGGTAATATACCAAATGTAAAGTCAAAACTACCTTTCATTTAACAGAAGCTGCACAGTGGCGGGAGAGGGGAATTTGTAATCTAACTTCCTATGAACAAATTTTGTTCGTAGGAAATACAAACTATATTTCTTATGAACAACATTTGTTCGTAAGAACTCTTATGAACTTTTTTTTGTTCGTAAGAACTCAAAAATAGGATAAAAATAATTATTTATATTTTCTACGAACTTTATTTCTTCGTAGGAATTTCTACGAACAAATAAAGTTCGTAGGAACCCTTTACAAATTCTGTACCCGTTTTATATCTTTGCAAATCCACTGCAAATCGACTTACGAAATTTGTTCAGTAATGCCCACCACTAGAGACATCTCATTTTGTAAACTTACAAATTTTCTTGTCATCTTCCATCCCCATTGTGGATGCTCTTAGTGTTTTTTGAAAATTTAATTCGTTTCACATTTTGTTTTTAGTTTGTTTGAATACTTCTTTATAGAATGGACACCATTGTACTATTTGATCTTCAATTGTCATTTTAAGTTGTTAGTTGTGTGTCTAATTAGTTCCACTTTTCAGGTGCCTCCCGACTTCAAACTAAGCTTTCTCTTAATGAAACAAAAAGAAAAATGGTGGGGCATGAAAGCCCCATAAAAAGCCCAATAAACGGGATGCAACAGTGTCCAACAATCACTGAGGCGAGGCGAACAACCACAAAGTTGTGGGTCAAAGATGGAGGTTAGAGCAATCTAACTACTGCTACACATGGAGGCTAGAGCAATCTACCTGCTTCCACTGTGTGCGTGTGTTTCAGTTGGCAGCATGGGCTTTTGTGGGTTTTGTCAACAGGGGATTTTCGAGCGCAAGCGCGGATGCATTCCTCTCTGATTTCTACCATTGTTAGCATCGACGGCTTCTCATCGTCCGATTAAATCGTATTTTTTTTGTAATTTTTAGCTATGTTATTTAATTAGTTATTGACATTTTTCAGTTGGCATAGCTATATAATTCATGTGCTGAACAATAGAATGTGGGTTTATAAAGTTGGCGAATGAAAAGGTGAAGCCAGGTTTTTCCTACATATTGTGGGTGGCGTAATGGGTTATATATCTATGGATGGTGTTAAGGTTTTAATAATTACATTTCAGTGTTGTAATATACAAATACACTAGAAATTTTATAACCTTTTATTTTGCCTATTAGTTCCTTTTAAGTGTGATGAGTTAAACGTTTCACATAAGTGAGGATAAGTTTTTGGTCTTCCCATGTGCTTATCTTTTAAAAGTCGGGTTTTATATCCGATGTTCCAAAATACTCTACACAAAAGATTGTGGTTTTTGGAACAATATTAATCACATTTATTTATATATATGTATTAATCACAATATTAATCATGCATCTTCAATGGTATTTTGGAACATAAGTATAGATAAATACAATGAAGTTAGGAGTGTATTTGTATGACTTTCATTTACTATGAGTGACAATGAGATGGAGCAAAGGTGCGATACAAGTGGCGTGTGGAAGAAACAATGCGACAATGTTTTGTAGGATAAACCTAGTTTTTATTGACGTTGTGTATGTTGTAGTGTGATATGCTCGGGATATGTTATAAACACGTGTTGTCAGCGTGGTCACACTTTAGAACGTATTTTTGCCCAAACTTTTAAAATTGTTTACAATTATGTGTTCTAAGAAAAACATTTTGACTTAAATATAAAATATTCAAAAATTTCCAAATTATTTAAAATAATATGTCCATACCACATTTTCAACGACATACACTTACGTAAATTAACTGTAAATCGGAATGCGACAATTATGACGCCGTTGGATTCGTATCGCCCGTGCTTAGCTAGCTACATTTCATGCTATCTTCTATTTTAAAGTCGTCAGTTCTATTTTTTCATTGTTGTCTTTTGTTTGTGAAAGGTTTTTTCATCAATTGTTTTTACCAATTTTGATTGCGTCCTCTGGTAGTTGATTCAATTATGTGTATAAGTTGTCGGACTGTTTATTATTTGTTAAATAGGGTGGATAGTCCTATAAATAAATGATATTATGGCCAATTTTTTTAAAATTACACTGTGTTTTGTCGGGGAATGAAATTTTTTCCTTTTTTTAAAATTACACGTACGATAGAAAATTTTTGTCGTTTTTCGATTACGTACTTTAAAAAAAATCGTCGTGCCTTCAGGCACGGGCATACGCTAGTATATTGTGACACCCCACCTAATTAACCTCGGTTGATCAGTCCTAAATTATATTAGAACATGTTTCTCAGTTGGTTCATTCTTAGCATCACTGTCGCCTTTTTAATTACTAACCACCTAAATGAGAAAATTAGACTGGTGCCAAATTTTATCTTTCATTAACTTAATTGAAATGCTCATGCGAAAACAAAGATAATATGAAAATCACAATTAACTAAATTCAACCATCACAATTAAATAACTGACCGAATAAACCATCGTTTCAAAATTCAACAGAAGTAAAGACAAGCAATTAAATCTCAACAAGTCTAATATAAGTACTAAATAAAACTGTAAGCGACATGCTCGAATGACTGATAAGAAGTCTCTATACAAAGAGTGAAAAGAACGATGCGTCTATCCAACTCCCGCAACATCCACACATGCAACAACAATGGATCCCTATAATGGTTTAATCCTGGCCTCCCTGTGGCTGGACACCTAAAAAGTTTTTAATTGTTTTTATAGCAAGGGTTAGTACCCAAAATATTTGGCAAATATTTAGCAAATGATTAACTTGCAGTAATAAGTAAATATGCATTCTCTCCATATTTTAGTTAGTGCCTCACTCCCTTGAGGACATACTCACCCCTCCACTAATGTGCACACCTAATGGTTACCTTAACCCCACATAGTTGTACTCCCCCATCCAACTAGTCCTGGTATAATCTCCCATTGCCATTCTACTCTAAACCGAGTATGCCACAATTATGATTTCTAAGTTATTCTCAACATGAACTTAATTAATCATTTCCCTTTTTAAATTCATATAATTTTCACACCCGTTATATGTAATACAATTCACAGCCTGTATTAATTTTAACTGTATATAAATATTTACCTCATTATATACGTATATCCATATTACAACATTCACAAACATGCTGAAATAATTATTAATAACAACATCCTCCCGAGTAATAACTCACCGGATGTGAATTCTCTAAAGTGCTATCCCACTAGGTATACTCACATAGCCTAGTTACCCAAGTCAGAATCGCTCACTAACTTGGTGAAAACATATAATTGGAGGCGGTCATATTCCTTCCCTGAAAGTGTGATGCCCCTCACCCATATAATGGACGCCATGAACTGTGAATATACTCGCCCTACTCCTCA